>CM068385.1:21648408-22248408 GCA_034770075.1 Aralia elata
GTGCGAATCAATAATCCAAGAAGTGGAATAATTAATAAAATTCATTCTACACTAACACATGCTTGGTAAGATAATAACTCGAGACTGAGTTAGGGAAAACTTGCTCAATACAAACTTGAGTAAAGGTTAAGGAAAACTTGCCTGTACAGTCGCTCTACTGCTACGCGAATCTAACTTAAAATCTCTTATGGAAAAGACCTATCAGTTATAAAATTGATCTTTATCAATTTAGCAGCAACACATATACCTCAAAACATCTACTTCTAATATTTAAGCACATAAACAAATATTAGATAGCACCCTACACAGTTCATAATTCTCTAATAACTAGCACACATCGGAGTCTTTAACATTGTTCAATTATAGTAATGCTGAGTGTTTCCCCAAAAATAACCAAAAACTAGTTTCCCTCCGTCTCGTCTACAACTGTTTTTCACAGGAGAGTTTAGGATTGGTTGGATCAGTTCGTATATTACCATTTCGCTCCCTGAAGGAAAAAAAAAAAAAAAAAAATAAAAAAAAAAAAAAAAAAAAAAAAAATTGTTTAGCCCAGCTACTATACGTCAACTATTTAAATAACACGGACTTGTTACTACTACATTTATTTATAAACTGTATGACTAAACACTAAGTCCTTTCATTTTATAAGTTCTTCTTTATAATCCATTAAGCCTGAAATAACCTAATCCCAGCAAGTTGGATTATCTAAACATACCAATCCAGCAAACTGGAATTAAACTAACATCTAATCCAGCAAACCTGGATTCGAAACTATCCTACAATCCAAAGCAACCCTGGATTTTCACCTAATTCAGTAATACCATATCTCATTCAAATTCAGTAACCCATTATTCATTTAATTCAGTACACCATATTTACCAATTCAGCAAGCCAGATACTACAATCCCACAATCTGGATTTCATCTATGTAAATTCCTATTTTAGTTGACATTTAACAGTCGGTTAATGTTTAAAGCTTTACATTGACTTCGTATTGAGAGCCTCCTCATTTCCATATAATTGAATTAAGATTAATTTATGTAACCTTTTATAACAAGTCCTTATATAATCTGTCTTCGATTATTGCTACTTAACATTTAGTTAAGTCTTAAAATCTTAACTTTACATTCACGTTGGATGTATAATTATCGTTAACAATTGTTAAGGGGTTAACATTCGTCATATCCTTTCTTTAAAGTTCTCTTTTGATCGACAACTTAAACGTTTGGATTAAGTAGTACTTAGTCTGAAGGGGGTTACAGTTTATATCAATGTATTATCTTCATTAAATGTTAAGTAAATAACTCTCCTCATCTTGGCCTTTAGCCAACTTCTTTTTTATATGATTAACTTAATTACTTTGAAGCCTAAGTTCTTCCATACCTCTTTGTATTAACAATCCTTCACCATGTAAATTAGGTGTATATAGAATAATTTACAATCCAACATTCAAGTCATCATTTAACTTCATATTTATACTCTCACAGGTGTATTTCTTTCAATTAATACCTTAACATGTAGTTAAGGTCTTTCATCGAATGTCTCCACATCGTTTTGGATGGTTAATATTAGAATTAAGAAAAGAAAAATTCTTTAATCATGCTTTCGCTTAACTTCACCCATTTATAAACTTAACATGTATTCTAAGTATTTATAACTTTAAAAATATTAACTCCTTATGGTTAATACTTTTACCTCTAACATTCAAGATTTACACTTAATAATACATTAGAAAAACGGTAATTAGTTAGAAGATCGGACAGCTTTCCGGTGTTCAATAAAACAGCAAGCCCCGACACCTTTCGTTCGCATCCAGTCGAGCAACATCTTCAAAATGCCCATTATGACCTTGTCCCCCCAAAATCTCAAATTTTAGTTTTTATTACATAAAATTTGTTAGCATTATCCTTAAGCATTTTAAACAAAAATCTTGAATTATCAAATTTGGACTTCGTACCGCAAAAGTTATGCTTATTTTAGTTTTTGGAGGTCAAAAAATCGCATTGCACGGGACCAAGGTCAGCTCAGCAGCCACAGCTCCCGCGCGCGACCGCCCAGCCAGCGCCACCGGCCACCGCGCGCAGCACCACCATGTTAACTTCCTGTGCGCCCAAACAGCCCAGCAGTAGCAGCACCCAGCTCGCGATCTCTTTATTATTTTTTTCCCAGGACCCAACCTCGCTTAAATAGTCATTAAACTTTACTTCGTTATTTATTAATTTTTTTGGGTGATTCCAGCGGCCACGCGAAGCTAACTTCTTCCGGTATTCTATAATTTTGTCCTACTGAAATTTTTTCCAGTTCCTAACACAAACAATACAGAAATCGCACGTAAAAAGGGGGGCTGACCCCGGAATTTCGCTGGACAAAGTTTTGCCTATTACTACTTGGATTGGCCATAACTTTTTTGCTCCGAAGTCGAATTGGTCGCATTTCGGAGTCTATGGAAAGCTTATTCAGTGTACAATAAACATACCAAAAAGCCCAGAATTTTTAAGAGCAATCTAGGATAGGCCCGAATTTTCCTATTTTTTGGGACAGCAAGCTCACTAGTTCAATTCCTCTCCTCTATCCTCTCCGTTTGATTTTCATGTTTATTTTTGAGTTTTGAACACAAACCAAATCAAATGATTTGAAGTTATTTTCCTATGGAACTCGTAAACTCATAATATTACAACATATTAAATCTATATAATTTTTTAAATATCCATACCCACTAAAGCGGATGCTAAGGGATCAAAGAGGAAAGTGACGGTTTGGAGTTTTAAGAAATTATTTCTCTTAGATCTCAAGCTAGATCCTAAACCATGAATCTCGCTAGATCTAACCATGTAATCATCATTCAAACCATGTAGATCTATCAATAATAAAGTATAATAACACTCAATGAAAAACCCAAAGCTAGATTCCAAGCTTAATCACACAAGAAAAATAGATAGAGTTTTGAGTTTATAAAACCTTTTTGGATTTCATTTCCTTTCTTATCTACTTATCCTTCCATGGATCTTCCATGGCTTCCTATGCTTCTTTTTCTTCTTTCTTCATGGTAGACCAAGCCTTCTCTCTCTCTCTCTTCTTCTCTCTCCCTTTCCTTCCCCTCTTTCTTTTCGGTTCCCTTCTCGTCTCCTCTTTTTCCTTTCCTTTTGTTGCCAAGAATGAAAAAATGGGGAGTGAATGAGATATATATAGTACTATATTATATTTATATATATATTACTATCCACTTTTTATTCCTTCCTTATCCTTATATATATATAATAAATTCATTGTGTTACATAATTAATTAAAATCCTTTGGGTCATGAAATTAAAATAATTTCAACCCACATAATGCACTTTATATCCTAATATTTAATTAGGATTTCTCTTTCCACAAACAAGATTTTGGAATTTAAAAATAATTTATTCACTTACATTTATTTATATAACTCAATTAAATTCTTCCTTAATATGAAAGTTAAAAAAAATAATTAACTGAGATATATATTAAAATAAGTCTCTATCACATTACTTTTTGCTAGTACACTTCAATCAGCCATCATTAATCCTCATACATAACAATAATAAAGATTAATTTACAATTCTTCTTGTTGTTTGGTTATGATATAAGTAAACAAATTATATAATACAATCTGCATAAGATTGCTATTCATTTATCTCTCATATTTCCCATTCTATATATGATACCTCAACATAATTTAATATGTTGAGAACATACCATATAAACCACCATGGATCAAACACTTATGATGCTTTTCCAATAGCTATAACTCTTAGGTTATTCAATTTTTTCATTCCTAATAATAATAATATATTAGGTCTATATAGTTCGTTTTTATTACACTCTTACAACCGTCGATAAATTATACATATTCACAATATATAATATATAGTATTATGATATATTCACTTTTATCATTCAATAATTAATAGTTTCCTATATAATCAGGCTTGCACATTTAACCTCATGTCTTATCAAATATCATCTTTTTACTATTTGCCTAAGCTCCACAAACTTTTATTACATGGCTTGCCATATACAATTTCACTTACCATGATCTTAATCCCTTTCCTTGGACCTTTTATTAAACTTCTAATACTATGACTAATAGGTTAGGGGCGCATTTAATTAACACTACCTCAACAACTACTGCACCTAGTTCATACTCTTTTCCCAATTTAAATATCTTTGGGTTCTCTAACAAGACCTACCAAGATAAGGCTCAGTTTCCATTAATCTATATGATCAATTTAATTAAACTTTTCCTAAGTATACGGTATATATTTAATTATAACAATTATACTCATCTCTTCTTGTTCCTTATTATAATCAAGCTAACAATCGCTAATTACAACAAACTGCTTTTTCCTAATTCATGCAAACTGAATACACTAATTCAGCAAACCGAATACACTAATTCTGCAAACCGAAATGCACTAATTCAGCAAACTGAATACACCTAATTCAGTGCATAACCGAATACACTAAATTCAAGCAAACTGAATACACTAATTCCAGTCCCAACACCGTTTCTTTTTCCATGATGTATCTTTACATAATCTCTTTCCTTAATTCCACGTAAAAGTTAAAGGTAACAATAATAACCCTTGGGTTCTTAACTAACATTCAAGTATCAAAGTTTCCATTCGGGGGTGTTTGAATTTTTGTAACCCTTTATTCCTCTCCTCTCATTCTCTTTCAAATAGTAAACTCATATAGGGTTTTTTTATTTAACTAGAAATTTTTCAATAAATTAATCCCACAAATTCTTATCGAGGTGTTTTATATTTACCTTTAACCGTTTAATCAATCATTCCAAGATTTTATTTAACTAAATCTTAATAAATTTTCGGGTCGTCACATCAATGACCTTTCCAGATAATATAGATTTCAAACATTAATCGCAAAAGAACCCTTCAGTGGGGAATAGTTACCGTCAACAATTCAAATCCTTCCTACTCGTAACAATGTCCCCAATTAAATATAAGACGATGAAATTACTGTTCAAGTCTTATTTTTATTTTAATTATATGTATTTATTCGATTCCGAACAACCTAAAATGCACAACTTTAAATAATGCAAATTAGAAACTCCATTATCTAATTTCATTTCTGCGTTGGCCAAGGGAAACTACTCTGAGTTATCATGTTAACTCGAATCACTATAGTGACATTCACATCTTTTTATAACTAAGATGTGGTAGATTTTTTTTTGTTGATCATTCAACCTATCTCCATGTACAACTTATTATAACCCTCAATCATACCCTTATGATACTACCTCTAAAAGGTCTTAAGGGACATGTCAAAGTTAATAAAATAAACTCCAATCATACACAAGAGTACTAATGATGATCTCACGTCCAAGATCCACTTGTACTACTATCCCTAGAGGAATTCCTATAACAAGGAACGAGTAAAACTACCCCATTAGTGTAATACCTTAAGCGAGCCACTGTTCAGTGAACTTATTCTCCAATAAGCCACCTTACATACTTTGCTCGTAGTATCTCAACCATAAATGATTATGAGATCAAAAACTCATCTCTCTTCCTAAGAGCAAACAGACATATGTTACTAATCTATCCAAATTCACCTAAATCCCTTTTTAGTAATTCAACGATTTATGGAACGTTTTAGTTTTTAAAGCTATCTAGAAATTTTAGAAGATCTCATTAGCATTGATCATCAATCCATGGATTCTTAAGAACAGAATTGCTTAAAAACTATGGGTTTGTATTTACATATCAAAATAACAGTACCATGTAGATACAAGTAAAATGCCTTTAATAAATCAATTTTTGTTATTAATAAAATGAATAAGATTACAAAGTATATGCTACATCATATCAAATATAGATTGAACTTCTGTGCATCACTACTTTTTCCATTAACCTTCTTCCACTTTACGAGAAAAACATTCTTTTTCATAACCCTTTATAGGACTCAGCTTAAAAAACCCAACAAATATATATGAAAAGGAATCACCTTCTCATAAATAAATTATAATAATAAGAACAACACAACACAAGTTTTTCAACAATTATCAATATAGTGAACTGAGTGGCTCCCCACCCAAAGAAACTAATGAATTAGTTCCGCCGTCTCATCAACATTGTGACCAATGTCTCCAGTGCGCTAACACTGCAACAACGTCGTTATCAGTGAGTAGATCGTTCCTTTCCCTAACGCTCATCTTAAACTCTCCCAACCCATACAAAGGAGTCGCTCAAACTCAACTACTAACATGTTAATAGATTGAAAAATCACGTTATATTGCAACATACACCTTTCTATTCTTTTAACAGTATTTACTGATAGGTTGCTAAGAACCTTATAGTCATTTGCCCATATCTACTGAGTGGTCCGTTCGGGCACTGACAATCTTTCTACATACTATTGAGAGGGTCATGAGAACTTGCAATTCTTCTCTTTCCTTTCAATTAAAAAAAGGGTTTGACAGTACTTTTCAATTGTAAACCCGTACATCAACTTACGAGCCACGTCTAGGTGATCAGACTATAATACTCTATATTGATCAATCACTACTTTAAACCGAACATTGCGTTTGTTTTTGACACCATTGTGTGCTCCAGCCGACAATATTCCGACTAAGAACTGGTTCCCTATTGAAAGGGTTTTTCTGTAATAACCCTCAAGATTTTCGATATAATTAAAACAATAAAAAAATTTTACGTATAACATTTTTTTTTATATAATAAAAAATTATTTTTTATTATATATTAAAAGCAAGTATGGGAACGTGTGCAAGGAAAGGAAATATGAATATGTAATATGTACATATATATTTATTATCGATATATGGTTTTCAAGTAAGTTTTCTTATTAAAGAAATAGTTGAAATAATTATAAATTATATTCTGTTTAATAAATTAATTTTTTATATTAAAGATGTATGAATTACTATATGTATTTAAAGGATAAATGTAATATTTTAAAGAAAATGATTATTAATATTGAATATTATTTTTTTTTTTTTTATTATTAATATTATGATTTATTTATTTATGATAGGAATTTGTAAGATTAGTTAATTTATTTTTAGATTGACTAAGTATGGTAAAATGAGAAACAAAGATAAAGGGATGATCAAAACCTAATTTGATTCTATGATTATGAATTTTAAAAAATGATTAAAACAAGTTATTGTTTATAATTGTTATTTTAAATGGATTGTTATGTATTTGTACTTATGAATAATAAGAATTTATTTTCTTAAGAAAAATTTTGAATAACTAAATATAAGTATTGATTTTATAATTTTGAATGTATGTATGTACAATATGTGATTAATTGTTTAGTTAAAATATGGGCCGCACTAATAGTGTTATTTAAATTCAGTGACTAACCTAAAGAATATTAAATATTAAAACAATTGGTAAGATAGTAAAGTTAATTAATTATTTAAATTGAAAAGTGAATATAGTAAGTGAAATAAATTTTGTACATTAATTAATATGAGTATTAATTAATGAGGACTATGTGGATATATGATTTGAGTTCTAATAGAAATCAAAATTCCGTATAATCAGAAAAGACAAGCTTTTAATGTCTGAATAGTTATAAAGATCAAATTCGAATCGAATTAGATCGTGATCTACTTGTGATATGAATGGCGTATGATATTTGCCTTCATGGGTGTAGTGTATTGAACGGTGAATCTCCGGGGACGGAATCCTTATAAGGGAGGGGCGAATGTTAAAATCGAACTCAAGATTTTCCGATATATTCAAAAGAAGAAATTTTTACGTATGAATTTTTTTTAATATAATAAGAAATTATTTTTATTATAATATTAAAAGCAAGTATGGGAAACGTGTGCAAGGAAAGGAATATGAATATGTAAATAATGTACATATATATTTATTTCATATTATGGTTTCAAGTAAGTTCTATTTCTTAAAAAAAATTAAACGAAATAAGTTGATAATTATAAATTATCATTCTGTTAATAAATTAATTTTTATATTAAAGATAGTAAAATGATTACTGTAGACAAAACCCAAATTTTGCATTCCCTGTACTAACCAATAGACAGGAGGGCAAAAATCGTCAATTGAAACCGGCTATGCGGGAGCAAGGGGGTGGGGCCCGAGTGCGAGCCGCGGCGCACCGGACACCTACCCCCGGCAGTGATTGGCGATCATAGAGCAGACGTGACAATACAGGCCATCCAAGACAGACATATCCACCCGGAATGAGGTGGCACGTCTCCCGGAAATTCCCGGTGACTGCCGAATAACGAGCCATGTCAAGCCGAAAACCGACGTTACGGGGCAAGCGAGAAATCGAGGCGTGGGCACGGAAAATCGAGAAAGTCCAAAAACCGTCCAACAGTCCCGCGGATTGAATCTGGACGGCCAAATAGTTGCGCCTTTATGAAAACACGGAAACTCGAAAACACAACGGGAACTCGGGAAAAATGTGGGGTGAGTGGAAGGCAAGGGGCGGCCAGCAGCCTACTTTCATTCACACATTCACAGCCCAGTTTCGTGCAGCATACAGGGGGTGGAAGAAGTTGAGAAGGTTTGGGAAGAAGAAGGAGATTTTCAGCAGCAAAGAGAGCACAGGAAATTGAGAGGAAAAAGAGAGAAATTTTGCATTCAATAGGAAGAAAACGAGAGAGAAAAGAGAGGAATATTTATTCTATTTGGATTTTGATTGTATCAAATACACTCCTTATCCTATTAAAATACACAATGTTAACATCCCTTTGAGAATCAATTGCAAGGTGGAACAAATCTTCTAGTTTGTTCTAAGCAATTCAATGTCATATTGATTGAGTAAATTAGATTGTGACTTTCAATGTATACTTGTTTTGAATAATCCATGGATTAAGGGATTATATGGAGTGAGAGGTTTCCATCGGAACAAAATTCTTCCTAATTAACCCGAGGAATATGCCGAATTAGAATGAAAATATCTTCTCAGCTTGTTTATGGTGGTTTTCATTGGATGTAATTTATTTAGATTGTTCATTGTTTCCGGATATCATGTGGTGTGTTAGATAAATCCCGGGTTAGTTAATTGTGTAGTATTCATTTTGTGGGTCATGTCATAATCAATCTCGTGTGAGCCATAGGAATGCGACCCCCTCCCCGTGGTTCAAATCCGATAATGGACGTTTTGATGTATGTATAGATTCAAGGTGCTCCGTTTTGTTGTAATAATGTAACCGTTGGGCCTTAAAACCGACGTCAAGGGCGAGAATCGGGTTTTAGAGGCCCCGTAAGTAAGTGGAACATGTGATTGTTCGGCGTTCGGGGATGTTGTTGGGATTGGCTTACATGCCCATGTAATAGCCCCCGACCGCGTGTTTTATGTTTGAATTTGATTTGCAACGCCAAGCAAAGGATTTCAAAACCAAAACAATAAAGATTTTTTTTCTAAAATTAATCAAAGTAGGATATATAGCGTTCACGAAGCCTAAGAATTGGAAGTGCCTAACAAATGGTCGATCTCCTATTAACTAAAACGAGAAGGCCAAAGGAAATCATTTTCAAAAACATCACCAAAAATGGCTTTTTATGAAAATGAACGAAACCGTTTTTATCTAAACCGTTGATATATAGGGTGAAAGAGATCCTAGAAATTGCCCATACATGTATATGAGAGCAAACGTAATAAATCTCGATTCCCTATTTTTTTGGCTAAGGTTTAATAAGTTCATAGCTCTCAACCAAAACAACACCTTAACCGAAAAATTCCCCTATAGCTTTTTTGTCAATTTAAAATCAAATCTTTCTCATAAAGAAATAAAATCCCAGCTTTTCTCGTAATATACTCAGAAAAGATTATTTTGAAGCATTCTCAAATTAAAGAAACGATTTTTTTTCCGCAAAATCCAAATGAATTCTTTCATACAAACATCACCACCAATATTCGCGTAGCGCCATACACAAGGAAAACCAAACGCCACACACACAGACGCACACATACACATTTCATGAATTAAGGGATAGGAAAACATCAAGGTTGCGGTAACCGTGTTTCACGGAAGTCGGGGGGTGCCTAACACCTTCCCCTCGCTTAAGCAAGCCCCCGAACTCTATGAATCTCGGTTTGCAGACCAATTAATTTGGAGTCACATATGAGCCAGCGATTTTATAAAAAACAAGAAACTCGGATGAGTTGGTACATCCATTTCAAATATACCAACTGGCGACTCTGGTTAATTGGCTCATCATAATAACGATCTTTCAAAAACCCCCGTCGACATTAATGCCGATCTTTTCCAAAAAATCATTAAATCAAGAGGCTAAAATTGGAAAAAGACTAAAAGGGACACGTGAAGAAAAACCCGGCGTCGACAGCTGGCGACTCCGCTGGGGACATTAGAGGGATTTAAGCCGCGTTCAAATCTTGATGTTATCCTATCCTTTTAAAATTCATAAAATGTGTGTGTATGCGATATTTTGATTTTTTACTTTTGTTGTGTGAATATGTGTTTTGTCGAATAAATGAATGATTTGAATGGAATTGCTTTACTTTTAAGTAATCATTTGCATACGGTGAGGACGATGAATGTGAATGTATGTTGAGAGAGTACCTCCTCCTGAGGCGAACCTGTCGGTTGCTTATTACTGGACTCGAAGGGGCTGCTCCCCGGAGATGGCTCAGGAAAACGCACCACCCAAATCCGCTCCAATCGAAAGGGCTCAGACGAGTAGATTGCGAAGATTTGGGGACCTTCATGCCGAAAAGCCCCCGTGAGAAGAGTTACCCTAGGGTAGGTCAGCCTCAGATTAACCCTGCGCAGGGAAAGTCTCTTCATGCCCTTTTACATTCATGTGTATAAATGTCATGGTCCCATTCATATATCCCTTTTCTGTCAAAAGATTACTAACCGCTGCGTTTTGCAGGGAACAACTGGGGAAGCATAATAAGTCATGATAGCATTTATTATTGCAATAAGGGACTACTAACATGCTGTTTTGCAGAAAAAGATTAAAAAACCCAAAACACAAAAGTTCCAGCTTTAGCATGCATCCATATCCTTTCATTACCCGGGACTAAACTTCGAACCGTTGTTTCGCAGGATTGCTCCTCAAACCTGTTCGCAGTCTAGGAAAGCCCAGGTCTCTACCTCTGAAATGGCTGATCTTCCCAATCATAGTTCCATCTCTCGGGAGGAGTTTGATGATTTTAAAAAGCAGATGATGGAAATGGCCACAATGCTAAAGGAACAGTTCTTAATCAGACAGGACCCGTCAAACCAGGAACCGCATAATATTCCACCACCCGGGGGTGACCAGAATCCTCCTAAAAATGTGGCAAACCTGTGTAAGGATGACCAACCCCAACTCAAGGACGAGCCAGTCATTCCGAGGGCCGTTCCCATACTTAACAGGACAATGATTACTATCCCAGAGGAGGGGGACACTGACGACCTTCGGAAAAAAATGAAACACATGGAGGAGACCATCCAATCTCTACGAGGCATAGGCTCCCTGGCTAGGGTTAATTACTCGGATCTGTGTGTCTATCCCCCGGAACCAGATATCCAGAAAAGTTCAAGGTCCCCGAGTTTGAAAAATACAATGGAAAGGGAGACCCCCTACACGCACTTGAAAATATACATTGGAGAACTCGGGATCTTATGCCGAGGACGAGGGGTTGAGGATGTCAGCTATTCCAGAAAAGCTTAACAGGGGAGGCGAGAATTTGGTATGCCCGCCTTGACAAACGCCCGAATCCACAACTGGGAGGAATTGGCCCATACCTTCTTAAACCCAATACAGCTTTTCAGGCCCAGATGGCCCCTGACAGGTACCAAATGACAAAAGTAAAGAAGCAACCTAGGGAATCCTTTAGGGAATATGCGCAACGATGGAGGGGCATGGCCGCACAGGTGAACCCCCCGATGAGCGAATCAGAGATGGTGATGACTTTTGTAGACATTCAAGAGGCACCGTATTATGAGCGAGTCATCTCGGGGATTGGAAGACCCTTTGCTGAAATGATTAAACATGGGGAGATGGGTAGATATGGGTTTGAAATCTGGCAAAATCCGGGATTTTTACGGCCTTAGAAACTGCTGCCCGAGCAAATACAGAATGGAAACTATGGCAGCACTTCCCGAAGGGGGCAAAAGAAAAAAGAGGAGGATGTTTCCCTCATCCTGCAAGGGTCATCCAGAAAAAACAGAAAGTCCATCTTCCGGTACAGGGTGCAGAGGGTAGGGCCATCCCGTCAACCCAACTTCACAGATCCAAGGGCAGAGGGGCGAAGAAGATATGAGGCCATCGCAAAATCGAGTATTCACCCCGCTCATCGGGGAACCGCTTGAAACGGGTATTAGCGGTATTAGTAGCCCAAAAGAAGATAGTTGGTTTGGCACCACCCCGAGTGACCCAAAGGGTAGAAGGTTTGACCCGAGCAAGCGATGTGCATACCACTCCAGTTCCCCTGGCCATGATACACAAGACTGTTGGACGTTGAAGCACCGAATCCAAAACCTGATTGACAGTGGGGAAATTGTGGTGGAACAGCCAAGACTCCCCGAATGTTAAGGCAAATCCCCTGCCAAGACATGATGGAGGGGGGGTCAATGCGACAGAGGCAAGTGAAGCTGGGGGGCCGCCAAGGTTAAACTATGTGCAAAAAAATTGAGGGAAATGATCAACGTGATACACGATCATGGGAGTGCACGGGGAAACGCCCATCAGGTTGATAGGAATAAGTACGAATAGCACGGAGGGACTTGTCAAGTTGACGGCTCCGAGGCCCCTCATCCTTGCGGCAAGGCCGCAAATCCCTATCAGTAGTCTAAAGACGGTACCCTGGAATTATGGGGGAACGCCAGAGGAAGCGGCCAGTTGTGCTTCTGTGACGACAAAGGGGAACCCCTTATATCTTCCCGGGGCGAGTCCTTGAGAGCCAAAAGAGGAAAAATGAAGAGATTTCCGAGGAAAGGACCATTGAAATTCTTGAAAAGGATGGATCACCCGGAAGCAAGGGGGATCCAGATTTTAAATGAGGAGTCAACCCTAACATCAGTCATGGACTTGGTTGTTGTCATCCAATGAGCATTGCAAAACCCTGACGAAGGTTCTAGAGGAGGCATACGTGCCCAAGGAAATTAGTGAGGAGGGTTTCGGTCAGCTGGTGGGCCACCTATTGGAAAGCGATGCAATATCCTTTACAGATGAGGACATACCCAAGGAGGGAAGGGGACACCAGAAACCGCTACATATTTGCGGTAATCTCCTCGGGTTATATCATGAATGGGGTCCTGATTGATGGAGGGTCGGCACTGAATATCTGTCCCCTCAGTACATTGCAAAAGATGAACATCAATACCCGGGCGCCTACGGGCCAGTCATGGTGGTGGTGCGAGCTTTCGATGGTTCCCGGAGGGATACAATGGGAGAAATTGAGTTGCCGGTGGAGATAGGACCCTGTACTTTTGATATATCTTTCCAGGTCCTAGATATTGCAGCCAGTTATAACATGTTATTGGGGAGGCCGTGGATACACATGGCCGGGGCAGTTCCTTCCACGCTCCACCAACAAAATCAAGTTAATCATTGATGGGAATCTGGTAACAATCTCGGCCGAATGTGATGACCCTTCTCCTCCCAGGAGTGGCCTTACCAGTGATCAGTGTGGATGAGTCGGCAGCACCTGCCCAGCTTTCACGCACTGGAGATTAGCACTCCCCAATCCAGATGCCTGGTGGCTCCAGCCATGAAACCTAGGGTCCTCTCCAGAACTCACTTTCGTTGCAAGGGAGATGATGAAAATGAACTTCCAGCCTGGACAGGGACTAGGGAGAAGCAGTCAGGGAATCACCGAGCCCATCCACCTACCACAGCAGATAGGCAAGGCAGGGTTGGGATACCAATGTGGGCGCGGCACGGAGACACCGTTGGGGTGCGACTCTCCGATTCGACTAGCTGGTAGTCCAGTGACCAAAGTCGACAATGAGCAGGGGATCAGCGATCCTGTGATTGGGGCAAGGAATGAAGAGTTAACCCCCGCACGTAATGAATCGGCCCGGAGGGAGGGTTTTTCCTGCAGGAGGTCGCAAAAGAGTTTTGAAACCAAGTGCTATATCCCCGGACAATCAACAAGCAGTAGGGAGGGGACGAATATGATCACAAAACCATCGGGAGCCCAACGAGTTTGTGCCTGTCATCGATTGGGCAGGGCTGATTATTCCTGGAGAAGATAGGAAGGAGGACTCAGGCGACGTAATCCGTAGTCATCGGGGAAGTGTCCGATGTGAAGCCCCCTTTTATCCAGCGCATTTCATCTGACCTGACCGTCGACAACTGGACCATGAAACCAATGGTATCCAAACAAGGGTAAAACTCGACGGCAGGGTGGTTGACCCCAGAGGATGGGGGAATGAAGAAGTTTTATTTTTGTTGTTTGTTTTTATTTCTGCATAATTATGTCGTTCTTTTCGTGTTATTTGAAAAATGCGATCGTCGTGAAAAAATGACTTATATATGACAAGTATTTTGTTTCATGTCAGGTGTACCAATTTGAGTAATCCTTGCCTAACAAACGGTCTTTTCAAATTTGAATGATGATTATGATTTTAACATTGAGCTGGATTTCAATTTAATTTAATGGGCATTGAACAAGACGAGATAGATTACGACGACGCGCCTGACGAGATCAAAGGATGGGTTGAGGATAAACCCAAAACCCAACTTGGACCAAACCGTCACCGTTGATATTGGAACCCCCTGACAAACCCAAAGGAACTCAAGATAGGGACGGACCTCACCCCCAGCCAAAAGGCCGAAATGACTGAGTTGCTAAAACAATATGAGGATGTCTTTGCCTGGTCTCATGAGGATATGATCGGATTGTCCACCGACATTGTGGTACACCGATTACCCATCAAGGAGGGTTTCAGGCCTGTCAAACAAAAATTAAGAAAGTTGAAACCGGAGTGGAGCTTAAAAGTAAAGGAAGAGATCATCAAGCAGTTCAGGGCGGGAATCATCATGGTGTCCACTTACCCGGAATGGCTGTCCAATGTAGTCCCAGTGGCTAAGCCTGGAGGAAAGGTGAGGGTATGTGTAGATTACAGAGATCTAAACAAGGCCAGTCTCAAGGATAACTTCCCGGTGCCTTTCATACACATCCTGGTAGATAACACAGCCCAGTACGAAATGTACTCTTTTGTGGATTGCTTCGCGGGATATCATCAGATAATGGTGGCGGAGGAAGATCGGGAAAAGACCGCGTTCATCACCCCCTGGGGCACTTTCTGCTATAGGCGATTGGCTTTTGGCCTCACAAACGCGGGGGCTACTTATCAGAGAGCCATGATGGCCTTGTTCCACGATATGATGCATAAGGAGATAGAGGTCTACGTGGATGACATTATTGTGAAATCGAGGGTAGAATCTGATCATGTAACCCATCTCAAAAAAGCTATTCGATCGGCTCAGAAAGTATAATTTGAAACTCAATCCAGCCAAGTGTGCTTTCGGAGTGCAGTCGGGTAAGCTCTTGGGATTCCTGGTTAGTGATCGGGGCATTGAGTTGGATCCAGCAAAGATTAAGGCCATTGTGGATATGCCCCGGCGCCTCACACAGAGAAGGAGATAAGAGGATTCCTCGGGAGGATAAACTTCATCAGCCGTTTTATATCCCACTTGACGACTACATGTGAGCCCATTTTCAAACTGTTAAGAAAGGGGGCTTCCCAAGAATGGAAAGAGCAATGTCAGAAGGCTTTTCAAACCATTAAAAAGCAGCTGACGGAGGCACCAGTGCTGGTACCTCATCCCCGAAGGATTGGGATCCCTCTGTTTATGTATATATCGGTCAATGCCATCGCGATGGGATGTATGCTGGGACAGAAGAGTGAGGCAGGTAAAGAGCAGGCCATCTATTACCTCAGCAAAAGATTTAGCCAATGTGAACAGAATTACACTCCCATCGAGAAAACCTGTTGTGCTCTGGCCTGGGCTGCGGGGAGATTACAGCACTACCTCCATGGGCATACGACGTACCTGATATCAAGAATGGATCCCCTGAAATATATTTTTGAAAGGCCCATGCTGAATTGTCGATTATCAAGATGACAGTTAATCTTACAACAGTTTGACATGGTGTACGTGACCCAGAAGGCCATGAAAAGGGCAGGGAATTGCAGATCAGTTGGCAGAAACCCCCGTCAGGAGGGATGGAGCCGTTAGAAACTCCTCTTCCGGGCGAAGATATATTTTGGGTATTACACACCAAATGTGATGACGAGGGACAGTTCTGGAAGCTGTATTTTTGATGGTGCCATGAATGCTGAAGGGGCAGGAGCCGGGGCAGTCCTGGTCTCTATCACCCGGCGAACAATACCCTGTGGCCACTAAACTGAAATTCAGCAATTCAAACAACAACACCGCTGAATACGAGGGATGTATCTTGGGACTTCGCCTTGGCCCGCGACATGGGAGTAAAGAGACTAGCGGTGTTCGGGGATTCAGAATTGGTAATCAGACAGGCCATCGGGGTGTACAACACTAAGGAGCTTCGATTACTTATACTTCCATACCATCATTGTGTTACCCAGCTGATGCAAGAGTTCGAAGATATTGCTTTCCGCTATATTCCCCGGGGACGGAAATGACTTTGCCGATGCATTGGCAACTCTGGCTTCCTTAATCCACGTAATCAAGAAAAGGGACAATCCACAGATTGAGATAGCCGTACGGAATGCCCCGGCATATGAGGAACATGGTGGCAGTGTTATCAGACGAGGTGGTGTTGACGAAGCAGCCCTGGTATCACGACATAAGGGAATATCTGAGAGATAGATCCATTCCCGACCAGGCGAGTCGAACTGAGAGGATGAGAATTCAGAAGATGGCGATGAAATTTTACCTGGGTGGGGATTCACTCTACAAAAGGGATGTTGGGTTGGGACTGTTACAGTGCGTAGATGAAACGCAGGCCCAAAGGATTATGAATGAAAATACATGGTGGAGTGTGTGGGCCCCATATGAGTGGACCGATGCTGGCCAAAAAGATCTTGAGGACAGGGCATTATTGGTTAACGCTGAAAGCCGATTGCGATGATCATGTCAAACGGTGTTACCAATGCCAGACGCACGGTAATGTGATCCATACACCTCCCAATGAACTGCACTGTATGACCTCCCCGTGGCCATTTTCAATGTGGGGAATGGATGTAATCGGACCAATAGAGCCCAAAGCAAGCAACGGACACCGATTCATTTTCGTTATGATCGATTACTTCACCAAGTGGGTAGAGGCAGCTTCCTTCCCCAAAGTAACTCAGGAGGTCATCGTCGGTTTCATCAGGAATAATGTCATTTGTCGATATGGGCAGCCTGAGGTTCTGGTCTCTGACAATGCCAAGAATTTAAACAACGCCCTCATGAAGGGACTGTGTGACCAATTCAAGATCAAACACCTTAAATCCGTCATTTACCATCCTAAGATGAATGGGGCAGTGGAGGCTGCCAACAAAAACATCAAGAAGATCATGGCCAAAATGTCTGCTAATCATCGGGGATGGCCGGATTTATTACCCCTCACCCTGCTGGCATACCGAACGTCAACGCGTACGTCTACAGGGGCAACCCCTTACGCGTTGGTGTATGGAATAGAGGCTGTTCTACCAGTTGAGGTTGAGATGGCGTCCCTCAGAATAGTGATCGATGCTCAGATAAGTGAGGAGGATTGGATGCAAAATCGATACGACCAATTGGCCCTAATTGATGAAAGAAGGGTGGCAGCTGTTTGGCACGGTCAGTTATATCAACAAAGGATCGCTCGATCATATGACAAGAGGATAAGACCTCGGAAGTTCAAAGAAAATGATTTGGTGCTGAAAAGAGTCATGCCTTGTCAAGACGAAGCCAAGGGGAAGTTCGCCCCGAATTGGGAAGGGCCGTTTGTGATTAAGAAAGTGTTATCCGGAGGTGCCCTCATATTGCAAGAAATGGATGGTGAGGTATTCCCACAACCCCTCAATTCTGACTCGGTGAAGCAATTCTACGCTTAAATCATCAGTTCCTTCTTCCTTTGAGAGCGAACTACGTAGGACCTGATCTCTCAATTTGTGGGAGTACGTAGGCAGCCATCATGGCGCGGTCTGATCCTTTAAAAAAAATATAATCCTTTCCCTAACCAAAACCAATTTTCGATAACCAGATAAAACCTTCCTACACCCTCAAAACCTTCCCGAAACCAGCTACCTAACCAGCTTCATCCCAAAGGACATAGCCTTGATCCAACCAAACAGTTATCCAAAATCTGAGATTCAATCCGATGAAATCAAAAGGTGTGCGGCAATATCTGTCAAATCTCCATCAAGACTTGAGAAAAGAAAAAGGCGAAATGTCAAAATCGTGGTCAACTGGATAAAATGAGGATCCAATGAAAAGCAATGATACGACAAAAGGGGAAAATGACTAAATTTAAATGCATGTCTATATGTATAAGTCATTTTATTACAAGATTTCTCTTTCGATAACCGATGAAACTAACATAGTCTATGCAGGAAATAAAATAATCTACAAATCTGAAACTAACTGAAGCAGGAGGGACAAGGTGGTGGATAGGTCTGAAGCATCGGCATCTCCCGCAATCTGCTGCCCCATCATATCAATGCGATCCAGTAAAGCAGTGGCTCGGCTGACAGTCCCAAAATGAGCATCTACAACTGCCCTGGTCTGGACTACAATGGTCTCTCTGTCAACAATGGCAGCGTCTCTAGCCCGAATGGCATCATCTATCTCGACAAGAGCGGCATCCCTCTCGGCCTCAGCGGTAATCAGGGCCAGGCGGAGCCGGGTATCCTCAGTAACCCAACTTGGGGCAGAATCAGCTGAGATGGGGCGGTCTGTGGTATCCTCTGGGAAAATCACTCCAGAGTCATCAAGAGCCCCGAGCCGACTCAAACCAGCCGGATCCAAGTCTCCACGCAGCCACTGCACGTAAGCAAATGTTTGGAGATGGCGACCCTCACTATATTCGGCAGAGATCCTGCGAGACCAAAGATCGTATACCCGCAGTAGATCCCTCTCTGTCTGGGATGATATAAGGAATCGGTAGGCGACTGCACCTGCAAAAGGGTGAAAATCCTGTGTCTGATCAAACTGCCCTGTAACCGCCAAGGGATGATAAGTAGTCACGCCCCTCAAGCCAGCAATGGGAATGAAATCCAGGACAGGCACATGAATCAAGAAGCTCATAAAGGAGCAATAACCCGAATAGATCAATAAATGAAAGGGATCCTCAATGACCGACAAGAATGATGTCCAAGAGGCCACATCAGTGCAGCTCACGGGTCGAAACGAAAACTGCGTGGTTATGTCATGGCTAAAGCAAAACCCTTGGCGACGGAAGTGGCCGATGGGACTGAGATGACTCATGAACCACACGTACAACAAAGTCGAGCTCCCTCTGAATGCCCTACCGCGGAAAGACTGGCAATATGAGGCTGACATGTAGGTATCCGCCAATATCATGGGAAGAATGGTGTGATCCTCCTGAAGGGATCTAACGGCCGCAACAACCCGCATGTCCAACTGATCAGGTCCAGCAGGCAAGTACAAAACTGAGACGACACAGGCCATCAGAACGTCCACTCTCAGAGCACCCCAGCGCTCCTCGGACACGGAAAAATCACCGAAGAAAAGACGAAAACCGTCAGGTGAACCAAATCGGTCAATTAAGAACTGAAGGGGAACCATATGGTCTGATGTGATCACCGGTAACAAGGCTGTCCTCCGCAACCCAGTGAAGGTCAAGAACTGACGGCGCATGGAACCAGCTGTGACCCGGGCACAAGGTCTATCCAAAGACAGGCCGGTGAAGCGAGCATACTCCTCGAGAGTAGGGGTCAGCTCTACTGTCCCTAACCTGAATACCTGACGGGCAGGGGCCCAATAGCTCAGAATCCCCTCCACAAAGCCCGCTGGCACCTGAAAGGATAACAAGGACCAAGAATGTCCCAAAAGGCCATCGGTGATAACCCTGTCGGCCGGCGATAAACTGTCCAACCAACGGAGGAGACTGCCGACCAACCCTGTGGGAGGAATGGAATCCAAACGTATCACGACACCTGTGGACGACATCTGTGAAAGAAAAGTATCAAAAGACTGTACAGGGGTCATTCTCTATCCATAAATAAGAAAAGCATGCATCATACAGTTAATAGTAAAGCAAATGAATTTCATAGATATAAAAAGGTAAAAAGCTGTGCATAAATGAAGTAAATAAGTTCAGTACATAGTGCCTAAAGCGAAAAATAAATCTAAACAGGTGCAGGTACAAAAGCCCTATCCTATCCTGATCTAAATAAAATCAATCTCGTCTATGAAGGCGGGATCCTCAAACTGGTCCCCTGGAGTCGCCGAGGTCGAGGGCCCGAAGTTCATATCGGGGATATACGGCTGCGCTGTGGCATCAGATGAGCTTGGGCCCGCATCATAACCCGCACCGTCAGGATCATAGGCATAAGCATCCTCTGGAGTCCGGCCCAGCACCCGAAGATATAGAGACAACTGGTCCACCTGACGGGTCAAAGTGGCGATCTACTCGGCATGAGTGGGAGTCCGAACGCAGGCTGCCCAGTCAGTCATCATCACCGAGCCGGGGACCATATCCCCGAGGAAGAATGTGGCCCGGGTCTGAGGACCGATGGTGTGGGGCACCCACCAAGTACGGAAGGCATCACTGGTACTGGGACCCGTCGAAAGCATCTGGCCGTCCTCCCCTGCAAGCATGATCTCTGAAGGTTGAGAATCCAGCGGCCAGGAAGTAGTGAAAGGAAGGGAGTGCGGGATGCAGATCTCTCCAGTAACGCATCTGAATGCGCGCTCCCCCAGGTACATCACCCATCCTCCAACACTCTGCAAAGTGAGGCGACGGGTGGAAAGTGCAAACTCCGGGCCGGTAGGATGCCCATCTGTAAACCCCACATCCAGATGCTCAGAAAGATAAGGCCTCCAGACGACCCCTGCAGCCGTGATCAACTCCAGCTGGATGCGGCAGTGTGTAAAGCTGCCAGATACCGGGACCTCCTCCAAGGTGTTATGATGCCATCGCCGACCCCGGGGATAGGTGTCCAAGCCAAGGGTGGTGACAGGCCGCAGACATGGGAGATGCTCGTAGGCCCAGAACTGCGAACAGAAACAGTGAAAAGCATGAGTAACCTATAAATGTAGAAAAGGGAAATAAATGAAGGAAAGTCCAATAAGAAGAGGGAAAGAGAAGTCTCACCAGTAGAAAATGATAAAATCCGAGCCAAGCATCTGTCTGGCCCTCCGAGCGTAGACGCATACCGTGGAGGAAATAGGCAAAGGTGAATGACCCCCAGTCATAGTCACTGATGCGGTCCACGTCTCTGACCGCTCCTACAACGCTGAAATGAATGGTGGAGGAGTTGTTCCCCAGAAAACAACCCCTCATGATGGTTAGGAACAGGCGTCGTAGCAGAATGTCCCTGGTGCCCTGATCCGCTGGAATGGGCAGTGCGTACAGACCCCCGACAGCATCAACAGCCAAGGCACCAGACCGAATACTACGGGCCTTAAAGACCCGGTCCTCAGCAGCGAAGCCCAATAAAGCCCGGACCTCCGCAGGAGTGATGTCGAGATCTAGAGGAACGCGGGACCCGGTAAACTCTATGCCCGTAATATACCTCCAGTCCCAGGGGGTCAGCACAACCTCACAGTCCATAAGGTGAAGGGACTGGGTCTGGTGAAACCATCTCTCGGACAAAGCCCGCATATAACCCCAGGGGCACTGACGGGGGATGATAGTGAAGAAGTGACGGAAGCCCCAAGAATCCACCACCGCCCGATACTCGCTGTGCAGAGCTGTATAGAGGGAATAGATGTTGAACCAGTTGCCCCTCGGTTGAGTAAACTCCGGCACCTGTGGCAATCACCAAAAGGTCAGTCCAGGTAGAACGGGAATTGAGAAATTAAAAATGAAATGAGAAATGGAATTGAATATACCTCGTTAGCCACGAGAGATGCTGAGGGGTGACGACTGAGATCCCGACCCAAAAGATCGGGTATCTGCACAGGGGCGCCAGAAGAAGCCTGATGAGTAGATGGAGCCGGTGTGCTGGAGGATGGCCCCTCTGTCGCGACCTCCGGAGGGACAGCCTCCTCAACGTCCGGATGATCGGGACGGATGACAGCCTCCGCCAAGCGACGAGCCTGACGGGTCCGAGGAAGAACAGGGGCAGGTGCAGCCCTACGACGGCGAACACCCGAGGTCCGTGACGCAGAAGAGCTACTGGGAGCGTCGGGATCCATGGCTGGAATAGAACAAGCGAGAGGAAGGTAAGTTCCCTTTTGAATTATGTCGCGAATATTCTAAATTCCTACCCTCATCATATAATTAATGCAGCATGATGCATGAGATCCAAAAAAAAAAAAATGGACATCCCAGGTGTAAGCCAAACATGTTTTCAATCAATCCAAGCCTCAAACAGATCAAAATTACATTCATATGTGTAATTACAACATGTAAAGTACCATAATGCATGATTTTTCTTGCAGAAAAGGAATAACAGTATGTGGGACCGCATCATGAGCATAAAATAGGACTCACACAGTTGATACATAGCATGTATATATGATAATACGTAGCATAGCATTGTAAAGCATACATTTTTATCTCTAAACATGCAAATAGCCAAATGTATAGCAAAACATTGGCGAAATTGAAAAGTGAATGGTCAAAGTGTTACCTGTAGCGCGTAGATCAATCCTACCGGAGCAGTTTTTGCAGAAAGGTTGGAAAAATTGGCAAAGGGGCGTGAAAAGGTCTAAAAAATTGCGTGGGGTACGAATGAAAGTGACAGATCTGGGAAGCGGCAAGCCGCCCTTATGCCCGATCTTGGCCGCAGATCAATCTGCGACTGGCCGCAGATCCATCTGCGGCTGGCCCTAGTGGGTCCCCCTTGGTCCAATGCAGGTTTAACCGATCCTAAAGCCCATTTGACTGATAATGAGATAATAAAATACGAGATTTTGATGAATTGGATGTTGAACAAGACTTCCCAAGACGACCGAGTGACCGGGGACGAGACCCGGCACTCACCAGATAACCAACCGGCAACGATAACCGGGGGTTATGAGATGGGTGACCGGCGACGATAACCGGCCCCGACGAGACAATCGATCGGCGACGATAACCGGCGATTACGAGATGGGTGTCCGGCGACGAAAACCGGCTCCGACAAGATAACCAACCGGCGACGATAACCGGGGGTTACGAGATGGGTGACCGGCGACGATAACCGGCCCCGACGAGACAATCGACCGGCGACGATAACCGGCGATTACGAGATGGATGTCCGGCGACGAAAACCGGCTCCGACAAGATAACCAACCGGCGACGATAACCGGGGGTTACGAGATGGGTGACCGGCGACGATAACCGGCCCCGACGAGACAATCGACCGGTGACGATAACCGGCGATTACGAGATGGATGTCCGGCGACGAAAATCGGCTCCGACAAGATAACCAACCGGCGACGATAACCAGGGGTTACGAGATGGGTGACCAGCGACGATAACCGGCCCCGACAAGACAATCGACCGGCGACGATAACCAGCGATTACGGGATGGATGTCTGGCGACGAAAACCGGCTCCGACAAGATAACCAATCGGCGACGATAACCGGGGGTTACGAGATGGGTGACCGGCGACGATAACCGGCCCCGACGAGACAATCGACCGGCGACGATAACCGGCGATTACGAGATGGATGTCCGGCGACGAAAACCGGATCCGACAAAGATAACCAACCGGCGACGATAACCGGGGGTTACGAAATGGGTGACCGGCAACGATAACCGGCCCCGACGAGACGATCATCAGCCTCGACACCCTTTTCTGAATGATTTGCATCAATTGCATCTTACGTGGCATCATAAATCATATGTGTTGCATCATGTATGCATTGTCATCCTTATGCACTGTCATTCATGCATCGAGTGTCTATTCTTTATCCTGTTCATTTCATTAAACATTGCATGAACATGATAAAGAGGGGCAGCTGTAGACACCCAAATTTTGCATTCCCTATACTAACCATAACAGGAGGGCAAAATCGTCAATTGAACCGGCTTGCGGGAGCAAGGGGGTGGGCCCGAGTGCGAGCGCCCGACACCACCGCAGTGATTGGCGATCAAAGCAGACGTGACAATAAGGCCATCCAAGACAGACATCCCCGAATGAGGTGGCACGTCTCCCGGAAATTCCCGGACTGCCGAATACGAGCCTGTCAGCGAAAACCGACGTTACGGCACGAAAATCGAGGCGTGGCACGGAAAACGAGAAAGTCAAACCGTCCAGCCGCGGATTGATCTGCGGCCAAATAGTGCGCCTTTTGAAAACACGGAACTCGAAACACGGAACTCGAAATCGGGGTGAGTGGAAGGCAGGCGGCCAGCCAGCCGCAGATTGATCTGCGGCCAGCCGTAGATCAATCTGCGGCTGGCTCTGGCCAGCCTATTTCAGCCCAGTTTCGTGCAGCATACAGGGGGTGGAAGAAGTTGAGAGGTTGGGAAGAAGAAGGAGATTTCAGCAGCAAAGAGAGCACGGAAATTGAGAGGAAAAAGAGAGAAATTTTGCATTCAATAGGAAGAAAAGAGAGAGAAAAGAGAGGAATTTTATTCTTTTGATTTTGATTGTATCAAATACACTCCTTATCCTATTCAAATACACAAGTTAACATCCATTTGAGATCAATTGCAAGGTGAAAATTTCTATTTGTTCTAGCAATTCATGTCATATTGATTGAGTAAATTAGATGTGACTTTCATGTATCTTGTTGAATAATCATGGATTAGGGATTATTGGTGAGGGTTCCATCGGAACAAAATTCTTCCTAATAACCCGAGGATATCCGATTGATGAAATTTCTAGCTTGTTTATGGTGGTTCATTGGATGTAATTTATTTAGATTGTCATTTTCGGATATCATGGTGTGTTAGATAAATCCGGGTTAGTTAATTGTGTAGTATTCATTTTGTGGGCATGTCATAATCTCGTGTGAGCCTAGGAATGCGACCCCGTGGTTCAAATCCGATAATGGACGTTTTGATGTATGTATAGATTCAAGGTGCTCGTTTTTGTAATATGTAACCGTTGGGCCTTAAAACGACGTCAAGGCGAGAATCGGGTTTAAGGCCCCGTAGTAGTGGAACATGTGATTGTCGGCGTTCGGGGATGTTTTGATGGCTTACATGCCCATGAATAGCCCCGACGCGTTTATGTTTAATTTGATTTGCAACGCCAAGCAAAGGATTTCAAAACCAAAACAATAAAGATTTTTTTCTAAAATTAATCAAAGTAGGATATTAGCGTCACGAAGCTAAGAATTGGAAGTGCTAACAAATGTCGATTCCTATTAAACGAGAAGGCCAAAGGAAATCATTTTCAAACATCACCAAAAATGGCTTTTATGAATGAACGAAACGTTTTACTAAACCTTGATATATAGGGTGAAAGAGATCCTAGAAATTGCCCATCATTTATGAGAGCAACGTATAAATCTCGATTCCTATTTTTGGCTAAGGTTTAATAAGTTCATGCTCTACCAAAACAACACTTAACGAAAAATCCCATAGCTTTTTGTCAATTAAAATCAAATCTTTCTCATAAAGAAATAAAGCTTTCTCGTATATACCGAAAAGATATTTTGAAGCATTCTCAAATTAAAGCACGATTTTTCCGCAAAATCCAAATGATTCTTTCATACAAACTCACCACAATATTCGCGTAGGCATACACACACACACGCACACATACACATTTCATGAATTAAGGGATAGGAAAACATCAAGGTTGCGGTAACCGTGTTTCACGGAAGTCGGGGGGTGCCTAACACCTTCCTCTCGCTTAAGCAAGCCCCCGAACTCTATGAATCTCGGTTTGCAGACCAATTAATTCGGAGTCACATATGAGCCAGCGATTTATAAAAAACAGAAACTCGGATGAGTTGGTACATCCATTTCAAATATACCAACTGGCGACTCTGGTTAATTGGCTCATCATAATAACGATCTTTCAAAAACCCCGTCGACATTAATGCCGATCTTTTCCAAAAAATCATTAAATCAAGAGGCTAAAATTGGAAAAGACTAAAAGGGACACGTGAAGAAAAACCCGGCGTCGACAATTACTATATTATTTAAAGGATAAATGTATATTTTAAGAAATGATTATTAATATTATTATTATTATTATTATTATTATGATTATTTATTTATGATAGGAATTTGTAAGATTAGTCAATTTATTTTAGATTGACTAAGTATGATAAATGAGACAAAGATAAAGGGATGATCAAAACCTAATTTGATCTATGATTATGAATTTTAATGATTAATACAATTATTGTTATAATTGTATTTAAATGGATGTATGTTTGTATTATAAATAATAAGAATTTATTTTCTTAAGAAAATTTGAATACTAAATATAAGTATTGATTATATTTGAATGTATGTATGTAGAATATGTGATTAATTGTTAGTTAAAATAGGGCCCACTAATAGTTATTTAAATTAGTGGACTAACCTAAGAATATTAATATTAAACAATTGGTAAGATAGTAAGTTAATTAATTATTTAATTGAAGTGAATATAGTAAGTGAATAAATTTTGTACATTAATTAATATGAGTATTAATTAATGAGGACTATGTGATATATGAATAATTTATTTTAATAGTCTAATTAGAAAGGAATTCTAGTGGACTAGCCTAATTAGTTTACTAACCAAGCCACTAATTTATTTAATTGTGGACTTGAATAATTAATATGTGGACTAATTAAATTAGCCCAACACTTATTAAATTTGTAACCAAGCATGGAATAATAAAATTAGAAAACTCGTGGCCTAAACTAGTTAAAAGGGAGCCCAAAAGGAGTTTAATTGAAGCCCAATTGCTAGCCCACTTGGTAGATATTTTGATCAACTTAATAAGTTATTAAAGCAATAAAAGAAGACTAAGAAAATGGGACAAATGAAGGAGTGGGCTGCCGGCATGGTGTAACCGAAAAGGGGTGAGGTGTTGATTTTTAATAGCTTGCTTGTAAAGGTGAATAACTAGTACAAAAAGTAATGATAGCCATCACCAAGTTGTCAAATAAAGGTGTAAGAAGTGTACTTACTAATAATGGCAAAATGGATAAATATACTTTATGTATCTAGAGGATTGCAAGTAATTAGATTTAATAAAGCAAAACAAAACCCATCTTATTTCTCTCTCATTTCTCACTTTCCATTTAGCTAAACAAAAAGAAAAAAACAACAAGAGAGAGAGAAAGGAGGATTTCGGCAGCCTATAGGTGATAAGGGAGTGAGTTTTTCTTTTGTCATCTAACTCCATAATCAAGCCTAGAAAGAAGGGGAATGAAAATCAAGCAAAGGTATAATTTTTCTAACCTTAATCTAGTTTATTTTCTTTTATTTTGGTTTAATTTTTGTGACATGAAGTTTGTGATCTTGGACCCTAGAACTCTTTATCTACATGTTAGTAAGTGTTTTATGTTTAGATCTAACCCTTTTGAATGCCAAAAGTTGGATCAAAAGAAAGAAAAGCAAAACTATTTTCTAAAAAGTTAGAAAATCCTAACTTTTCATCACTTTCTAAGTACATAACTTGAGATCCGTAAACCCTTTTTACGATCCATCAAAGAGTAGTGCTAGATATATAAGTTAGCTACTAAACTCAAGTGGTAGAACTCAAAAATAGTTAGTACAAAATTTGTATGGATTGTTTTAGTCAAAACAGTCCGGGTAGTGAGCAAAACTGGATTAAAGCTCGCTGACTGTTGGGATCCAGGGGTATTTTCGTCCACTTTTTGTGCTCTAAAACTTCTAAAAAATTTAAGTGATAATATGGGAAGATATCTGTGTCCTGTAAAAATTTGAAGATTTTTGACCATGTAGAATGAAAGTTATGGATTTTATCGTGAGGGACCACTGTCAAAAGTATTCTTAAATAACTCTTTGTGGTTAACTCCAAAAATTATGAAATAATTACTGGGAGCATATATATATAGCAGAAACATACTCTGTAAATTTTATAATGTTTGAACGTAATTTTGATTTATGAAAAATGTAGCAAGATTTGGCTATTTTGGACTATTTAAATATAGTAAATGGATTTTAAAAATTCCGGGAAAAATATATTTTTCATAAGGGGACTATATATAGTCTATTTCCAGAAAAAGAAATTATTTTGAAGATGGTTTGCTATTTTTCATGTAAATGATGAAGTTATGGATAAATGAATTAAATTAATTATGTGATGTTGAAAATTTGAAAAATGGGATTTTATGACTTGAGAACCCTATATATGGTCTATACAGATTTTTGATATAGGTTTTGGTCATTTGTAAGGTCGTATAATGTTTATGGCATTTTATGGATACATACTATTAAATTTCAGTATGTATACCTAGTTTAAAGATTGTCTAAGCTATTTGTCCTAGCTAGACACGATTTGAAAAGTATTTGTCGAATGTTATAGGTTATGATAAAGTCGTCCAACTTAATTGTTTTAGTTAGGACTCCAGACTAAGTATGAACAACCCTAAATGAGAAATTTTATGCGCTAAAAGCGGTGATGAAAATTTTTTGCGCCAATGGCGGTGATGTATTATATAGTGTTGATCAATACAGGGCACAACAGAACTGATCATCCTCCGTGTCCGTAAGACCAGACGGTTTACAAATAAATTTCTGTTTAAACCTTTTCAAAAATAAAAAATAACAGTTCATGGTCTGTTAACCACTCAGTATTCAAAAGTCACTCAGTTGTTTCAAAAATCTTAAAATGATTTGGTATGTTGTTAAGAATGGTTTCAAATGACTTCACCACTATTGATTTGTGGTAGAAGTAGTCCTCAAAGAAAACATTTACTTCTTTAGCGCATTATTATAATTGTTATTCTTGCTGAGCAATTGAATGCTCATTCTTGCTTTGACTTAAATATTTTCAGCTAAGTGTGATCGACCAGAAGGCTCTGGCAAGGACAAAGGAAAGGGAAAGCTGAAGGAATAAGTTGTATGATGTTATCTGTAATAATTAGTCTTTTGTATTGTGATCATATATATTATGTAACATGTAAGGAATGTAATTAAAGGTTGCCATACCTGGGGAATAGACAACTCTGATATAAATATTAAGTTTGTAATATATTAAATAGCTCAAAAAATGGTATCGTGATGCACCAAGTACGAGTTTCAAGTATCCGGATTTGGGGGCGCCACAAGTTGGTATCAGAGCTATAGGTTAGAAACCTTAGGTGGGGGATTACCTTAGGCTATAAGCTTAAGCTAGATAGAAGCATTGACAAACGAATAACTCAAATAGAGTTTAAAGGAGATGAATTAAGGAAATTCATCGTAAAATAAAATAAAAAGTAACTTATATAAACTATTGTTTGTTATGTGTATATATTATGTACTAATCAAAATAATTTGTGTATAGATGTCAGGTAAGAAAGGATTAGGAGACTTTCATGTCGTGAATAAGGAGCAAATCACTCTGCCTGAGCTAATATCTAAGTCAATAGCTGAAATGGAGGCTCACCTTGAAAGCAACCTAGATGAGGTAATCATCTTGGAAAACATAGAACCAGAACTAGAAATGGTGGTGCTGACAGATAGTGATTCAGACACTGAAGTTGGAGCTGACCAAGCATCAACAGAAGTGCAGAATCTAAGAAATAAGGTGTTATGTTTGGAAAAGTTATTGAAAATGGAAAGGGTGTTAAATAATCAAATGCGAAAAGCGTTAATGGAAATAATGGAAGAACAAGATAAGCTGAAAAGCCAAATTGATGTAATGGGAGCTAAATACAGCAAATTATCTGCAACTCCAAGCAAGAAAGGCAAAAGAAAGATAAATGACTGTGACATCGGAAATTCTGACCAAGGAAACTTTAAGAAAGTATTAAGGTGTGCAAATTGCAACAGGAAACATGAAGGTGTATGCATGAAAGGACAGAATGTGTGTTATAATTGTGGACGTGAAGGACATGTTTCTTCTCATTGTCCCGAACCGAAACAATGCGTATGTTTTGTATGTGGAATAGTAGGTCATCAGGCAAAGGTTTGCCCAGAATCTAAGAAAGGTGCAGGGAATAAATAGGATAAGTGCTTTAGGATTTTGTATGATATGATGTGTGTGCAATGTACTAATCCCGACTTTTGTTGTCATTAAGGGATAGTAAATGGTTATAACAGTATGTTGTGTAATGAAAAGTATTTGGTATTGTTTAAAAGGTTATGAATATGAATGAAATGGTATGGTTATATGTTTGATTAAGATATTATGTTGTTTAAACTGATAAATTGTAATTCGGCAAGCTGAATTGGGTAATTCAGCAAGCTGAATTCATGAATCCAGCAAGCTGGATTGGGTAATCCGGCAAGCTAAATTGGTCTAAGTTTTGAAGTTTGTTTCATAATGTTATGATTTTATGATACTATATGGCATAAAGGAATATGAAGGATAAGATAATAATTTAAGGTTTTGGTATAACCAGATAATGCCGCCAAGACGTCAAACTCGAAACCAAAGGGTAGAAGAATCTATTAATAATGCAGAAGGTTAGGCAGACCCAATGCAGAATTTTGCGAATATGTTGGCACAAGCGATGCGGAATCAAGCACCAGCAGCAAGAAATCAGCCAAATAACCAGTTGGCAAACTTCAAAGACTTCAAGGCAGTAGGACCGCCTGAATTTAAAGGAACGACTGACCCGATAGAAGCCCAAACTTGGGTAAGGGAAATAGAAAAAGCGTTTGTAATTGCTAGGGTAGCGGAGGAGCAAAAGACTACCTTTGCTACATATATGATGAAAGGGGAAGCGAACTTCTGGTGGAAAGCTAATCAAACAAGGGCCGGAACAGAAGTCGTCACATGGACAAGGTTCAAAGAACTGTTCAACGAGAATTACTTCTCGACTGGGATGCAGGCTAGGATGGAAATTAAATTTCTGGAATTAAAACAGGAAAATATGACCGTCTTTGAATACGCGACAAAGTTTAACGAATTGGCTAGGTTCGCTCCACACCAAGTGGATACTGAAGCAAGGAAAGCACGAAGGTTTGAACAAGGTTTGAAACCATGGATCTATAATAAGGTTGCAGTGTTGCAGATTAGTACGTTTGGATCGCTCTTGGAAAAGGCTATCATAGCCGAAGAAGGAAGTGAGGCCATGAGCCTCTACAACAAGGAAAAGAAGAATAAGGTCAAGGTTGAAGGAAGCAGTGGAAAAAGGAAATGGAACAATGCTGGAAATTCTGGTAATAAGCAGGAAGGAATAAAAAAGCAGGTTAAGAAATGTGAAAATTGTGGAAAGAATCACTCGGGTGAGTGTTTGAAAGGGAAAGGTGTATGTTATAAGTGTGGGCCGGAGGGACACATCGCTTCAAATTGTCCAAATTTAAGGAAGAACAATGGTTGTTTTATTTGTGGATCAACTGATCACATGACAAGGGAATGTCCGAAAAGAAGGGCAGATAGGAAAAGTGCGAACACAGGGAAAAGCGGCGGAAAGCTGGCGATCACTTATCCAACTCCGACCAACAAACCAACCGCAAGGACCTTCAACATGATGGTTCAAGATACGGTAGCAGCCGGAGATGGAGTTCCAGGTATTATTCGAATAATAATTTATTCTTATATATACCGTGGGGTACGTTTACGTTTGAAAACGTCAAAACTATAGGAAAAGGACCTAGATTAATAAATAAATAATACATAATTTAATAATAAATCGTTTTACTGGCGTATTTTGAAGGAGGGATTTGAGTTCTAATAGAAATCAAATTCCGTATAATCAGAAAGACAAGCTTTATGCTGAATAGTTAAAGATCAATTCGATCGAATCAGATCGTGATCTACTTGTGATATGAATGCGTATGATATTTGCCTTCATGGGTGTAGGTATTGAATGGTGATTCCGGGGACGGAATCCTTATAAGGGAGGGCGAATGTAATAACTCAAGATTTTCGATATATTAAAATAAGAAATTTTACGTATGAATTTTTTTTATATAATAAAATTATTTTTATTATATATTAAAGCAAGTATGGGAACGTGTGCAAGGAAAGGAATATGAATATGTAATATGTACATATATATTTATTTCATATATGGTTTCAAGTAAGTTTCTTATTAAAGAAATAGTTGATAATTATAAATTATATTCTGTTAATAAATTAATTTTTATATTAAAGATGTATGATTACTATATTATTTAAAGGATAATTGTATATTTTAAGAAATGATTATTATTATTATTATTATTTATTTATGATAGGAATTTGTAAGAGTAGTCAATTTATTTTAGATTGACTAAGTATGGTAAATGAGACAAAGATAAAGGGATGATCAAAACCTAATTTGATCTATGATTATGAATTTTAATGATTAATACAATTATTGTTATAATTGTATTTAAATGGATGTATGTTTGTATTATGAATAATAAGAATTTATTTTCTTAAGAAAATTTGAATACTAAATATAAGTATTGATTATATTTGAATGTATGTATGTAGAATATGTGATTAATTGTTAGTTAAAATAGGGCCCACTAATAGTTATTTAAATTAGTGGACTAACCTAAGAATATTAATATTAAACAATTGGCAAGATAGTAAGTTAATTAATTATTTAATTGAAGTGAATATAGTAAGTGAATAAATTTTGTACATTAATTAATATGGGTATTAATTAATGAGGATTATGTGATATATGAATAATTTATTTTAATAGTCCAATTAGAAAGGAATTCTAGTGGACTAGCCTAATTAGTTTACTAACCAAGCCACTAATTTATTTAATTGTGGACTTGGATAATTAATGTGTGGACTAATTAAATTAGCCCAACACTTATTAAATTTGTAACCAAGCATGGAATAATAAAATTAGAAAACTCGTGGCCTAAACTAGTTAAAAGGGAGCCCAAAAGGAGTTTAATTGAAACCCAATTGCTAGCCCACTTGGTAGATATTTTGATCAACTTAATAAGTTATTAAAGCAATAAAAGAAGACTAAGAAAATGGGACAAATGAAGGAGTGGGCTGCCGGCATGGTGTAACAAAAAGGGGTGAGGTGTTGATTTTTAATAGCTTGCTTGTAAAGGAGAATAACTAGTATAAAAAGTAATGATAGCCATCACCAAGTTGTCAAATAAAGGTGTAAGAAGTGTACTTACTAATAATGGCAAAATGGATAGATATACTTTATGTATCTAGAGGATTGCAAGTAATTAGATTTAATAAAGCAAAACAAAACCCATCTTATTTCTCTCTCATCTCTCACTTTCCATTTAGCTAAACAATAAGAGAGAGAGAAAGGAGGATTTCAGCAGCCTATAGGTGAGAAGGGAGTGAGTTTTTTTGTCATCTAACTCCATAATCAAGCCTAGAAAGAAGGGGAAGGAAAATCAAGCAAAGGTATAATTTTTCTAACCTTAATCTAGTTTATTTTCTTTTATTTTGGTTTGATTTTTGTGATATAAAGTTTGTGATCTTGGACCCTAGAACTCTTTATCTACATGTTAGTAAGTGTTTTATGTTTAGATCTAACCCTTTTGAATGCCAAAAGTTGGATCAAAAGAAAAAAAAGCAAAACTATTTTCTAAAAAGTTAGAAAACCCTAACTTTTCATCATTTTCTAAGTTCATAACGTGAGATCAGTAAACTCTTTTTACGATCCATCAAAGAGTGGTGCTAGATATATAAGTTAGCTACTAAACTCAAGTGGTAGAACTCAAAAATAGTTAGTACAAAATTCGTATGGACTGTTTTAGTCAAAACAGTCCGGGTAGTGAGCAAAACTGGATTAAAGCCCGCTGACTGTTGGGATCCAGGGGTATTTTCGTCCACTTTTTGTGCTCTAAAAATTCTAAAAAAATTTTAGAATTTTTTACCATGTAAAAATTTGAAGATTTTTGACCATGTAGAATGAAAGTTATGGATTTTATCGTGAGGGACCACTGTCAAAAGTATTCTCAAATAACTCTTTGTGGTTAACTTCAAAAATTATGAAATAATTACTGGGAGTATATATATATATATATATATATATATATATATATATATATATATATATATATATATATATATATAGAAGGAACATACTTTGTAAATTTTAGAATGTTTGGATGTAATTTCGATTTATGAAAAATGTAGAAAGATTTGGCTATTTTGGACTATTTAAATATAGTAAATGGATTTTAAAAATTACGGGAAAAATATATTTTCATAAAGGGACTATATATAGTCTATTTCCAGAAAAAGAAATTATTTTGAAGATGGTTTGCTATTTTTCATGTAAATGATGAAGTTATGGATAAATGAATTAAATTAATTATGTGATGTTAAAAATTTAAAAAATGGGATTTTATGACGTGAGAACCCTATATATGGTCTATACAGATTTTTGATATAGGTTTTGATCATTTGTAAGGTGGTATAATGTTTATGTCATTTTAGATCGATTAAATGAATTAATTAATAAAATAGAAAAGTTTGAATCCAGCTTGCTGAATAGTGTGATCCAGCTTGCTGAATTGAATAATGTGAATCTAGTTTGCTGTATTATAAGTTAGTTCGAATCCAGGTTACTGGATTGGAAAATAGTTTGCTGAAATAGTGAATCTAGTTTGTTGTATTGAAAGTTAGTGAATCCAGGTTGCTGGATTATAAGATAGTTTGAATCCAGGTTGCTGGATTGCAAAAATAGTTGGCTGAATTGAATAGTTTGAATCCAGTGTGCTGGATTGTAATCCAAGTTGGAATCCAGTTTGCTAGATTGGAATCCAGTTTGCTGGATTGCCATCTAGTTTGCTGGATTTGGAATCCAGTTTGCTGAATTGGGTATATAACCTACAGAATCATAAAGAAAGACTTATATAATGAAAGACTTAGTGTTAATTCATAAAAAAGTGGTACAGTCGTACTTTTTAATAGTCGATGTATAGTCTCTGGGCTAAACAATTCCTTCAGGGAGCGGAGGTATATACGAACTGGCAACCGATCTAACTCACTGTAAAAACAGTGTAGACGAGATGGAAACTAGTTTGTTGGTTGTTTGTGGGAAACCACTCAGCATACTATATTGAACACTGTTAAACACTCGATGTGTGCTAACTTTAGAATTAAATACGTATGGTGTTAATATGTTATCTAATATTTGATTATGTGGTTGAATATTAGATAATTTACTTATAAAGAAGCGATATTATAAGGTATAATATGATTGGCTGACTGAAAGATGAATCTTATAACTGATAGGTCTTTCGAAAGAAGTTAAATTAAATTGCGTAGCAGTAGTCAACGACCAAGGTAAGTTTCTAACTTACACAACTTCTTACATTGTGCAAGTTCCTTAACTCAATTGTTATTGTGCAAATATCTTAACTCAATCGTTATTGTGCAAGTATCCGAACCTACGCATTTATTTTATGTAATAGGTGTATGTATGCAAGTATCCCATCCTTTGCATTTACTTTATGCAATGGATCCATATGTTATGCAAGTATTCTTAAACTTTATTCAAGCTATCTATTGATTTCAAATATCTCGATATTGTCTCATGTGATGTATATATAATCAAAATTGTTCTATTCTTTGTGTAAGTGTCCCCACTTGTACAAATTGTTATAATTATTATAAATTCGAATTTACTTCGATTCGTTCATTGTTAAAAGTATCTTATTACTGAATTGCTTTGACTCACATTGAAAATTTGTATTCTAAGTTTGGTTATGCAAGTGTCCCCACTTGTATGGACTATTGTACATTATCAATTACCCTTGAATTCGAAATTCGTTGATAAGTTCCGATACATACTATTAAATTTCAGTATGTATACCTAGTTTAAAGATTGTCTAAGCTATTTGTCCCAGCTAGACACGATTTGAAAAGTATTTGTCGAATGTTATAGGTTATGATAAAGTCGTCCAACTTAATTGTTTTAGTTAGGACTCCAGACTAAGTATGAACAACCCTAAATGGGAAATTTTATGCGCTAAAAGCGGTGATGAAAATTTTTTGCGCCAATGGCGGTGATGTATTATATAGTGTTGATCAATACAGGGCACAACGGGACTGATCATCTTCCGTGTCCGTAAGACCAGACGGTTTACAGATAAATTTCTGTTTAAACCTTTTCAAAAATAAAAAATAACAGTTCATGGTCTTTTGACCACCTAGTATTCAAAAGTCACTTAGTTGTTTCAAAAATCTTAAAATGATTTGGTATGTTGTTAAGAATGTTTTCAAATGACTTCACCACTATTGATTCGTGGTAGAAGTAGTCCTCAAAGAAAATATTTACTTCTTCAGCGCATTATTATAATTGTTATTACTTGCTGAGCAATTGAATGCTCATTCTTGCTTTGACTTGGGGGCGCCACAATTTGTTCATTCTAAGACTTAACCTTGAACCCGCACCAAAATAACTTGGTTTGGACAAGCTCTATTTAACAACACTTTTATTCTAAAGATTTTATAACAAATTGATAAAACATTTTAACATATATCTAGTCGAATCAAATGGCATCGATAAACCTTTTAACAACTCAAAATACTGAAAATTATTTTTATAACTTTCTCATACCGCATCATGCAATAGTGCGTTGATGATACTATGATCATATCCACACCAGTTTACTTTGCGTTGATGATTCCATCATATGCCATATTCACACCATGCTTAAATGATGTGCTGGCGATTTTAAAAATACCTTTTGGTGTTTTCAAATCCATTTTGCCTAGCCGAAATGATAGGCATTGGCATTCTTCTTAACATAGTTCGCTAATGAACGAAACTTATAATCTTGAACAGTTCCATTTTTAGAACTTCTCTTCTTAGTTTGCACATAAGTGCGGATATTAGTTAGATACGATCTTGCGTATAAACCATTAACAATCATATCGTTGCACGGTGTGCAATCCTATCCTTATTTGCTCACATAACATACTTAACATCATAGCAATATTTGCTCATATAACGCATATCATTGCACGGAGTGCAATCATCTACTAATATTTGCCCAAACTATTTCATTGGCACAAACAACTTATCATACTTCATAGAATTATCACAGATAATATCTTAACAATAAATATTTTGACTGGAATAGCTCAACAAATCGAGTTAAGCCGAATCAAATGGCTAATAACTCTTTCATAAATCATTTCATATCATACGATGAATTTCATATAGCAAATGAAATTTCATAATCTAAACACATGTCTTATACAGAATAATAATACGTACAAGGTCATATAATACTTGCATTCAATACAGAAATCAAATGAAAGTTAAGATACTTGCTCAATCACAAAATATGAGTAAATTTAGGAAACTTGCTTAATCACGATAATTAAACAAGCGATAGAAAACTTGCACAAATATAAAGTTGTACAGGTTAGGAAACTTGCATTCAATATAAAAATCAAATAAAGTTAGAGAACTCGCCTTAAGCGTCTTCTAGAAATTATGCTAGATTGCCCTTCGAATGGCCTTTCTCGGTTCTTCTTCTCCAAATTCTGAGCTCCCCCTTCTCTCTCTAATTCTCAAGAGTTTCTTCTCTTAGTTTTGGTGAATTGGTAAGGAATAAAGAGAAAGAGGCTTCTATTTATAGGATTTCCTAAGTTAGGGAATTTTGGACATTAAGCCACAAAATATATTCCTAAGACTTAGCCCTTAAGTTTCTTCTAACTTAACTAACTACTAACCATGGTTAAGTGGTGGGGGATGGGATGGCTAGCTTGGTTGACAAGCTCTCCTCTCCCATCGGTCCATGCTTGTTCACTTGGATTAAGTTAGGACTTAGTTAGCTTAACTAGGTTTTCTTTACCTAGTTCGGTTACTCCGACTAAATAGTTAGCCGTAATCGTTGACCATACTATTTTCGGTTGACTTTCGTATTTCTACCGTATAATACTTTGTATTATACTCGTATTATACCCGTACAAATACATTTACACATAATAATATCAATAAAATTTTATTTATTCGATATTCATGTCCATAAACCCAAATAATAGATTACACGATTTATCGGGTTGTCACAAATTCAATGAGATCAACCTAATAAGTTTAATTTTTCTATTCTAAGTCCTTGTACATTAGGCCAACAAATCATTATTAAGGACTTTACAAAACTTGTTGGTACAAATATTCATTAATAGCTTTCATCATCAAATTAAATCATAATAATCATGTAGACTCGAACAGGTTTCATCATAGTCAACTCCTTGCCTTTGTTTGAAACCTTTTGCTACCAATCTGGCCTTATAGGTCTCCACCTTGCCATCTGCTTCAGTCTTTCTCTTAAAGACCCATTTACACCCTATAGGCTTTATGCCGTCTGGAGGGTTAACCAAATTCCACACTTGGTTTTCATACATGGAGTCCATTTCGAATTTCATGGCCATCTGCCATTTCTCTGAGTCTTTACTACTCATAGCCTCATCATATGTTACTGGATCATCATTCTCTATGATGTGTACCTCATCATCATCATTTATGATGAATCCATATCTTTCAGGTATCTTTGGTACTCTTCCAGATTTACGATTTGGTTGTGGTACTATAGGTCTATCTACTGGTTCCTCCATTTGACTTATAGTGCTTTATGGTTCTTGAACTTTTTCAAGATCTATCTTCCTCCCACTAGCCCCTTCAAGGATAAACTCTTTTTCCAAGAAGGCAACATGTTTCGCAATAAACACATTTTTCTTAGTAGGATTATAGAAATAATACCCTAAACTTTCTTTAGGATATCCCACAAATCTGCACTTGTCAGATTTTGTCCCTAGCTTATCATCTTGAAACTTTTCCCATAAGCTGGACAACCCTAAGTCTTAACATGCTTAAGACTAGGTTTCCTCCCTGTCCATAACTCATATGGAGTCTTAAGGACGGATTTTGAGGGTACCTTATTTAGTAGATATGCAGTCGTTTCTAGGGCATAACTCCAGAAGGATACTGGAAGATCAGTAAAACTCATCATGGACCACACCATGTCCAACAAGGTACAATTTCTCCTTTTAGATACACCGTTCAATTGTGTTGTACTAGGAGACGTCTGTTGTGAGAGAATACCGTTATCTTTAAGATGATCTAGAAACTCATTGCTTAAGTATTTTCCTTCTCGATCCGATCGAAAAATCTTAATACTCTTGTCAGTTTGGTTCTCTACTTTACTTCTGAATTCTTTGAACCTTTCAAATGATTCAGATTTGTATTTTATCAAAGACACATAACCAAATCTCAAATAATCATCAGTGAATGTAATGAAATATGAATACCCTCCTCTAGCATGTGTTGTCATAGGTCCACACACATCTGTGTGTACCCACTCTAACAACCCTTCAACTTTCTCTTCATGTCCACTAAAAAGAGATTTAGTCATCTTACCTATGAGACAAGATTCACAAGTTGGATATGATTCATAATCAAATGGCTCTAAAAACCCATCTTTATGCAACTTGTTTAATCTTATTTCATTAAAGTGACCGAGTCTACAATGCTATATGAAGGTATGATTCACATCATCTCTTTTCCTTTTGTTAGTTTGTTCAATTTGCAAAATATTTTCATGTAAGTCAAGTATATAAAGTCCATCAATTAATCTACTAGTTCCAAACAAAACATTATCATTATAAATAGAACAACCATTGTTCTTGAATATAATATTAAAACCTTCCTTATCCAACAACGGAATAGAAATAATGTTTCTAATGAGAACTGGAACATAATAACAATTTACTAAATTAATTGAGTTGCCTGTAGGCAATGCTAAACTATAAGTTCCTACGGCTAATGCAACAATCTTTATTCCATTCCCCACACGCAGGATTACTTCTCCTTTGTTCAGCTTTCTACTTCTGCTTAGTCCCAATATAGAATTGCATATGTGAGAACCACAACTGGTATCTAATACCCAAGTAGAACTTTGACTTACAGAAAGATTTATTTCAATCATGAACAAACCTATATCTGTAACCGAAGCTTCACCAAGCTTCTTCTACTTAACCTCTGCAAGATACTCCTTGCAGTTTCTTTTTTAGTGTCCAGGCTTATTGCAGTGGAAGCAAACTCCTTTGCTATCAACATCAGTTTTCTTTTTGTCTTTCTTGCCTTTCCTTGTGCCTTCTTTGAATCTTTCTTCTTTTCAGGCAATCCTTTGGTCCTCTTCCTTTTCTTGGAAGATTCATCTACAAGACTTGGTCTTTCTTTGTTGGAAAATGACTCTCCGCAGTTTTCAACATATTAAGAAATTTAGGCAGGCTGACATTAAGCTTGTTCATGTGAAAATTCACAACAAATTATGAAAAAGAGTCTGGCAGTGACTGCAAGATCAAATCTTGGCTCAACTCCCTATCCATGACAAAACCCAGTTATCCCAATTATTCAATTAAATTGATCATCTTGAGGACATGTGTCTATACTGTAGTGTCACCGGTCATTCTAGATCGGAAGAGCTCCTTAGATATCTCATATATGGCCGCCCTACTCTGCTCAGCATACAAATCTTGAAGGTGCAACAAAATGGTAGGTGCATCCATTTTCTCGTGTTGACATTGTAACTCGTTACTCATGGAGGCCAACATGATGCACTGAGCCACCTGTGCATCATCTTGCCACTTTCGAAAAGTAGCAATCTCTTCCTCAAAGGCATTTTTGCAACTATTGCAGGAACTGGCGAATTAAGGACATAAGATAACTTTTCAGCCGTGAGAACTATTCTTAAATTCCTTAACTAATCCGTATAATTTGGTCTGATTAACTTGTTAGCATCTAATATTCTGTGCAGTGATAGTGAATTAGACATTGTAAAATTTTGAAAATGAAATTTTGTAACAACATTAGCATTCATTCATTTTATTAATCACCAAATTAATTTAGGTCTTTAATAAAATGGTATCTCCCAAAATTTCTTCAAACTACATGACCCTCCATATACAGTTCGATAGATTTAAAAAAAAAAGCCGCTAGTGAGAAAGGATCCTATTATAATATCTTGGGTGTGCACAACAAACTATAGATTTATTCAATAGGTAGACAACTTTTGTCAATTACATCTCCATGTAACTCCTTTTATCTCGCCTCTTAGATTATAATGGCCAAGTGTGTACACATCTGAACCAATATAATCTAAGTTAAGTTAGACCAAGCATTCCCATATAAGCGAAGAGAAAAATACAGTTCTTGTGTGTGCACAATAAAACGGTATTGTTCAATTCCTTATAAACATCTAATGTAATATAGCAACATCTCTAATATATAATACAAGCCTTGTGTGTGCACAACAAACTCATATTAAATACTCAATACTCTATTGTTTCACCATGCTAGTAGGCTACGTTCGACATTTTAAATATCGTTGAATGTAATCAACTTAATATTATTTCCTTGAGGGTTCTTGTTATTAATGGTCTCATCTTGTTTAGCGCGCATGCAAATATATATATATATATATATATATATATATATATATATATAAATACATGTCATATTAAACATACATTACCGTGTATAATAATATATTTAATATAAAATTAGCATGCACATATAGAATACTATATTCTACTTGGGATGATTATGGATTTAATTCTAGTTTGGTTCACTCGAGCCACCAATTGAACCAAAAGGTCAAACCTAGGGTGCAAGAATAAATTTGAACATAACTATTACATTCATCCCAGACTCTATTACAAATGGGTCTTTTGCTCCTCAGCTCCAATTTGCTAAGTAATTCATCTTATTACATTCTATTTTTAATAAAACAGAAATTGATGAGTGGGTTTTAACCTACGAGTTAGATACACCTTTGGCTTAATTTTTTACAATCTTTAAGTGTTTTTAGTATCTTTTTATTTGTTTTCGTGTTGATGTTGTAGGTTGAGGCTAGCTGCAGATTGGAAAAAGAACAAAGAAATTTGGTGCAGGACATTCTCGCCGGGGGGAGCTTTTTAAGCTTGTATTCTCGTCGGGGCGCGGATATTGTGAAGGAATTTCTTGTCGGGGCGAGGATGCGGTTGGAGGAAAAGGAGTTTATTTTCAGCAGGATCAGTTATTTTAGAAGGTTGATGCTAACAAGGATTCTTTTTATTACTCTAATGAGGAGACTATAAGAGAGATATGAAGGCAAGAAAAAGAGGGAGATTGACAATACAACATACTGACGACACATTCACACAAGGATTGAGATACAGAGCTGAAGTTGGAGATTGGAGACTGAGGAAGCATCGCAAGGAATTCAGATTAGAGACTTGAAGATTGAAGAACTTTTACTGAGTTTTTCTTATCCTCTATCTTATATTTGTAATTTAATTGTGATGACTTATTTGGGATTCATGTTTTCTATTTTTAGTATGAACTAAATTTACAATTAAGGCTACAATTGAACCTTTTATGATTATGGATTAATTATCTATTTGATTCCAGTTATAATTTCATCTTGAGTTGTCTATCATATTTTGTGTTTATTGAGTAATTGTCTGATCAACAATTAGTGGGATACTTTAGATGAATTCGGGAGATGAAATCTAAGGTAAGATCTGAATGTGAGCATTTATTCTTAATTATTTGCATGGGATGAATAATTGGGGTTGTGAAGTGAAAAGGGATATCTCTTCGCTGCATGTAACTATTAGGAATTGGTGCTTAATGAATCTAATCCTTTAGTTTTGTATAGGAATATCGCAGAATTAATTGGGTTAGATAAATTTATTTGATCTCTTGGAAAAGGGCTTATAAATAAAGTTAAATTCTTGTTAACAACTCTATTGAATTTAATAATTGGATGAATGGGTTAATTAGTTTGTATTGCATAGTTGGGAATATTGTAGTCTTAAGCTTTAAAAATTTGAATTTCAACCTTTGTGTTAGTTCTTATTCTTAGTTTTGATTGAATTAGTTTAATCATTATTCAAATTGCGATTGTTTAAATAAAATTGAATTGATATAGTACTAGTAGTTGGGAATTATTAAACTGAGATTCCCTGTGGGTTCGACACTCTTTCTTATCACTTTATTACTTGTTGATCGTGTATACTTGCACGTAATTGTTGATTGTGAAATCGGACAACAAGTTTTTGGCGCCGTTATCGGGGAATCTTTTTGTTTAATATTTATTTCCATATTAGTTATAATCAATTCAATCTTAATTTAAAAATTTTTTTTATTTATTTCTTTTTCTGTTTTACTTCCTTTTGAGGTATATCATGGCCAACTATGACTATCAATGGCCTTATACGAGAATGACGCAACCAAGAGCGGCAAGGATTCATGAACGCGATGAATTGTCAGCACAGATTTAGACACTTTCGAGGAAGTTTGACACTTTAGCAGTACAACGTATTCAAAGTGTGGCTGTAATTTGTGATTATTGTGCTGGAAATCATTCGAGTCATCAATGCGCCATCAATTTTAAGTTGATGCTGTATGGTGGCAATTTCGGCGATTACCCCAACAATTATGCTTATCCCAACATCTATCATCAGGATTGGGGTATCATCCAGATTTTTTCATGGAGCCATAATAATCAAGTCCAAACTTTTGCTCTAAGCCAATCATACACTCCAGAATTTCAGGATTTAGCCTCTCCACATGAAGAAGAAAGGAAACTGAGTTTGGAGGAGACCTTGGCGAAGTTTATTACAGCTACGGACAAAAGAATGAGTGATCAGGATCAGGTTTTGAACTTAGTGGATTTAAATATAAAAAGCCAAGTAGTGTCGATTCGAAATCTTGAGAACCAGATGGGACAACTTATCAACACCTTCAACAATAACTATCCAGGTACAGGGCCTAGTGACGTGGTTCTCGAGACTGATGGACTGCCTGCGCCAAAGCTACAACCGGACGTGCTAATTGATGATGATTCTGATATGGAGGAGAATAGTGGGGATCAGGAAAGTACAGCCGAAGAAGATCTAGCCTTGAGTTCCAACGCTGATGTGCCGATTTTGTTAGTGCCCCATGTACCTTCATCGCCAAACCACCAAGATCCGGGTAGTTTTGCAATCCCCTGCCCAATTGGTAGTCATGTCATTGACAAAGCTCTATTTGACATTGGAGCTAGCATGAATCTGGAGCCATGGTGGGATGAGAAAGGGGTCCATGAGAAGTTAGTTGAAGATCCAGTTGTGTTCAAGAAGTTTCAATTCAATATTCCATTCACAAAAACAATGGAGTAATTGCCTAACGTTATAAAGGAGACTCTATCAGAAAAGAGCATGCTAGGTGATTTTGGATCAATGGCCCTTACAGAAGCAAAGTCCTCAAACGTTTCATTATTACTACTGGATGGAGGGTTCCTCAATTTTTGAAAGGGAATTGGATAGTAGAACAGGACGAAGTTGGGCTGACGACTATAAACCAAGCGCTTGATGGGAGGCAACCCAATCACTTTATTTTATTGTTTTAGTTTCTTTTAACTCCATACTTTTGCATGTATTTAGTATCTTTAGTAGTTAGTTTTAGGTTTTTCAGTGCTTTGCCAGTCTCTCATGCTCTAAAAAAGTTGTGCTAATCTATGCTATTTTGCTTTGATCAGGGACAAGGCTTTGGGGAGTGCATTAGTAGAAGGAACAAGGTTTTGGGATGGCACCACTTGAAGAAAAAAGAAAGAGATTAAAATTTCAAAAACCAGGATTCTCGCCCCGGTGGGAAAAATAGCCTAGAGATTCTCGCCCCGGCGAGAACCCCTCTGCCAGTATTTGCCCCAACAACTCAATTTTTTGCCCCAGCCCAAATTTCTCTGGACTTTCTCGCCCCGGTGAGATTTTAAGGCAAAAAGTTCTCGCCCCGATGAGAATCGCGGAATTTAGTTTTTTTAAATTCGTTTCCAAATCAATTTCTTTCATTCCTAATCCTATTCAACTTATCCAAACCTTATTTCTTCCCTCTCCCACACCAACCGAACTTCCCCACACCCATTATTTTTCCAATTTCTTTTCTTCTCCTACCCACACTTGGATTTAATCACAAAATCCATCAATTCTCTCTCCAAAACCAAACCCTTACACGCCTCTCACTCCAAATCTCGCTCCAAATAGGATTTCTCTGTTTTCTACTACAAATCTACATGGGTTTTTCTCTTTGCATGCACAAGTGCTAGGGTTTCTTACATGATTGAAGACGTAATTCTACTGGTGCACCCGTTCTATAGATACAGAGTCTCCTGCATTGTTCTTGGCTACTATCAGGGTTCGTTGGAAGTTACTATAATTTGAGTTTGGGGGGAAACTACCATATCAGTTACATCAATAGCAATACACATGGCTCCCAAAAGGCATCGGGGTGAGAGTTCATCTTCAACACCATCAAGGCAATTTGATAGATGGAAATTCGTCAGTGTTGAGGCCGCTGACAGATTTGATTCGTATATATCCGGTAAAGCTCTAACTCCCGAGCGCGGTCTCCAACCTGATGAGGTGGTAGATGGTGAGATGATGTTGTAGATTATAGAGAGGGGATGGGAAACATTCACAGCCCATCCGGAACCTACTTGTATAGCCATCATCAAGGAGTTTTATGCCAATGCAGAGGACGCGACACCATGCAAGGTTGTAATCAGGGGCAAGAAGATTTTGTTCAATGCCCGGACTATCAATGAATATTATAATTTGAGGCCTGACGAATGTTGCAGATATTCTCAATTTCTTGTTGAGGGGCCGAATTTGGAGAAGGTTGTGACTGACTTGTGCAAACTAGGGACGACTTGGATATCTAGAGGACAACGTGCAGCAATATCTTTCCTTAGCAAAGATCTTAGTCGTTATGGGAAGGTTTGGTATGCCTTTCTGTCAGCCAAATTGATGCCATCACAGCATGTGAGTGATGTTCCAAAGGAGAAAGCTCTGTTGTTATATGCAATTATGACGGGTATAAAGATTAATGTGGGGGAGGTGATTGAGGCGTCGATTCGCTGAAGCTTACGAAGCTTACATACTCAGGGTGGTTTGCCACACCCCTCTCTGATTTGTGGGCTATGCCTTCGAGTGGGCGTTCACTGGAGTACTGAGGAAGTTGTCCAGCAACCGTTGCTTCTTTTGGACCACCGACTAATTGCGAAGTATAAGGAATGGGATATATCATTCATCCTCCTTCTGAAGGTGAGGAGCATGAGGCTGATGAGGAGGTAGCGGGTCCTTCGACGTCCACTTTAACATGCAAATCCAGGTTCAGTCTGCAATTTCGCGAATTGCAGCGACTTATCGATTCTCAGCATAAGACCATATTAACGCAGAATCAATGGTTGGCGGACCGACAAGAACATATGTTTGCTTATCAGACAAGTTGCACGCAAGCGATAGCAACTATGTATGCTAATATGCAACCGTTGATGGATTATGTTCATTTTCCAGAGGCTCGGCCGTTGCCAGTTTTTCCACCACCAACCCCAGATGATGATGACGAGTTCAGGCCCACCGCTTGACCTATCAGGGAAGTCCTCCGTTCTTTATTTTCTTTATTTTCAGCACAATGAGGACATTATTTCGTTTGAGTCTGGGGGAGGTTTGGGAATTGCTAGTTTTATTCTATTTTGGTGGTGTGTAAATTGCATAGTAGGATTCGTTTTATTTATTTGCATTGTAGTTGCATTAGTGCATTAGTTTAAGATGACTAGTTTCATTAGCTTCATGGTAAATTGCATTTATTAGTTGTGTTGCATTTATTTATTTATTTATTCAAAAAAAATTATAAAAAAAATATAGTAGAGTAGGATCATATAGAATTGCATTTAGTAGGGATATTCAAGCAATAAATTAATGTAAATCATTTAGGGAAGGCCGATGATGAAAATTTGATCAGTTCTTGATTAGATTAACAGGATGGATAGGGAATGCTAAGTTAGGAGTTTGACTGTTTCTAGTTGTGTCTACTTAGGACCCTTGGTTTTTAATTACTCACGATTATGTGTTGAATTGGTCAGGATTTGGTTCAATTTTTGTATTAAGTGCTTATTGTTAGGTTTGTATATAGCGCGAACATGCAATCAAATTACATAAATAGTGTGGAAGCGCAATAAAACGGATTTTAAAATTTTTCATACAAACCATCACCATGATCGTCCATGTGCTCAATTATCAATTAAACGAAAGAGATAAAGTATGAGAATCATACCCTTGTAGAACCATGCTTCCACAGGTACGAGTTCACCTCCAAATCCTTCGCGTTCTCCTTAAATTCCACCGATTAAATTCCTTCCTTTGATCAACGTTATCCACCCAAGTGTTTGGCCTCTAGAGGTGATCCACCAAGGAATAATAGTTGTTCAAGAAGATGGGTATTGGCAAAACCCTAGTTTCTATCTCTATAGAAATTGCAAGTACTCTCTCTCTCCAATTCTTATGGAAGAGTGTGTAACTGTCTAACCCTAAATCATGATAAGACTCCTCTTATTTATAGATATAGGGAACCCTCCTAAACTATTTAGGATTAGGGTTTTTATTTTAATTAAACTCCTTTAATTAATTAAACTCCTAATCCAATTAGGAATTTATGAGAGAATACTTCTACTAATTAATTCTCAATCCCTATTAGGAATTAAATAATAGTAATGGTAATAATAATAATAAGACTCCTCTTATTAATTTATTTTTAATATTTCCAAAATATTAAATAATAAATATTAAGCTATTTAATTTATTCTATCTCCATAGATTAAATTAAATACACTTAACTTATTATTACAATTATGTCATTTACTTCTTAAACAAATATTTTTCTTTTGCGGTGTGACCCTTTAGGTTCTCCATATTAAACCGGTTGTGAATAAATCAATTAGAATAATTCTAATCTTATTTAAATAAATAAATTAAACTATTTAATTTATTTAAATAAATAATATTTATTCTACAATAAGGGTAAGCCCCCTTAGCGATCAACGACTTTCCAGATAATATAGATTTCAACATTAATCACAAAAGAACCTTTCAGTGAATAGTTACCGTACAATTCAATCCTTCTACCATACAATGTCCCAATTAAATATAAGACATAAAATTACTGTCAAGTCTTATTTTATTTAATTATATGTATTTCGATTCTCAAATGCACAACTCTTATAATGCAAATTAGAAACTGCTTTCTAATTTCATTCTGCTTTGGCCAAAGACTTCTGAGTCGTCACTTATCGAATCACATAGGACATTCTCTCCTTTTACTAGAAGTGGTAGATTCTTTGTTGATCATTCACCTATCTCTGTGTATAACTTATTATACCCAATCATACCCTTTGATATACCCTAAAGGTCTTAAGGGACATGTCAAAGTATAACTCATCATACACAAGATACTACGATGATCTCAAGTCCAAGGATCACTTGTACTACTATCACTAGAGGAATTCCTATTGACAGGCGAGTAAAACTCCATTAGGTATTCCTTAGCGAGCCACGTTCAGTGAACTTATTCTCCAATAAGCACCTATATACTTGCTTTAGTGTCTCCACACAAATGATTATGAGATCAATCATCCTCTTCCTAAGAGCAAGCAATGTATGTACTAATCTATCCGGATTCACTAATCCCCTTTTTAGTAATCCAACGATTAGGAACGATTTTAGTTTGTGAGCTATCTTGAATTTAGATCTCATTAGCATGATCACCATCATGATTCTAAAAGCATTACTCAAAACTATGGGTTTATCATATTTAATATAACAGCACTATGTAGATAATGTAAAATGCCTTTTTTAAGAAAATCAATTCTTTTATTAATAAATGAATAAGATTACAAAGTATATGTTACATCATATCAAATATGATTGGCTTGTGTGCATATTACTTTCACTCATTAAGGATATATTGACTTTTATCACTTATTGGATCGAAAAAAAAAATGTTGTTGAATAAACACTGCTTCGATGTCTGTCTAAGTTGCAAGCAAAAGAAATATATAAAAGGGGAGGATATAGACAGATAAGAGCAGATCTTGACTAGTTTGTCTTTGTGGCCGGAAAAAAAAATTATATCGACGAGATGGAGCATAAAACGCACTCGTTGAAAAGGAAAAAAAAAGAAAAAGAGAAAAAAAAAGAGAGAAAAAGATATGAAAATTGAAGACAAGTGGGTTAAAGTAGAGCTTAAAAGTAAAAATATGTAAACTTATCTTTCCCTGAGCATTGTGATACTAAGGGTTGAATTCGGGTTTTGATTGGTTTGATATTTTGCTCACACATGGAAGGGTTGAGAGTAAAGATATAACTGAGGGTAGTTGGATTGTTGATGGTGCATGAAGTTGAAGTCTTGTTGAATTGTTAGTTACTGATTTTGGAGGCTGAATTTTTATGATGTATGTTGATTAATTGCTTTAGTATGGACAATCATGCATATGCATTCACGTAGGTAGCTAGTTTAGTTGTTATTTGTAGTTTGTTTTGTGTTTTTGCTTGAGGACAAGCAAAGTCTTGAGTTTGGGGATATTTAATGAGTGGGTTTTAACCTACTAGTTAGATACACCTTTGGCTTAATTCTTTACAATCTTTAAGTATTTTTAGTATCTTTTTATTTGTTTTCGTGTTGATGTTGTAGGCTGAGGCTGGCTGCAGATTGGAAAAATAACAAAGAAATTTGGTGCAGGACATTCTCGCGCGGTGCGAGCTTTGTAAGCTTGTATTCTCGCTGGGGCACGAATATTGTGAAGGAATTTCTCGCCGGGGCGAGGATGCGGCTGGAGGAAAAGGAGTTTATTTTCAGCAGGATCAGTTATTTTAGAAGGCTGATGCTAACAAGGATTCTTTTTATTAATCTAATGAGGAGATTATAAGAGAGATATGAAGGCAAGAAAAAGAGGGAGATTGACAATACAACATATTGACGACACATTCACACAAGGATTGAGATACAGAGCTGAAGTTAGAGATTGGAGACTGAGCAAACATCGCAAGGAATTCAAATTAGAGACTTGAAAATTGAAGAGCTTTTACTGAGTTTTTCTTATCCTCTATCTTATATTTATAATTTAATTGTGATGACTTATTTGGGATTCATGTTTTCTATTTTCAGTATGAACTAAATTTACAATTAAGGCTACAATTGAACCTTTTATATTTATGGATTAATTATCTATTTGATTCCAGTTATAATTTCATCTTGAGTTGTCTATCATATTTTGTGTTTATTGAGTAATTGTCTGATCAACAATTAGTGGGATACTTTAGATAAATTCGAGAGATGATGTGATAACCCAGATTTTCAGAAATTATTTAATAAGAATTTAATAAATAAAATTCTTACTATGAAACGTTTTGAGTTTGAGTATGTGTATATATGTGTTTCATATTATGAAATTCGTGATTTCATGTGGAGAGGATTATATATTCGTGTATTTGAGAAATGAGGTTTAATGGTAAATTAAACCATTGATGATATTAAATGAAATTATTACGAAAAGGATATTAACTAAATGTTATTAAGTAAATTATATTATGAAATAATATAATTTAATTATTATGTCGTGTTAGCAATAAAAATTGTTATGGATTAATTCACTTCATTAAAATAGTGCATTAATGTAAATATATATTTATTTTAATAGAATAAATATTTGATGAAATTATTTAGGTATGATGATATTGAGTAGTTGATGATAAATAATTTTATCGTCGGTGCGTATTTTTGTTACGCTAATAGAATGGTAATATTCTAATTTAATTAAATAATTAAATTAGAGGATTAATGGTTTATTAAATAAAATGATTTATTTAATAAAATTATAGTTTGGCTAAATTGAATTATAATTTTGTCAATAAGGTTTTAATTAGAATTATTAATAAGCTTAATTAGATTTATTAATATAATAAGTTTAATTAAAATTTAATAGGTGTGACAAATATCATATGGTAGGAAGGATTATTAAAATAAAGAGAAAATGAGATTTTTGAGGAAGAACCAAACATGGCCTTGTGGCCTTTGGTTTTCTAACTGCTGAAAACTTCCAAGCGTAAAGTTAGTTTTCATCAAAAGTTGGTAAGCCAAACCAAAGAGCAGAGGAGTGAAATTGAGAGGGTTCTTTGGAAATTGAGAGGAAAGTTTTGAAAATTAAAAGAGGAAGAAGATTTATCAAGCAATCCGTATTATCGTCTAGATAATCTAACCAAGAATCAAAGGTAAAAACTTAGCTTTAAGTTCTTAATTTTCTATCCCTTGAATTTTCTTTAAAATGGATTTTTGGTTAAATGATTTAGTAAGGTGTTGATTATATATGTTTGTGAGTATTTATAAACCGTCATATAGCAATTGTAACTGATTTTCTGTAACTAGAATCCATGAAAACAAGTTTTAAATGGATTTTGTGTTCTTGAGTTTATACATATGAATATGGCTTACTTTGGGTTTAAAATTAGTGTTCAAGTCATGTAATAATCTGTAAATTGGTTGTTGTTATTGCTAATATGTTCAATAACGAAAAGAATGCAAGTTGAATGAATCAATTTGGTTCAGAAACAAATTCGTGAGAGTTGGATTCGCTAAATGTGTTAAATGTGAAAATTAGTATGAATATGGAATTTGAATCCTTAATTTGGGTTATTTAATGTTTCTAAGGTATTAAAAAGTATTTGTGGATGCTAGTTTTGGTGTGTATTAAGTTTAGAACCTCTGGGTATGATTAATTTAAACTCTGATTGATGAATCAATGAGTTTTGGCCTGAAAATTTCAAGAATCGCGAACTGCAGAAGTCGAGTTTCAGGTTCACCGCCCCGGCGGTGAAATTGTACTAGGAATGTCGCCCCGGTGGTCTCATCGCCCTGGCGGTGTATTTGTACTGGACATGTCGCCCCGGCAGTAGCCTCGCCCCGGCGCTCGTTTATGAAGGATTCTACCGCCCCGACAGTGGAACATGAAATGAAATTTTCTTTCTTTCTTCGTGGTCAAGTTATGTTACCATATTAATGTTTAAGTTCAGATTAATATATTAAATGGGTACTAAGATATTGTGATGAACGTTAGTATATACCCATTGATTATCAAATGATAAATGAGATACTTAAAATGAGATTGGATGTGAGTGAATCCTGAAGTGTTATAGCAAGCCAAAGATTAGCTTAAGTAGTGTTAATAAACATTATACGTCTAATGTAAAGAAGAGTTTAAAGATTTAATTAAATGTTAAGTGTCGATTAAAGTGAGACGCAATAAAATGAAGGTTTATAAGGAGAACTTAATTTCTAAGTTGAGAATTGTATAGAGAATAAAAATGAAGGATTATAAAATGTAGAGTAGAGTAATGCTAAGTATTGTTATGTGACTAATAAATGTTGTGCATGATTATATATCGTGTAGGATACATGAAGTGCAGATAAGTATAAGCTGATTATGGTAATTGGTAATCTACAAACCATGCAAGTCTTTCAGTTCCTATTTGTTATGTGCACTAAATGATTAACTGTTTAAATCTATGATGTATAAAGCATGATGTATTCTATATAGGTTGCAAGTATGAAACGGCAAAGTCAAAATATGACTACGTTCGTTGAGTAAAGAATGTTGATTGAGTTATGGAACTCAATCTTTACTTGATATGTATTGATCATTTTGAATAATATGTTTAGCCAATGTTTACAACGTATATGATGAGCATGTTATCTATGTGCTATGTGATGTATGCAAACTGTTAGATTTTGCTGAGCTGTCGAGCTCATTCTTGCAAATAACTACTTTTGCAGGCTAAAGATACAAGGTAACGTTATGTGCTACCCAAATAACGTGGATCAAAGTGATGCATGGAGATTAAATGTTTTAGTTGAAATTTATTACCTGGATTATTTTAATATTCTGATAAATGCATTTGCAATAAGTTGTAAAGTTTGTATTAAGGTGTAAATTTTTTTATAATAAGTTAGACAAGGTGAATCATGATATTAACATGATTCTAAGATATTTAGATGTAAAGGTTCAGAATTTTGGGATCGAGAATGATTTGTAATAGAAAAGTTTGAATTATTCCGCATTTTTATTAAGTTTAACATTGAATAAAGTTGTAAAGTCAGAATGAGGATGTATTGTTAACGACCGATGTTGAGAGTTGAATTGTATGAATTTTGGGGTCGTTACAGATGAAATCTAGGGTAATATCTGAATGTGATAGCATGTATTCTTAATTATTTGCATGGGATGAATAATTGGGGTTGTGAAGTGAATAGGGATATCTCTTCGCTGCATGTAACTATTGGGAATTGGTGCTTAATGAATCTAATCCTTTAGTTTTGCATAGGAATATCGCAGAATTAATTGGGTTAGATAAATTTATTTGATCACTTGGAAAAGGACTTATAAATAAAGTTAAATTCTTGTTAACAACTCTATTGAATTTAATAATTGGATGAATGGGTTAATTAGTTTGTATTGCATAATTGGGGATATTATAGACTTATGCTTTAAAAATCTAAATTTCAACCTTTGTGTTAGTTCTTATTCTTAGTTTTGATTTAATTAGTTTAATCATTATTCAAATTGCAGTTGTTTAAATAAAATTGAATTGATATAGTACTAGTAGTTGGGAATTATTAAACTGACACTCTTTCTTATCACTTTATTACTTGTTGATCGTGTATACTTGCACGTAATTGTTGATTGTGAAATCGAACAACAGAAACATTGATCAACAGTCAAGGGAAAGTACATAGGAGAAAGATAGAATTTATATTAGAAAATGAGAATGGCGTGATACGCAGACCCCATGTATGAAAACCTTATTTATTCAAGCATCCATCCAAAATTAAATCCAATTTCATTGGTCAATGGTCCATAATCATCCCCTTTGTTATCATACATGTCATCACATGTATCAATAAAACTTTATCATACATGTCATCACATGTATCATCAAAATATTTATCTCATGAATTTACACATTCCATATATATATTGATATCATTTAATGAGCAATGGAAGTTTGCATGAAATCCAATTTCAAATCAAAATAAACTCCTTTATTTTAATTTTTCAAAATTGCAGAAAATTGGGCTGGCTATAGCCCTAGCGCCGCGACACCCTGGGCCAGCACTGCGGCTCTGGGTGCAGGTGTTGCAGCTTTGGCGCAGTAGAGAGTGCACACTGTGGCACTGACACGCGCTGTATGCTGCCCAGATCCGTTTTTAGCTTTTCAGATCGCAATTTTTGCTTCCTTTATTCATAAAACATGATTTTATACAAATAATTATGCCCAATTAAATTGTTCTAAATACATATCAACATATACATAGAATCAAAATAATTAATAATTCGTATAAGGATGGCTGTGACGCCCCCAAATTCGGGTCTCCAAATACCCGGATCCGGTCATCACGATCCAATACAAACATTCACCTCTATCAACATATGGTAACTAAAATGCGGAATAAAATAAACATACGTTGTTCATTACAAGGTGTTACTAGTCCCAGAATACAAATAACCTTAAACACATACACAATCCGTACCCTAATAACTATCAGGGATTAAATTACATTACAGTAATTAACTACACATAATTTTATTTTCTGCTACATGAAGTCTATCACTTCATCGTTTCCTTCCCTTTGTTCTTCCCTGACGTCTCGGGTTTAGCTGCAATGAGATCATGATATAGCAAGAATGAGCAACGAGTTTTCCCAGCAAGTTTAAAGTATGACAATAAGGATGTATCATGATGAAGGGATATTAAGGAATTTCAACATTTGAAAAATCAGAAGCAAGAACAATAATTGCTTTTAGAACAATTGACAGTCAAATAGACTTTGAACGATAACTTCCAAAGGAGTCAATAGCTGGTTGACCCTCTGGTTACTGGCTACAGAATAACGTACTTGAGGGGATCAGCCTCGCGTACCCTATGTATATGCATAACATTTAATTCTGCTATTTGTACCTTATATACGGTACGTGGGGTACTCCCCTGTAAATAAAGGGGTGTTCATACAGTCTAAGAATCCTTACCATTGATTGGTTCAGATAGCTTTTGTAAATTCTCACATATTTGTCTGACCGAACAAGGGTTCAGACTTAACCATGAATGGTTTATAAATTCCTGAATTTAAATATACGAATTTCAAATGCACGAGTGCGAATATCAATAAATACACAGATGTGGAATAATTTTGAAAGTAATTAAACCACTTAAGGCATACTTGGAGATAAAAAACTCAAGCTTAGAGAATAACTTGCAACAGTATATATATACCTTTTTGCACGAATTAGAAATAGTGCATAAGGCTTAGAAATTTGCTCAATGTAAAAGTTGAGTAAAGAAGAACTTGCAATAATGTAAGAAGTTAGGGTTAGGAACTTGCAAAAATCAAAGTTCGGGATAGAGAACTTGCCTGTTCGCTCAGCTACAATTTAAATCTTAGCTTTAATTACTTGACCTTGGATAACCTATCAGCTGGTAGAGTTGGTTTATCCATTAGCATTGCGTAATTATACCCACTTATGCTATTTATTTAACAGATAAACAATTCACCGAATACATTTAATTACTACCTAGCCATCAGTTAAACAGAATTTAATTTTAATGGCCTCTAGCTATTATTTAAGATAAACAATAGTTAGTCATAGTTACCTATCATTTGAGTACCCTTCTAAATGTGGGTTAAAATTCCTTATTATCAGTTACAAGATAATTAATGAGTTTAACATGATTTGTTAACAACTAAATAGTAGTTGATCTCTTACTTCGTCTTTTATTTACTTAATTACTATTCACCTTAAGGGCAATTGAGTAATTATTACACTTGGTTCCTTATTCAACAATAATTAAATATTCAATGTATTAATTCTACACACACTTAATTATTATTAAATATTTATTGAATAATTATTGAGTGTTTATTATCTTTATTTATTAAGGGCCACAGATAATCTTATTAATCTCACTTCATACTTAATCATTATATCATTAATGATTAAGTAATTATTATTCTCATTAGCTCTACTCATACCTAATTATTATTAATTAAATAATAATTAGATATTTATTATCTTTACTTATTATTTATGGATAACTAATAAACAATTATTTGTTAACCTTGTTCATAATTAATCATTAGATATTTATTATTTAACTTTATTATTTAATATTAATTACAATAATAATTAAAATATTTATTATCCTTATTTATTATTTATTGACAAATAATAAATAATTATTTCATTGAATATTTGTTATCTTTATTTATCACTTATTGACAAATAATCAATTTATTAACTTAATTCATACTTGATTATTATTTATTAGTAATTAAGCAATAATCAACTATTTATTAACTTTATTTATTATTTAAGGATAAATAATAAATAATTAATCTATTAATTTCATTTATACTTAATTATTATTTAATATAAAATAATAATTAAATATTTATCATCTTTATTTATTATTTATAAATAAATAATAAATAATTATTTATTGACTTTATTCATACTTAATTATTATTATTATTAATTAAATAATAATTAGATATTAATTATCTTTTACTATAATAAATAATTATTTTATTAATCCTATTATTATTTAATGTTAACTAAATGATAATTTGGAACTTACTATTTATTTATTAATTATGGATAAGTAATTATCACTGTCTTATCATGTACCAATCGATTCTCAGCCACCAACAATTCATTAGAGTTTACAGGCCTAACGAATCTTGAGTCTAGCAAGTCATGTGTCACAAACTGAGCAAAGCTACATGGACATTTCGTCGAGCACCTTGTGGGCGTACCAAGGATCGACACTGGCTTAGTTCCTAGGCAATATTGTGCTGCCGAACCTTATGGTTCTTATACAGTCTCAACTAAGCAGTGAACCAAAACAAATTTCCCAATTCAAAACCAAACAACAACTAAAAGTAATTCAATACCAGTTTATTAATCGAAGGAACCAACACAACACAATGCCATGTATAATCTAATCAACCCATTTGACTGCTAGAACCTTTAAGGTTCATCAACAACAAATTTTCCAAATAAAGGCCTAATATAGTATGTAACACTACCAACACAGTCGGCAATACAAGACTTAAGCATACCAGAAAGAGTTTATACAAACCCAGTACAAGAACCATCACGTTTTCCCAATAAGCCTAACACAGTTGAACAACACAACCTAAATACAGGAAGAAAGAAACTAAAACAACTACAAGGAAGGCTGTCATAGCAGCTCACGGTTATACCTCGGGTTCGTTCGGCTCGCCGTCTTTCTCCTTCTCCCAAAATACGAAACAAAGCCGGTGGCCGAGTGAAAAAGGCATAAGAGAAGGATGAAGAGTGTGAACGGATAAAGAAAAGGATAACGAATAGTAGGGAAGAGAAGTTCAGGATTGATAAAGATAAAATGTTGAGATTTGAGGACCGGATATGGGTGCCAGCAGTACCCGAATTGAGAGAAAAAATATTTCAAGGAGCACACCATACGACGTATTCTATTCACCCAGGAAGCACAAAAATGTACCAAGTGTAGACACCCAAATTTTGCGTTCCCTATACTAACCGTGACAGGAGGGCGAAATCGTCCATTGAACCGGCTGACGGGAGCGAAGGAGTGGGCACAAGTGCGAACGCTCAACACCACCGCGATGATCGGCGACCCAGGCGGACATGACAATAAGGCCGTCCGAAACGAGCATGCCCGAATGAGGTGGCACGTCTCCCGGAAATTCCCAGACTGCAAAATACAAGCCTGTCTGCGAAAACCGACGTTACGGCACGAAAGTCGAGGCGTGGCACGAAAATTGAGAAAGTCAAACCGTCTAACTGCGGATTGATCTGCGGCCAAATAGTGGGTGAGTGGAAGGCAGGCCGCCAGCCAGCCGCAGATTGATCTGCGGCCAGCCTATTTTAGCTCATTTTCGCTCAGCATACAGGAGGTTGAAGGTTTTTGGAAGAAGAAAGGATTCAGCACAGCAGCAGCACGGAAATAGAGAGAAAAATAGCAAATTTTGCAACCAAATAGGAAGAAAAGAGAGGATTTATATTCTTTTGATTTTGATTGTATCAAATACACTCCTTATCCTATTCAAATACACAAGTTCACATCCATTTGAGATCATTTGCAAGGTGAAAATTCCCTTTTGTTCTAGCAATTTATATCATATTGTTTGGTTAAATTAAATGTAGTTTCCATGTAATTCATGGTGGGATAATGGATTAGGGATTATTAGTGAGGGTTCCATCGGAACAAAATTCTTTCCTAATAACCCGAGGATATCCAATTGGTGAAACTTCTAGCTTGTTCATAGTGATTTATTGGGTGTAATTTATTAAGATTATCACTTTCGAATATCATGGTGTATTAGGCAAATCCGTGTTGGTTAGTTTTGTAGTATTCATTTTGTGGGCATGTAGTAATTTCGGGTGTGAGCCTAGGAATGCGACCCCGTGGTCCAAATCCGATGATGGACGTTTTGATGTATGTAATAGATTCAAGTTGCTCGTTTTTTGTAATATGTAATCATCGGGCCTTAAAACGACGCTAAGGCGAGAATCGGGTTTAAGGCCCCGTAGTAATGAAATATGTGATCGTTGGCGTTTGGGGATATTTTGATGGCTTACATGCCCATGAATAGCCCCGACGCGTGTTTATGCTTGATTAGATTTTGTGACACAAAAAAATGATTTCAAAGATTAAGCAATAAAGATTTTTCTAAAAAACAATCAAAGTAGGATATTAGCATCACGAGGCTAAAAATTGAAAATGCTAATGAAAGTCGATTCCTATTTTACGAGAAAGCTAAAGAGAAGTTGTTTTCAAATGTCACAAAAATGGTTTTATAAAAAAGAAATAAACATTTTACTAAACCTTGATACATAGGGCGAAAGAGATCCTAGAAATTGCCCATCATTTATGAAAGCAACGTATAAATCTCGATTCCTATTTTGGCTAAGGTTTAATAAATTCACGTTTTACCAAAACAACACTTAATGAAAAAATCTCATAGCTTTTGTTAATAAAATCAAATCTTTCTCATAAAGGAACAAAGCTTTCTCGGATAGGCCAAGGGACATTCTAAAGCATTCTCAAAATAAGCACGTCTCTTTCATAAAACCCCAAAAAAGGGATTCCTTTTTTTTATATGTACAAAACTCACCACAACATTTATTAGGCACACACACACACACGCACACATACACATTTCATGAATTAAAGGATAGGAAAACATCAAGGTTGCGGTAACCGTGTTTTACGGAAGTCGGGGGGTGCCTAACACCTTCCCCTCGCTTAAACAAGCCCCCGAACTCTATGAATCTCGGTTTGCAGACCAATTAATTCGGAGTCACATATGAGCCATCGATTTATAAAAAACGAAAACTCGGATGAGTTGGTACATCCATTTCAAATATACCAACTGACGACTCTGGTTAATTGGCTCATCATAAAAAACGATCTTTCAAAACCCCGTCGACATTAATGCCGACCTTTTCCAAAAATCATTCAATCAAAAGGCTAAAATCGGAAAGGAAGAAAACCCGGCGTCGACAGCTGGCGACTCTGCTGGGGAACATTAGAGGGCTTAAGCCGCGTTCAAATCTTGATGCTATCCTATCCTTCAAAAATTCATAAAATGTGTGCGTATGCGATATTGTGATTTTATTTACCTTTTGTTTTTTAAATGTGTGTTTTGCCCAATAAATGAATGATTGAATGGAATTGTTTTACTTTAAAGTAATCATTTGCATACGGTGAGGACGATGAATGTGAATGTATGTTGAGAGTGTACCTCCTCCTGAGGCGAACCTGTCGGTTGCTTATTACTGGACTCGAAGGGGCTGCTCCCCGGAGATGGCTCAGGAAACGCACCACCCAAATCCGCTCCAATCGAAAGGACTCAAACGAGTAGATTGCGAAGATTTGGGGACCTTCATGCCGAAAAGCCCGTGAGAGTAACCCTAGGATAGGTCAGCCTCAGATTAACCCAACGCAGGAAAAGTCTCTTCATGCCCTTTTACGTTCACGCGTATAAATGTTATGATCCCATTCATATATGCTTCCCTTTCTATCAAAAGAAATTACTAACCTCTATGTTTTACAGGGAACAGCTGGGGAAGCATAATAAAGTCATGTTTAGCATTTGTTATTGCATTAAAAGACTACTAACTTTCTGTTTTACAGGGAAAGATTAAAAAACCCAAAAACACAAAAAAATTACAGCTTTAGCATGCATCCACATTTTTTCATTCCCCAGGACTAAACTTCGAACCATTGTCTCTGTAGGATTGCTCCTCAAACCCGTTCGCAGTCTAAAAGGGCCCAAAACTCTACATCTGAAATGGCTGATCTCCCGACTACTAATCCTGGTTCCATATCTAGGGAGGAATTTGATGACTTTAAGAAACAGATGTTGGAGATGGCCATAATGCTGAAGGAACAATTGCTACCTAGACAGGATCCACCTAAAGAGGATCCACCCCAACCTAAGGGCGAACCCGTCGTCCCAAAGGTCATTCCCGTACCAAGCAAGACAGTGATTACTATCCCGGAGGAGGGAGATAATGATGACCTGCGAAAGAAAATGAAACAAATGGAGGAAACTATCCAATCTATGAAGGGCATAGGGTCCCTAGGCAGGGTGAATTACTCCGATCTTTGTGTCTTCCCCGGAACCAGATATCCGGAGAAATTTAAAATTCCTGAATTTGAAAAGTACAATGGAAAGGGGGATCCTTATACTCATCTGAAAATATACATTGGGGAGTTGGGATCTTATGCAGAAGACGAGGGTCTAAGGATGCAACTTTTTCAAAAGAGTTTGACGAGAGAGGCGAGAATCTGGTATGCCCGTCTTGACAATGCCCGGATCCATAATTGGGAGGAGTTGGCCCACACCTTCTTAACACAGTATAGCTTCCAGGCCCAAATGGCCCCTGATAGATACCAAATGACGAAAATCAAGAAGCAACCCAGGGAATCTTTCAGAGATTATGCGCAGCGATGGAGGGGTATGGCCGCACAGGTGAATCCCCCCATGAGTGAGTCGGAGATGGTGATGACCTTCGTAGACATTCAAGAGGCTCCTTATTATGAGCGGGTTATATCAGGGATTGGAAGACCCTTTGCTGAGATGATTGAACACGGAGAAATGGTGGATATGGGATTAAAATCTGGCAAAATCCGGGATTTCACGGCTTTGGAAACAGCTGCAGAACAAATACAGAGCGGAAATTATGGCAGCACTTCCCGTAGGGTCCAAAAGAAGAAGGAAGAGGATGTTTCCCTCATCCTGCAGGGATCTTCTAGAAAGGCAGAAAGCAATCCTCTAGTACAGGTGCAGAGGGTGGGGCCTTCCCGACAGCCTAACTTCGCTGATCAGAGGGCGGAAGGGCGAAGGAGATTCGAGGCCTCGCAGAATCGAGTATTCACCCCCCTCGGGGATTCTCTTGAGCAGGTATTGGCAGTATTGATGGCCCAGAGGAAAATAATCAATTTGGCACCCCCGAGTGACCCAAAGGGAAGAAGGTTTGACCCAAGCAAGCGATGTGCATACCACTCGGGTTCCCCGGGTCATGATACACAGGATTGTTGGACGTTGAAGCATATAATTCAGAATCTGATTGATAGTGGGGAAATCGTGGTGGAAAAGCCAGACTCCCCGAATGTCAAAGTCAATCCCCTACCAAGGCATGATGGAGGAGGGGTCAATGTGGCAGAAGCCAGTGAAGCCGAGGGACCGTCAAGGCTGAATTATGTGAAGAAAATTGAGGAAATGATCAACATGATAAATAATCACGGGAGTGCACGGGGAGCGCCCATTAGGTTGGTGGGTGTGAGTAGAAATACCACGGAGGGGCCTGTCAAGTTAGCAGCTCCGAGACCCCTCATCCTTGCAGCAAGGCCACAAATCCCTGTCCACAGTCTAAAGATGGTACCATGGAACTATGGGGGCGTGTCAGAGGAAGCGGCCAGTTGTGCTTCTGTGACAGCAAGGGGAAATCCTTTGTATCTTCCTGGGCGAGTCCTTGAGAACAAAACAAAGAAAAATGAAGAGATCTCCGAGGAGAAGGCCATAAAATTCTTGAAGAGGATGGATCATCCAGAAGCAAGAGGGATCCAGGTATTAAGCGAGGGGTTAACCCTGACATCAATCATGGACTTGGTGTTATCGTCCAATGATCACTGCAAAACCCTGGCGAAAGTCCTGGAGGAGGCATACGTTCCCAAAGAAATTAGCAGGGAAAGTTTCAGCCATCTGGTGGACCACCTGTTGGAGAGTGATGTGATATCATTTACAGATGACGATATCCCCAAGGAGGGAAGGGGGCATCAAAAACCGCTACATATTGCGGTAATCTCCTCAGGGTATATCATGAATGGGGTGCTGATCGATGGGGGGTCGGCATTGAATATCTGTCCCCTCAGTACATTGCAGAAGATGAACATTAATCCCAAGCGCCTGCGGGCCAGTCATGTAGTGGTGCGAGCCTTCGATGGTTCTCGGAGGGATACAATTGGAGAGATAGAATTGCCGGTGGAAATAGGACCTTATACTTTTGATATCTCTTTCCAGGTCCTAGACATTGCGGCCAACTATAACCTGTTATTGGGAAGGCCGTGGATACACATGGTCGGGGCAGTTCCTTCCACGCTACACCAACAAATCAAACTAATCATCGATGGGAATTTGGTAACGATATCGGCAGAATGTGATGACCCTTCTCCTCCCAGGAGTGGCCTGCCAGTGATTAATGTGGATGAGTCGGCGGCACCTACCAGCTTTCAGGCATTGGAAATCAGTACTCCCCACTACAGATGCCTGGGAGCCCCAGCCGTGAAACCTAGGGTCTCTCCAGAACATACCTTCGTTGCAAAGGAGATGATAAAAATGAAATTTCAACCAGGACAGGGGTTAGGGAAGAGCAGTCAAGGAATCACCAAGCCCGTTCAACTACCCCATCAGGTAGGCAAAGCAGGTTTGGGATATCATGAGGGCACAGCACGGAGACACCGTCAAGGCATGACTCCGATTCGACTGGTTGGCAGTTCGGTGACCAAGGTCAAAAATGAACAGGGGACTAGCGAGCTTGTGACTGGAACAAGGGGTGAAGATTTATCCCCCACAAATGATGAGTCAGCCAAGAGGGAAAGTTTCCTACAGGAGGTCGTGAAAAAGTTCGAAACCCAGTGCTATATCCCCGGACAGTTAACAAGCAATGAGGAGGGGAAGAATGTTGCCACACCGGGAGCCCAACAAGGTGTGCCTATCATCGATTGGGCAGGGTTGATTATTCCTAAGGAAGGTATGAAAGGAGACTCAGGCGATGTGGTCGTGGTCATCGGGGAAGTGTCCGATGTGAAGCCCCCTTTCATCCAACGAATTTCATATGACCTGACCGTCGACAACTGGACCATGAAACCAGTGATATCCAAACAAGGGTAAAACCCGACATCAGAGTGGTAGACCCCAGAGGATGGGATGATGAAGAAGTTTATTTTTGTTGTTGTTTTGTATTTTGCATAATTATGTCGTTTCTTCATGTTATCTGAAAATGTGATCGTCGTGGAAAATAACTTACAACAGTTCGACATGGTATACGTAACTCAGAAAGCCATGAAGGGGCAGGGAATCGCGGATTAGTTGGCGGAAACGCCGTCAGGAGGGATGGAGCCATTAGAAACTCCTCTGCCGGGTGAAGATATATTTTGGGTATCACACACGAAATGTGATAACGAGGGGCAATTCTGGAAGCTGTATTTTGATGGTGCCATGAATGCTGAGGGGGCAGGAGCCGGAGCAGTTCTGGTCTCTATCACCGGAGAGCAATACCCTGTGGCCACTAAACTGAAATTCAACAATTCGAACAACACCGCTGAATACGAGGGATGTATATTGGGACTCCGTTTTGCCCGCGATATGGGAGTGAAGAGATTAGCAGTGTTTGGGGATTCAGAACTGGTAATCAGACAAGCGGTCGGGGTGTACAACACTAAAGAGCTTCGGTTACTTCCATACCATCGTTGTGTTACCCAGTTGATGCAAGAGTTCGAAGATATCGCTTTCCGACATATTCCCCGGGGACGGAATGATTTTGCGGATGCGTTGGCAACCCTGGCTTCCTTAATCCATATAATCAAAAGAAAAGATGTTCCACAGATTGAGATAGCAGTACAGAATACCCCGACATACGAGGAACATGTTGCAGTATTATCAGACGAGGTGGTTCTGCCAAAGCAGCCTTGGTATCACGACATAAGGGAGTACTGTTGGTCGATTTAACTATCGATAAACACACACGTGCAAGTATACACGGTCCACAAGTAATATATGATAAGATATGAGTCGAACCCACAGGGAATTGTGACAAATAATAACCAAGTACCAATCGTCTATCAAATTGATCTAATTTAAACAATGAAGATTTGATAATTTCTTGATTGGTTGAGTTCACAAGTCAAATATTGAGTAAAATGCGGTAAAATATCAAGATAGAAAGGTCTAAGATTACAATTTCCCCCAACACGTCATTGGAATCTCCTAACTCTCTCTTTTCAGTCAATTATGGCATACAAATTGACAACCGAGAAATCAAAACTACATAAGAGCCTCTGTCGATGGTCAATCACGAATCTTCCTAAGCGGTGCATAGGTATATGTCTATCCTATGCACTATCAAGAGACTAATTTCAGGAATGATTTATAGACACGTGTCACCAAATCTAATTAATCCTCCCTTCCATTACCAACTTTCACCTCGGAAGTCATTAAGACTAGATTCTCAATAGGTTGCATGCGGTAATTAGGTATATATCTATCCCAACTACTATCAAGATACCTATTATTGCAGATAATTAATAAGACACATGTCACTTAATCCAATTAATAACCCACAACAATCTATACTTTCGCATGTTATCATAACTAGGTCTTAACCTATAATCCGTTCGTCAAGTTCATATAGGTTCCCACGGTAATTACGGGCCAAGCAATTAATCTAGAAGCAAAGGTTATGACAATCAATTCACAAATGCATAACTAAAATCAATAGAGAGAGAATTTAATTCAAATTAAGTGTTGGGTTCCATTGCAATCTTAGAATAGAAGGTTAGTTCATGATAGCTACAATAAACATCATTTTCAATTGATACATTGTCAAATTCGAATTACAAAGGAGATGGAAATCTAGAAATGAAACCACTTTTGAAGCTATTCAGCTGGTGTTCCTTTGGTTGCTGCAGATTTCTAGCTCTCCACCTTGGCCTTGCAATTCTTCTTGACTGAGTTCCTTGGCTTTTGGCTTGATTCAGCTTGATTTGCAGCCTTGAGCACTGTTGGTTGATGTATTTTGTAGCCTCCCTCTCTCTAGATATCTGATATGTAGCTTATAAGAGAATATATATAGTCTTCATCAAGAAACCCTAGCCAAAATCGGACAAAATGGAGCTCAGATCGCACTATGGCTGTGTCAGATCGCACTCAGCACGGCGGCGTGCGCCCACACGCCCAGGCGTGCGCCCGCGCCCAAGCGCCTGCATGCCGCCCATGGCGCTGCCGAGGCTGCCGAGGCTGCCGAGCGCCCAGCGCCCAGCGCCTAGCCGCACGCCGTGCCCGCGGCTTGGTCGACGCCGCACGCCGTGCACGCCATCCAACGCCGTGCACGCCCAACTTCTATATGTCATCAAATTAAGCCCCAAACGTCGCCAAACATAAATTTTCATCGTCATAACCTCCGGGCACGGAAATCCAAGCACGGGCTTGCCCGGGTGGCTTGGCCAATGCCGCACGCCGTGCACGCCATCCGACGCCGCGCACGCCCAACTATCAAATATTGTCAAATAAAGCACCGGGCGTCGCCAATCACCACAATCCATCACATTACCATTCGGGCACAGACGTCCAGGCACGGACAATGAGTCAATCCAAACAACGATCCGAGCGGTCTTTATTTCAATTCCTACACACATAATAAAAATGCATCAAAGCAACATAAAACATGTAAAAGTAACTAAAAACTAATTTATGTAAAAATACGATAAAAATACATAGAAACTATAAAATACTTAAAGATTTGCAAATTATCAAGGCCAAAAGTACCCAAATTGTGTGTATAAAATACACTCATCAAATACCCCCAAACTTAAATCTTTGCTTGTCCTCAAGTAAACAGAGATATACTACTTTATATAACATAAAATAAGAAAAATGCAAACACAACTGAATTTATAGGAAAGTGACTCCAAGAATTGGCCTCAAAGGAAAAAGATCAAAAAGGGGCCCAAGCAGACTAAAAAGTTACAATTTAACAAGAGTTCTAAGCACACGGCTACTCAAGATCCCAGTAGTGTGTGTGTGAGTGCATGATATCTGTTTATGTAAGTTAGGAAAGAGCTAACGCATGAACTCAACTTCCGAGGGATTATACTATGAATCTACAAACTCATCGTTACCTAGAGAAAATCAAACAAGACGACCACATAAGAAAGGGGGGTTCCAAGTACATTGATGGAGTAGTGAGTAATCACATTGGTGAGTGCGTTTTACGCTCCATCTCACCTTACTAATCGCATGACCGTGCAATGTCTAATCACATTAGGCTATTCAGAGCTACCCATGTAACGAGTGTTTGATCAATAACTCCCAAACCAGATGGCTTTAGGGCATTAGGTGTAAAACACCCCAAAGGGTCTATTAACTCGAGTAGCAAAGGCCACGTAATTAAACTTGGTTATTCATTTTTTTTTATTCGATTAAATATCTTCCCCCAAACTTATATGAAAGCCTAAAATGACAAAACAAGATGCAGACATGAGTTCAGTACATTTCAAGTATAATCGCCCAGTCATAAAAGTAAATGAGATTTCTCAATACTAACTAACTAACAGGCATGCTGAAAACGTGAGGAGTTAACGTAACCAAGAGTGGGGGAGTTAGCCATAATGTTAAGAAGTAACTAAGTCTGCTCGAGCCTTACTTTAGAAAGAAACACCTTAACCAGCAGAATATCATTGGCCATTCTTGAAACACACACAACCTGGACACAATAGCCTGACTAACTTAAACCAACACACACAATTAAACTAACACACACCCCCAAACTTAAAGTAAACATAGTCCTCGATGTTTTAAAAGAAAAAAAAAACAAAACCGAATTTAAATAGAGAACATCACCGGGGAACTCAAGCAGCACCATCATCCGAGTCAAAGCCATACTCCGGGAACATAGGTGTCATGGGAAATTGGACTGCATTGGGGCCGGTATTGGCCCCGCTGTTGTTGATCACCTGTGCAGCCGCGTTACAAAAATCGGTAGTGTAAATGCATAAGGAATTGACTTGCTGAATGGAGTGATCAAGGCGGCGGGACATGCGCCTATGCTCACGCTCCCTCTCCTGCTCTTCCCACAGTCTTTCCTGCTCGTTCTGTTGCATTTCGGCCCTCATCTCCTGATTTTCACGACGAAGCTCCCGCATCTCAGCAATAAGTAGGTCCATAGAAGAGCGAGACGCCTCGGTGTGCTCAGTGCTTGGTGGTGGGGTTCCGACACTTGCCTCGGGCCCGTGAGGCTGAACTAACGGTAAAAACCCAGCTCCATGTGGCTCCGGTGCCGCCCCCTTCCAGACCTTGTAAAGGCCAATAGCTAGGCTGTCAATGGGTGTGAGTGGTTGTTGAAGTAACTCGTGGGCATGCACCTTAACTTTGGCCCTCTTGCACAACCCGCAGATCAGGGATGGGTGTGGTAACCCGCCTGAAGACTTCCCATTAACAAATTGAAGAATTGAGTTCCGAATCAACCGACCCACGCAAATGCTCCGCTCAGTCACCAAACAAAACATGATAAGAGCCCGCATTGGGATTACTTGAGTTGCGTGTGTGGTCGGCCATAGCTTTGCATTGATGAAGTATAACCATGCTTTCCCATATTTGCTTAAGTCGCCTTGGCGAAAATGCACCGGCTCTCCCCTTGTCGTAGCCCAACGAGCACCGGGTTTGCATAATGTTAAAATGACTGCATCCCAGTCGGGCCTGTCGGCCCCATATTTAGTGAGGTCATCCTCACCATGGCTTTTAGGTAGGTTATAGTATTCTTCAATGCACCTTTTTCCAAATGAAACTTTCTTGCCCCTAACCGTTACCACATAATTTTCAGCTTCTAATGCATTAGCGTAGAATTCCCTGACAAGGGGAATACACGCCGGCTCGGGCTGAGCGGCAAAAGTTTCCCATCCTCTTTCCCTAATTATTTCTGCCAACCCCCAATTATTTGTTGCGTCAGGAAGAATACCCCTCTCAGGAATCAAAGATTTTGTGACCATGGTGGTGTGGTAACGCTCGGAGGCTTCCGCACTGACAAACCTTTTCTTGTCATAGGCCTTGGATGGCTTGGAAGAGGAGGATTCACCCCTTTGTCGCTTGGTAGCCATCAAGATCAGAGCTGCAAGCAAAACACTCAAAATAGCCAAGAATTCCCACTCAGACAATTTGTCGAACAGTTGGCGTGCACTCCAAAAAATCACAAGTGTAAGTGCAATGGGGAGTAGTCCAAACCCTCCACAAAGCCTTGCAATGGGAGCTAGCTATGTACCTGCTAATCAAAATCACCAAAACACAGCACCCAAGCAAGAAAAATTGGAAATTTATAGCCCTTATTACCTTATCTTGGAGAACTTGTGAAACACCAAAGAACTTCTTCAAAAACCTTCAAATTGTTGTTCAAATCCAACATGGAAGGTGAAAATGATGTTGGGTTACCGCAATTAGGTGCCAATATGATGCAATGGGGCACAAAATTAAGTTTGGGTAAGTTGTAAGCAAGTTGGCTATGAAGTGGGAGGAGAGAGATATAAAAATAGAATGACAAAAAAAAATGAGCCAAGTGGTGATTTAAGGAACCAAGCCAGCTGCCCAGGTGCGGCCGCACGGCCTGCTGTGCGCCCGCGCGCGCCTGGTGCCGCCCAGCGCGCCCACATGCGCCCGCCTGCTGCGCCCCGCCTGCTGCCGAGCCATGCGCCTGGTGCGCGCGCGCCCGCGCGGCGCCTGGTGCGCCTGCGCGCTGGCGCCTGCCTGGTGCTGCTGGCGTGCTGCTGCTGGCGTGCTGCTGCTGGCGTGCCATCGGCGTTTCGCTGACACGCATCGCTCAATTGCCCAACTTGGGTACAAAAACCTGCATGCAGCAACAAAATTAACAACATTAGAAACGATTAATAATAAAAAATCATCTTTTTTTTTTTTTTTTTTTTTAAATCAATAGAGAAAAATTAATTGGACTTAAGCAATAAAATGAAACGTTGGGTTGCCTCCCAATTAGCGCTTGAGTTAAAGTCCTCAGCCTGACTATACCCCCTTCATATCGGATCAACGAGATTAATTGAGGTCTTTTGGCGCTCGATGTCGCCACCCCAATAGTGCTTAATTCTTTGCCCGTTCACCTTGAACAATTGGTTTGTCTTCTCATCCCGCAGTTCAATCGCACCATGCGGGAAAACATGGTTGATATAGAATGGCCCTGACCATCGTGATTTGAGTTTACCGGGAAATAGCGTCAACCGAGAATTGTAAAGTAGGACGGGTTGTCCAACCTCAAACCTCCGATCGATTATCTTCTTGTCGTGCCACCTCTTGACTCTCTCCTTATAAAGCTTTGCATTCTCATAGGACTGAAGACGGAACTCATCCATCTCATTGAGTTGTAAGAGGCGTTTCTCTCCCGCGGCATTCAAATCAAAGTTTAGCTTCCGGATGGCCCAATAAGCACTGTGTTCAAGTTCCACCGGTAGATGACATGCTTTCCCATACACAAGCTGATATGGTGACATCCCGATAGGAGTTTTTGTATGCCGTCCTATACGCCCATAAGGCGTCATCAAGCTTCAATGACCAGTCCTTTCTATCCGGGTTGACAACCTTCTCTAAAATCCTTTTCACCTCTCTATTGGATACCTCCACCTGACCACTTGTTTGAGGGTGATAGGCCGTGGCAATTTTATGAGTTACCCCATATTTAGCAAGAAGGGCATTAAAGTTCTTGTTACAAAAGTGCGACCCTTCATCGCTAATTATTGCACGCGGAGTTCCGAATCTTGTGAATACATTTTTTCGAAGGAACTTTAGCACAACTTTGGCATCATTGGTGGGTGTCGCTGCTGCTTCAACCCATTTTGACACGTAATCTACAGCCACAATGATATACAAATTGTTGAACGAAGAGGGAAACGGGCCCATAAAGTCGATACCCTAGACGTCAAATATCTCAACCTCTAAGATTGTGGTTAGTGGCATCTCATGACGCCTGGAAATGTTCCCTACTCTTTGACATCGATCGCATTTCAGCACAAACACATGGGCGTCCTTGAACAGCGTTGGCCAATAAAAACCAGACTGAAGCACCTTCGCCGCTGTTCTCTCTCCGCCATAGTGTCCACCAAAAGCTGAGGCATGACATTGTTGCAAAATACTTTCCATCTCAGATTGAGGTACGCACTTCCGGATCAGTTGGTCAGCACATTGCTTAAACAGAAAAGGTTCGTCCCAAAAATAATGTTTCACATCGTGCAGGAATTTCCTTTTTTGTTGATAGCTTAGCTCGGGTGGTAGGACATGGCTCACCACATAATTGACAAAATCAGCATACCATGGCACCTCATATGTGATGGCGAAAAGTTGCTCATCTGGAAAAAATTCATTAATCATGACATCATCTCCCGCCTCACGGTCTGCATTTTCCAGCCTAGACAAATGATCCGCCACTTGATTTTCGGTTCCCTTCTTATCTCTAATCTCAAGATCGAACTCTTGAAGCAATAAAACCCATCTAATCAAACGTGGCTTTGCGTCCTTCTTTGCTATTAAGTACTTTATGGCAGAATGGTCTGTGTACACAATGACCTTGGTGCCAATGAGATAGGCACGAAATTTGTCAAAGGCATACACGATATCAAGCAATTCCTTCTCCGTTGTTGTGTAATTCAGTTGAGCTCCCGTTAGTGTCTTGCTAGCATAATAAATCACATGAAAGACCTTGTCCTTGCGATGGCCCAATACAGCACCAATTGCAAAGTCGCTAGCGTCGCACATCAATTCAAAAGGAAGATTCCAATCCGGGGCCATGATAATAGGTGCACTTACAAGCTTCTTCCTTAGTAACTCAAAAGCCTCTAGATATGCATGATCGAAGACAAACGGAGTGTCTTTCTCAAGGAGAGTACACAACGGTTTTGCAATTTTTGAGAAATCCTTGATAAACCGCCTATAAAATCCAGCATGACCAAGGAAGCTACGAATGCCCTTGACGTTGGTTGGTGGAGGAAGTTTCTCAATGGTCTCAATCTTGGCCTTATCAACCTCCAGCCCCTTTGAAGATACTCTATGTCCCAAAATAATGCCTTCTTGCACCATGAAGTGGCATTTCTCCCAATTTAGCACCAAATTTGTTTCAACACATCGTTTCAGCACTTTCACAAGGTTTTCAAGGCACAAGTCGAATGAATCTCCAAAAACTGAAAAGTCATCCATGAAAACCTCCAATCCTTGCTCAACCATATCGGAGAATATTGCCATCATGCATCTTTGGAAAGTGGCGGGTGCGTTGCATAGCCCAAACGACATTCTTCTGAAAGCAAATGTCCCATATGGACAAGTGAATGTCGTTTTTCCTCTTGATCTTCGGGGGCAATGGCAATTTGGTTGTAGCCCGAATATCCATCCAAGAGACAATAGAATTCATGTCCCGCCAACCTGTCTAGCATTTGATCGATGAATGGGAGCGGGAAATGATCCTTGCATGTAGTCTTGTTCAACCTTCTGTAGTCCATGCAAACTCTCCATCCGGTGACAGTTCTAGTGGGGATCAATTCGTTGTTTTCATTAGACACCACTGTCATGCCTCCCTTCTTTGGAACACATTGCACTGGACTGACCCATGGACTATCTGAAATGGGATAGATGATGCCGGCATCGAGTAATTTGATAATTTCCTTTTTGACCACCTCCTTCATGACGGGGTTCAATCTACGCTGATGCTCAACCACGGGTTTGGCCTCATCTTCCAATATGATATTGTGCATACAAAAGGCGGGGCTAATTCCCTTAATGTCAGCAATGGACCAACCTAAGGCTGTTTTGTACTCCCGTAGCACTCTTAACAATTTGTTTTCCTGCACATCATCAAGTGAAGCAGACACAATAACAGGCAAAGTACTAGAATTACCTAAATACGCATACCTCAAGTGGATTGGCAATGGTTTGAGCTCCAAAGTAGGTGGCTCCTCCCATGAGGATTTTGCAATGGTACTAGATCTGCTTGGTCTATTTAACGGTTCAAATTGTTGCTTAAACTTGATAAAACGTGGGGGAACATTCAGCACATTTACCATCTCATTAGAAAAACAAAGTTCACTCTCAAGTGATTCTCCCAACAATTCCTCAAAAGGGTCAACTTCATAAGTTGCTGAAAACACTTCTTCCACCGCCTCGTCAATCAAGTCTATCCTGAAGCATTCATCCTGCACATTAGGAAATTTCATTGCTTTAAAAACGTTAAAAGTTACCTCTTGGTCTTGGACATGCATGGTTAGCTCTCCTTTTTGCACATCAATTAAAGTTCTGCCTGTGGCTAAGAATGGTCGCCCAAGGATGATAGGTATCTCCCTGTCTTCCTCAAAATCAAGGACAATGAAATCTGCTGGAAAAATAAACTTGTCCACCTTGACAAGCACATCTTCTACTATGCCTCTTGGGCATGTGAGAGACCTATCCGCAAGTTGCAATATAACATTTGTCGGTTTTGCCTCACTTAATCCCAGCTGTTGATAAATTGAAAGTGGTATTAGATTGATGCTTGCCCCCAAATCACATAGGGCCTTGCCAAAGAATTGGTTACCAATTGTGCAAGGAATCGTGAAACTCCCCGGATCTTTCAACTTTGGCGGTAACTTCCTTTGTAACACAGCACTACATTCTTCGGTTAGTGCCACCGTTTCAAACTCCTCAAGCCTTCTCTTTCTTGACAAGATTTCTTTCATGAACTTCACATAACTAGGCATTTGTTCCAATGCCTCAGCGAATGGGATGTTTATGTGCAATTTCTTGAAAACCTCCAAGAACTTAGAGAATTGCTTATCTAATTTTAATTTTTGCTGACGTTGTGGAAACGGGCATGGTGGATACATAGGGCCTTGCTTGCTCCCCACTGGTTTTGGCACTGGCTCCTTTTCCTTTTCTACTTCTTTTCTCATTTCTTCCTCTTTCTCCCCATTCACATCCTCAACCACTGCTTCAGCTGGAACCTCCTTCACAACTTCCGGTAGCTCCTTCCCACTTCTCAAAGTCACAGCTTTGCAATGCTCTTTACCATCTCTTTTCGGATTAACTTCAGTGTCACTAGGTAAGGCACCAGGGGGACGGATATTCATGGCGCTAGCTATCTGCCCAAGCTGAAGCTCAATATTCCGTATCGAAGCACTATGATGTGCGACCAGTTGAGCCAATAACTCATCCCCACTAGGCTTTTTCTCCTGTTGTGGTGGAGGTGGGTTTGAGGCTTGTTGGTGTGATTGGGGTTGATGGTGTGATTGAGTTTGATTTTGAAATCCTGGGGGATATTGATGCCTAGGAGCTGCATATTGGGTTTGGGTATTATTGTTGTTGCTCCATGAGAAATTTGGGTGATTTTTCCATCCAGGATTGTAGTGATTTGAGTGAGGGTTGTTTTGCTGTCTATTGTAATTACCAACGAACTGTACGGATTCTGCATTGATTGGACATTGCTCGGTAGGATGATTTCCAACACACAACTCACAGGTCTTAGAAATGCTTTGCACAGATTGAACTCCTAAATTTTTCACTTCCTTTGTGAGCGCGGCTAGCTGTGCGGTTATTGAAGTGAGAGGATCCACCTCAAATTTCCCTGCTGCCTTTTGTGGCATTTTCCTCTCCGAAGGCCATTGATATATATTTGCAGCCATGGTTTCCAATAGTTTGTAGGCTTCCGCAAACTTCTTTCCCATTAAGCTACCACCTGCAGCTGCGTCGACACTCGATCGAGTGGCATTGGTCAACCCATTATAGAAAATCTCAACTTGCAACCATTGAGGCAAACCATGGTGTGGACATCTCCTAATTAGATCCTTAAACCTTTCCCAAGCCTCATACAAGGACTCGGAATCATATTGAACAAACGACGTGATGTCATTCCTCAATCTTGCAGTTTTCGCCGGTGGAAAGAACTTTGCCAAAAATTTCTGGGCTAAGTCATCCCATTTGGTAATCGAGCCCGAAGGAAGCGAATGCAACCAACTCTTCGCCTTATCACGGAGTGTGAAAGGAAATAGTCGGAGTCTAATTGCATCATCAGACACTTGAGTGTACTTGAATGTGTCACAAATTTCCAGAAAACTCACCAAATGAGCATTTGGGTCGTCATTGGGCAACCCACCAAACTGCAAACAGTTTTGAACCATTTGGATGGTCCCAGGCTTAATTTCAAAGTGATTGGCCTCAATGGCTGGCCTGGAAATGCTTGAGTGTAAATCTGTGACAAGAGGCATGGCGTACTCCCTCAAGGTTTTAGGCTCCTCCTCAGCCAGGGTATTTTGATTGGGTATACCCCGAACTCGTTCTGTACGTAGTCGTCGAATATTTCTCTCGATCTCGGGATCGTAAGGAATTAACTCAAGATCACGTGAGCGTGGCATACAAATCAAGAATACCTACAAAACAAAATGAAAATTATATACAAGTCTAAAAAGAGACCAAGTCGAATACAATTGATATTGGTATAATTATTAGTAAACAATTCCCCGGCAACGGCGCCAAAAACTTGTTGGTCGATTTAACTATCGATAAACACACATGTGCAAGTATACACGGTCCACAAGTAATATATGATAAGATATGAGTCGAACCCACAGGGAATTGTGACAAATAATAACCAAGTACCAATCGTCTATCAAATTGATCTAATTTAAACAATGAAGATTTGATAATTTGTTGATTGGTTGAGTTCACAAGTCAAATATTGAGTAAAATGCGGTAAAATATCAAGATAGAAAGGTCTAAGATTACAATTTCCCCCAACACGTCATTGGAATCTCCTAACTCTCTCTTTTCAGTCAGTTATGGCATACGAATTGACAACCGAGAAATCAAAACTACATAAGAGCCTCTGTCGATGGTCAATCACGAATCTTCCTAAGCGGTGCATAGGTATATGTCTATCCTATGCACTATCAAGAGAATAATTTCAGGAATGATTTATAGACACGTGTCACCAAATCTAATTAATCCTCCCTTCCATTACCAACTTTCACCTCGGAAGTCATTAAGACTAGATTCTCAATAGGTTGCATGCGGTAATTAGGTATATATCTATCCCAACTACTATCAAGATACCTATTATTGCAGATAATTAATAAGACACATGTCACTTAATCCAATTAATAACCCACAACAATCTATACTTTCGCATGTTATCATAACTAGGTCTGAACCTATAATCCGTTCGTCAAGTTCATATAGGTTCCCACGGTACTTACGGGCCAAGCAATTAATCTAGAAGCAAAGGTTATGACAATCAATTCACAAATGCATAACTAAAATCAATAGAGAGAGAATTCAATTCAAATTAAGTGTTGGGTTCCATTGCAATCTTAGAATAGAAGGTTAGTTCATGATAGCTACAATAAACATCATTTTCAATTGATACATTGTCAAATTCGAATTACAAAGGAGATGGAAATCTAGAAATGAAACCACTTTTGAAGCTATTCAGCTGGTGTTCCTTTGGTTGCTGCAGATTTCTAGCTCTCCACCTTGGCCTTGCAATTCTTCTTGACTGAGTTCCTTGGCTTTTGGCTTGATTCAGCTTGATTTGCAGCCTTGAGCACTGTTGGTTGATGTATTTTGTAGCCTCCCTCTCTCTAGATATCTGATATGTAGCTTATAAGAGAATATATATAGTCTTCATCAAGAAACCCTAGCCAAAATCGGACAAAATGGAGCTCAGATCGCACTATGGCTGTGTCAGATCGCACTCAGCACGGCGGCGTGCGCCCGCACGCCCAGGCGTGCGCCCGCGCCCAAGCGCCTGCATGCCGCCCATGGCGCTGCCGAGGCTGCCGAGCGCCCAGCGCCCAGCGCCTAGCCGCACGCCGTGCCCGCGGCTTGGTCGACGCCGCACGCCGTGCACGCCATCTAACGCCGTGCACGCCCAACTTCTATATGTCATCAAATTAAGCCCCAAACGTCGCCAAACATAAATTTTCATCGTCATAACCTCCGGGCACGGAAATCCAAGCACGGGCTTGCCTGGGTGGCTTGGCCAATGCCGCACGCCGTGCACGCCATCCGACGTCGCGCACGCCCAACTATCAAATATTGTCAAATAAAGCACCGGGCGTCGCCAATCACCACAATCCATCACATTACCATTCGGGCACAGACGTCCAGGCACGGACAATGAGTCAATCCAAACAACGATCCGAGCGGTCTTTATTTCAATTCCTACACACATAATAAAAATGCATCAAAGCAACATAAACATGTAAAAGTAACTAAAAACTAATTTATGTAAAAATACGATAAAAATACATAGAAACTATAAAATACTTAAAGATTTGCAAATTATCAAGGCCAAAAGTACCCAAATTATGTGTATAAAACACACTCATCAAGTACCTGAGGGATAGATCCATTCCCGACCAGGCGAGCCGAGCAGAGAGGATGAGAATTCAAAAGATGGCAATGAAATTTTACCTGAGTGGGGATTCACTCTACAAGAGGGATGCTAGGTTGGGACTGTTGCAATGCGTAGATGAGACACAGGCCCAAAGGATTATGAACGAAATACATGGTGGAGTGTGTGGGCCACACATGAGTGGACCGATGCTGGCCAAAAAGATCTTGAGAACGGGGCATTATTGGTTAACGATGAAAGCCGACTGCGATGATCATGTCAAACGGTGTTACCAATGCCAGGCGCACGATAATGTGATCCATACGCCTCCCAATGAACTGCACTGTATGACTTCCCCGTGGCCATTTTTAATGTGGGGCATGGATGTAATCGGACCGATAGAGCCCAAAGCAAGCAACGAACACCGATTCGTTTTCGTCATGATCGATTACTTCACCAAATGGGTAGAGGCAGCTTCTTTCTCCAAAGTAACTCAGGAGGTCATCGTTGGTTTCATCAGGAATAATGTCATTTGTCGATACGGGCAACCTGAGGTTTTGGTCTCCGACAATGCCAAGAATTTGAATAACGCCCTCATGAAGGGATTGTGCGACCAGTTTAAGATCAAACACCTCAATTCTGTCATTTACCGTCCCAAAATGAATGGGGCAGTGGAGGCTGCCAATAAGAACATCAAGAAGATCATGGCAAAAATGTCTGCTAATCATCGGGAATGGCCGGATTTGCTACCCCTCACCTTGTTGGCATACAGAACGTCAACGCGTACTTCTACAGGGGCAACCCCTTATGCTTTGGTATATGGAATGGAGGTTGTTCTGCCAGTTGAGGTTGAGATGGCATCCCTCAGAATATTGATCGATGCTCAGATAAGCGAGGAAGATTGGATGCAAAGTCGATACGACCAATTGACCCTAATTGATGAAAGGAGGGTGGCTGCTGTTTTGCACGGTCGGCTATATCAGCAAAGAATCTCTCGATCATACGACAAAAAGATGAGACCTCGGAAGTTCAAGGAAAATGATTTGGTGCTAAAAAGAGTCATGCCTTGTCAGGACGAAGCCAAGGGGAAGTTTGCCCCAAACTGGGAAGGACCATTTGTGATTAAGAAAGTGCTATCCGAAGGAGCCCTCATCTTGCAAGAAATGGATGGTGAGATATTTCCACAGCCCCTCAATTCCGACTCGGTGAAGCGGTTCTACGCTTGAATCATCAATTCTCCTTTTTCTTGAGAAGCGAACTACGTAGGACCTGATCTCCCAACTTGTGGGGGTACGTAGGCAGCCATCACGGCACGGTCCGATCCCTTTAAAAATAATCCTTTCCCTAAACAAAACCAATTCCCAATAGCCAGATAAACCTTCCTACACCCTCAAAGCCTTCCCGAAGCCAGCCAACCAATAAGCTTCATCTCAAGATAACATAACCCTGGTCCCACCAAAACAGTTAGCCAAAATCCAAGACTCAATCCGATGAAATCAACAGGGGTGCGGCAATATCTGTCAGATCTCCATCAAGACTTGAGAAAAGAAAGAAGGCGAAATGTCAAAATCATAGCCAGCGGGATAAAATGAGGATCCAATGAAAGGCAACGATACGATAAAAGGGAAAATGACTAAATTTAAATGCATGTCTATATATATAAGTCATTTTGTTACAAGATTTCTCTTTCGATAACCGATGAAACTAACATAGTCTATGCAGGAAATAAAATAATCTACAAATCTGAAACTAGCTGAAGCAGGATGGATAAAGTGGTGGATAGATCTGAAACATCAGCGTCCCCTGCAATCTGCTGTCCCATCATGTCAATGCGATCTAACAAAGTAGTGGCTCGGCTGACAGTCCCAGAGTGAGCATCTATAACTGTCCTGCCCTGAAATACAATGGTGTCTCTGTCAGCAATGGCAGCATCTCTGGCTAGAATAGCGGCATCTTTCTCAGCAATGGCAGCATCCCTCTCAGATTCAATATCAATCAAGGCCAGTCGGATCCGGCTACGTTCAGTGACCTGACTAGGGGCAGAATCGGCTGAGATCGAGTGATATGTGGTATCATCTGGGAAAACCACTCCAGAGTCACCAAAAGACCCAGTCTGACTTAAACCAACCGCATCCGAATCTCCGCGCAACCACTGCACATAAGCGAATGTCTGGATGGGGCAACTGTCACTATATTCGGCCAGGATCCTACGAGGCCAAAGATCATATACCCGCAGTAGATCTCTCTCTGTCTGGGATGATATAAGGAATCGGTAGTCGGCCGCGCCCGTGAAGAGGTGAAAATCCTGTGTCTGATCAAACTGCCCCATCACCGCCAGAGGATGACAAGTCATCACGCCCCTCAAGCCAGGAATAGGGATGAAATCCAGGGTGGGCACATGAGTCAAAAAACTCATAAAGGAGCAATAACCCGAGTAGATCAGGAGATGAAAAGGATCCTTAATAACCGACAAAAATGCTATCCAGGAAGCCGCATCAGTACAGCTCACAGGGCAAAATGAGAATTGCATGGCTATGTCATGGCTGAAGCAAAACCCTTGGCGACGAAAATGGCCGATGGGACTAAGATGACTCATGAACCACACGTACAACAAAGTCGAGCTCCCTTTGAATACCCTGCCTCGGAAAGACTGGCAATATGAGGCTGACGTGTAGGTATCCGCCAATATCATGGGGAGAATGGTGTGATCCTCCTGAAGGGCTCTAACGGCCGCGACAACTCTCATGTCCAAAAGATCGGGTCCAGCTGGCAGATACAAAACCGAGATGACACAGGCCATCAAAACGTCTACTCTCAAGGCGCCCCAGCGCTCCTCAGATATGGAAAAATCACCAGAGAAATGGCGAAAGCTGTCAGGTGAGCCGAATCGGTCAATCAAAAAATGAAGAGGAACCAGATGGTCTGATGTGACCACCGATAGAAGAGCTGTCCTCCGCAACCTAGTGAAAGTCAAGAACTGACGGCGCATGGGACCAACGGTGACCCTGGCGCAAGGACCGTCCAAGGGCAAACCGGTAAAACGAGCATACTCCTCGAGAGTGGGGGTCAGCTCTACTGTCCCTAATCTGAACACCTGACGGTCAGGGGCCCAATAGCTCAGCATACCCTCCACAAAGCCCGCTGGCACCTGAAAGGATAATAAGGACCAAGAATGTCCCAAAAGGCCATCTGCGATAATCCTATCGGCCGACGATAAACTGTCCAACCAGCGGAGGAGACTGCCGACCAACCTTGTGGGAGGAATGGGATCCAAACGTACCACGACATCTGAGGACGACATTTGTGAAAAAATAGTATCAAAAAGACTGTACATGGGTCATTTCTCTAGCATGCATCATACAGTTAATAATAAAGCAAATGAATTTCATAGAGATAAAAGAAAAAAAACTGTGCATAAATAAAATAAATAAATTCAGTACATAGTGCATGTAATAATGATAGAAAAGGAAAAAATGAATCTAAACAGGTGCAGGTACAAAAGCCCTATCCTATCATGATCTAAACAAAGTCAATGTCATCTATGAAAGCGGGATCCTCGAACTGATCCCCTGGGGTCGTCGAAGTCGGAGGACCAAAATTCATGTCAGGAATGTATGGTTGCGCTGTGGCATCAGATGAGCTCGGGCCTGCATCATAACCCGTACTGTCAGGATCGTAGGCGTAAGCATCCTCTGGGGTCCGGCCTAACACCCGAAGATACAGCGACAGCTGCTCCACCTGGCGGGTCAAAGTGGCAATCTGCTCGGCATGGGTGGGGCTCCAAACGCAGGCTGCCCAGTCAGTCATCATCACGGAGCCCGGGACCATATCCCCGAGGTAGAATGTGGCCCGGGTCTGAGGACCGATAGTACGGGGCACCCACCATGTACGGAAAGCATCACTCGTACTGGGACCCGTAGAAAGCATCCGGCCGTCCTCCCCTGCGAGCATGATCTCCGAAGGCTGAGAATCCAGCGGCCAAGAGGTAGTGAAAGGAAGGGAATGCGGGATGCGGATCTCTCCAGTGACGCATCTGAATGCTCGCTCCCCCAGGTACATCACCCATCCTCCAACACTCTGCAAAGTGAGGCGACGGGTGGAAAGCTCGAACTCCGGGCCAGAAGGATGCCCATCATCAAACCCCACAGCCAGATGCTCGGAGAGGTAGGGAACCCAGACGACATCAGCAGCCGTGATCATCTCCAGATGAATACGACAATGTGCAAAGCTGCCCGATACCGGGACCTCCTCCAGAGTGCTGTGATGCCATCGCCGACCCCGGGGATAGGTATCCAAACCGAGGGTAGTGACGAGCCTCAGGCATGGAAGACGCTCGTAGGCCCAGAACTGCGAGCAGAAACAGTGAAAAGCATGAGTAACCGACAAATGCAGAAAAAGAGAAATAAATGAAGGAAAGTCCAGTAAGAAAAGAGGAAAGGAGGGCTCACCAGCAGAAAGTGGTAGAATCCGAGCCAAGCATCTGTCTGACCCTCCGAGCGTAGACGAAGACCGTGGAGGAAATAAGCAAAGGTGAACGACCCCCAATCGTAGTCACCGATCTGGTCTACGTCTCTGACAGCTCCTACGACGCTGAAATGAATGGTAGAGGAGTTGTTCCCTAGGAAACAACCCCTCATGATGGTCAGGAACAAGCGCCGTAGCAGAATGTCACGAGTACCCTGCTTCGCTAGAATAGGCAGTGCGTATATACCCCCGACAACATCGACAGCCAAAGCACCGGACCGAATACTACAGGCCTTAAAGACCCGGTCCTCAGCAGCGAAGCCCAATAAAGCCCGGACCTCCGCTGGAGTAATGTCAAGATCCAGAGGGACACGGGGCCCGGTAAACTCTATACCCGTGATGTACCTCCAATCCCAGGGGGTCAGCACAACCTCGCAGTCAAGAAGATGAAGAGACTGCGTCTGGTGGAACCATCGCTCGGATAAGGCCCTTATGTAACCCCAGGGGCACTGACGGGGGATGATAGTGAAAAAGTGACGGAAGCCCCAAGAGTCCACCACCGCCCGGTAGTCGCTATGCAAAGCGGTATAGAGGGAATAAATGTTGAACCAGTTACCCCTCGGCTGGGTAAACTCAGGCACCTGTGACAAAAATTGAATGGATCAGTCCAGATCTAAACAAAATTTGGGAATGAGTTCAGAAAAGTACTTTAAGCATACCTCATTAGCTACAAGAGATGCCGAGGGGTGACGACTGAGATCCCGACCCAAAAGATCGGGTATCTGCACAAAGGCACCAGAAGGGGCGCGGTGAGGAGATGGGGCCGGTGTGGTGGAAGATGGCCCCTCTACCGCAACCTCTGGAAGGACATCCTCCTCAACGTCCGGATGATCGGGACGGATGACAGCCTCCGCCAAGCGGCGAGCCTGACGGGTCCGAGGAAGAACAGGGGAAGGTGTAGCCCTACGACGGCGAACACCCGAGGTCCGAGACGCAGAAGAGCTACTAGGAGCGTCGGGATCCATAGCTGGGATAGGACAGACAAGGAGGAAAGTAAGTTCCTTTTTTTTTATGTCACAAATATTCCAATATTTATCGTAGAATTAATGCAATGCGATGCATGTTTATTATATGTGCATGAAGAAAAAAAAAAATCGGCAGAGTTCCGTCTGTAAAATGGACATCCCATGCATAACCAAGCATGTTTTTCAAAGAACCCAAGCCACAACAGATCAAAATTGCATTTATATGGATAATTGCAGCATGAAAAAACCCTAATGCATGATTTTTCTTCAAAAAAAGAAACTACAAGTATGTGGGACCGCATCAGGAGCATAAAATAGGACTCACACAGTTGATACATAGCATGTATATATGATAATACATAGCATAGCATTGCAAAGCATATATTTCTATCTATAGCATGTAAATAGCCAAATGTATAGCAAAACATTGACGAAATTGAAAAGTGAACGGTCAAAGTGTTACCTGTAGCGCGTAGATCGATCCTACCGGAGCAGTTTTTGCAGAAAGGTTGGAGAACTCGGTAAAAGGGCGTGCAAAGGTCTGAAAATCGCGTGGGGTACGAATGAAAGTGACAGATCTGGGAGGCGGCTGGCCGCCTATATGCCCGATCTTAGCCGCAGATCAATCTGTGGCTGGCCGCAGATCAATCTGTGGCTGGCCGCAGATCCATCTGCGGCTGGGCCCAATGCTCCCCCATTGGTCCATTGCAAGCTTAATCGATTCTAAAGCCCATTTGACTCATAATGTGATAATAAAATACGAGATTTTGATGAATCGGATGTCGAACACGACTTCTCAATTCGACCGAGTGACCGGATACGAGGCCCGGCACTTGCAGACAATCGACTGGCGATGATAACCGGCGATTACGAGATGGATGACTGGCGACGAAAACCGGCTCCGACAAGACAACCAACCGGCGACGATACCCGGGGGTTACGAGATGGATGACCGGCGACGAAAACCGGCTCCGACGAGACAACCAACCGGCGACGATACCCGGGGGTTACGAGATGGGTGACCGACGACGATACCCGGCCCTGACGAGACAATCGACCGACGACGATAACCGGCGATTACGAGATGGGTGACCGGCGACGAAAACCGGCCCCGACGAGAAAATCGACCGGCGAGGATAACCGGCGATTACGAGACGGATGATCGGCGACGAAAACCGGCTCCGACAAGACAACCAACCGGCGACGATACCCGGGGGTTACGAGATGGGTGACCGGCGACGAAAACTGGCCCCGACGAGACAATCGACCGGCGACGATAACCGGCGATTACAAGATGGATGACCGGCGACGATACCCGGCCCCGACAAGACGATCATCCGCATTGACACCCTTTTTGCGAATATTTTGCATCCATCGCATCTTACGTTGCATCATAAGTCATATGTGTTGCATCACATATGTATTGTCATCCTTGTGCACTGTCATTCATGCGTCGAGGGTCTATTCTTTATCCTGTTCATTTCATTTAAACATTGCATAAACATGATAAAGAGGGGCAGCTATAGACACCCAAATTTTGCGTTCCCTATACTAACCGTGACAGGAGGGCGAAATCGTCCATTGAACCGGCTGACGGGAGCGAAGGAGTGGGCACAAGTGCGAACGCTCAACACCACCGCGATGATCGGCGACCCAGGCTGACATGACAATAAGGCCGTCCGAAACGAGCATGCTCGAATGAGGTGGCATGTCTCCCAGAAATTCCCAGACTGCAAAATACAAGCCTGTCTGCGAAAACCGATGTTACGGCACGAAAGTCGAGGCGTGGCACGAAAATCGAGAAAGTCAAACCGTCCAGCCGCGGATTGATCTGCGGCCAAATAGTGGGTGAGTGGAAGGCAGGCGGCCAGCCAGCCGCAGATCAATCTGCAGCTAGCTTTGGCCAGCCTATTTCAGCTCATTTTCGCTCAGCATACAGGAGGTTGAAGGTTTTTGGAAGAAGAAAGGATTCAGCACAGTAGCAGCACGGAAATAGAGAGAAAAATAGCAAATTTTGCAACCAAATAGGAAGAAAAGAGAGGAAAAAAGAGAGGATTTATATTCTTTTGATTTTGATTGTATCAAATACACTCCTTATCCTATTCAAATACACAAGTTCACATCCATTTGAGATCATTTGCAAGGTGAAAATTCCCTTTTGTTCTAGCAATTTATATCATATTGTTTGGTTAAATTAAATGTAGTTTCCATGTAATTCATGGTGGGATAATGGATTAGGGATTATTAGTGAGGGTTCCATCGGAACAAAATTCTTTCCTAATAACCCGAGGATATCCAATTGGTGAAACTTCTAGCTTGTTCATAGTGATTTATTGGGTGTAATTTATTAAGATTATCACTTTCGAATATCATGGTGTATTAGGCAAATCCGTGTTGGTTAGTTTTGTAGTATTCATTTTGTGGGCATGTAGTAATTTCGGGTGTGAGCCTAGGAACGCGACCCCGTGGTCCAAATCTGATGATGGACGTTTTGATGTATGTAATAGATTCAAGTTGCTCGTTTTTTGTAATATGTAATCGTCGGGCCTTAAAACGACGCTAAGGCGAGAATCGGGTTTAAGGCCCCGTAGTAATGAAATATGTGATCGTTGGCGTTCGGGGATATTTTGATGGCTTACATGCCCATGAATAGCCCCGACGCGTGTTTATGCTTGATTAGATTTTGTGACACAAAAAAATGATTTCAAAGATTAAGAAATAAAGATTTTTCTAAAAAACAATCAAAGTAGGATATTAGCATCACGAGGCTAAAAATTGAAAATGCTAATGAAAGTCGATTCCTATTTTACGAGAAAGCTAAAGAGAAGTTGTTTTCAAATGTCACAAAAATGGTTTTATAAAAAAGAAATAAACATTTTACTAAACCTTGATACATAGGGCGAAAGAGTTCCTAGAAATTGCCCATCATTTATGAAAGCAACGTATAAATCTCGATTCCTATTTTGGCCAAGGTTTAATAAATTCACGTTTTACCAAAACAACACTTAATGAAAAAATCTCATAGCTTTTGTCAATAAAATCAAATCTTTCTCATAAAGGAACAAAGCTTTCTCGGATAGGCCAAGGGACATTCTAAAGCATTCTCAAAATAAGCACGTCTCTTTCATAAAACCCCAAAAAAGGGATTCCTTTTTTTTTATATGTACAAAACTCACCACAACATTTATTAGGCACACACACACACGCACACATACACATTTCATGAATTAAGGGATAGGAAAACATCAAGGTTGCGGTAACCGTGTTTTACGGAAGTCGGGGGGTGCCTAACACCTTCCCCTCGCTTAAGCAAGCCCCCGAACTCTATGAATCTCGGTTTGCAGACCAATTAATTCGGAGTCACATATGAGCCATCGATTTATAAAAAATGAAAACTCGGATGAGTTGGTACATCCATTTCAAATATACCAACTGGCGACTCTGGTTAATTGGCTCATCATAAAAAATGATCTTTCAAAACCCCGTCGACATTAATGCCGACCTTTTCCAAAAATCATTCAATCAAAAGGCTAAAATCGGAAAGGAAGAAAACCCGACGTCGACACCACGATCTTCGCTAACATTTTTGGTGGCCTAATCTGAAGCGCGAAGTTGCGGAGTACGTCAGCAGATGTTTGACTTGTCAAAGAGTAAAAGTCGAACATCAAAAACTGAGCGGGTTGCTTCAACCCTTAGAAATACTGGAGTGGAAATGAGAACACATTACGATGGATTTCGTAGTGGGACTTCCCGTCACTCAGAAAGGCTACGATGCGATATGGGTAATCGTAGATAGATTAACGAAATTTGCGAACTTTTTGCCAATTAAAATAAGATTTAGCTTGGGTCAGTTAGCTAAATTATATATAAAAGAAATCGTATCGCGACATGGAGTGCCGGTATCGATCGTATCAGACATGGATCCGCGCTTCACATCGAACTTCTAGAGAAGCTTACAAGAATAAATGGGGACACAACTGAGGTTGAGCACTGCGTATCATCCTCAGACTAATGGCCAAAGTGAGCGAACAATTCAAACACTAGAGCATATGCTTCGAGCATGTGTGATGGACTTTAAAGGTAACTGGGATAACCTGTTCGGTTTGTATATAACGCGAGCATGCAATCAAATTACACAAACATAGCGGAAGCGCGATAAAATCAGATTTTAAAATTTTATACAATCATCACTATGATCTTTCCTTATGCGCAATTATCAATTAAACAAAAAAGATAGAGAATAAGAATTATACCCTCGTAGAACCGTGCTTCCTCGGGTATAAGTTCAACTCCAAATCCTTTCGCGTTCTCCTTGAAATCCACCGATTAGATTCCTTCCTTTGATCAATGTTAGCCACCCAAGTATTTGGTCTCTAGAGGTGATCTACCAAGGAATAATATGTATTCAAGAAAATGCGTGTTGACAAAACCTTAGTTTCTATCTCTATAGAATTTGTAAGTACTCTCCCCCATCTAATGAAAGTGTGTGTAACTCTAATCCATAATAAGACTCATCTTATTTATAGATGTAGGCAACCTTCCTAAACTATTTAGGAATAGGGTTTTATTTTAAATAAACTCTTTTAATTAATTAAACTCCTAATCCAATTAGGAATTTATGAGAGTACTTCTATTAATTAATTCTCAAACCCTTTTAGTAATTAAATAATAATAATAGTAATAATAATAATAATAATAATAAGACTCTTCTTATTAATTTATATTTAATATATCTAAAATATTAAATAATAAATAGTAAGCTATTTAATTTATTGTATCACCATAGATTAAATTAAATATACTTAACTTATTATTACCATTATGCCATTTACTTCTTAAATAAATATTTTCCTTTTGTGGTGTGACCTTTTAGGTTCTCCATATTAAACCGGTTGTGAATAAATAAATTAGAACAATTCTAATCTTATTTAAATAAATAAATTAAACTATTTAATTCATTTAAATAAATAATATTTATTCTACAATAAGAGTAAGCCCTGTTAGCGATCAACGACTTTCCAGATAATATAGATTTCAACATTAATCATAAAAGAACCTTTTAGTGAATAGTTACCGTACAATTCAATCCTTCTACCATACAATATCCTAATCAAATATAAGACATGGAATTACTGCCAAGTCTTATTTTATTTGATTATATGTATTTCAATTCTCAAATGCACAACTCTGATTAATGCAAATTAGAAACACCTTTATAATTTCATTCTGCTTTGACCAAAGACTTCTGAGTTGTCATTTATCGAATCACATAGGACATTCTCTCCTTTTACTACAAGTGGTAGATTCTTTGTTGACCATTCACCTATCTCCATGTACAACTTATTATACCCAATCATACCCTTTCATATATCCTAAGGGTCTTAAGGGACATGTCAAAGTATAACTCATCATACACAAGATACTATGATGATTTTAAGTCTAAGGATCACTTGTACTATTATCACTTTAGGAATTCCTATTGACAGGCAAGTAAAACTCCATTAGGTATTCCTTTAGCGAGCCACGTTCAGTGAACTTATTCTCCAATAAGCACCTACATACTTGCTTTAGTGTCTCCACATAAATGATTATGAGATTAATCATCCTCTTCTTAAGAGTAAGCAAAGTATGTACCAATCTATCCAGATTCACTAATCCCCTTTTTAGTAATCCAACGATTGGGAACCATTTTAGTTTTAAGCTATCTTGAATTTAAATCTCATTAGCATGATCATCATCATAATTCTAAAAGCATTGCTCAAAACTATGGGTTTATCATAGTTATTATAACAACATCATGTAGATAACGAAAATGCCTTTAATAAATTAATTTAATAAACGAATAATATTACAAAGTATTTGCTACATCATATCAAATATGATTAGCTTACGTGCATATTACTTTCATGACTATCTACCTTTAGTAGAATTCTCGTATAATAATAGTTATCATACGAGTATCGGTATGCCACCGTACGAAGCTCTCTACGAAATAAAATGCCGAACACCTTTATGTTGGAACGAAGTAGGAGAACGATGACTTTTGGGTCCAAAATTGGTTCAACAGACGACAAAGATTGTTGCAGTAATAAGAACCAGACTCGTGGCAGCTCAAGATCGGCAGAAAAAGTATGCTGACTTGCATCGTCAGGACAGAGAATTTGCAATTGGCAATTTCGTGTTTCTGAAAGTGTTTCCCTAGAAAGGGAAGATAAGGTTCGGAAAGAAAGGGAAATTAAGTCCAAGGTTCATAGGTCCATTTGAAATCTTGAGAAAGATAGGCGAAGTGGTATATGACGTAGCTCTACCTCCCGAATTGGAACATATTCACAATGTGTTTCACGTGTCGGTGTTACGATCATACAAGCCTAATTACAAGCATGTGATATCTTATGAGCCTATTCAAACCGAGACACATATGACTTATGAGGAAATCCCTATACAGATAGTCGATAGAAAGGAACAAGTGTTAAGAAATAAGGTGATACCTTCGGTAAAGGTAGTATAGTAGACCCACAATGCCGAGGAGGCTACGTGGGAAATAGAATATAGAATGAAGAGAGATTATCCCCATCTCTTCACTTAAACTTGTGGCGATTCCGGGGACGGAATCCTTATAAGGGGGGAGTATGTAATATCCAAGATTTTTAAAAGATTTTTATTAATGAATGAGAACGATTTGTTAATTTTTATATGTGTTATGTGTGATATGTGGTTATGAAATCTCATAATGTAGGAATTATGAGAAGAGATTAAAGTGGTACTAGAATGTACAATAAGATTAAGTTGTGGATTCGCTAAGCTTGAAGGAATGAGCCTTGTGTGGCATAATGATTCTTGAGGAATCAATTCAAGTGTTTAAATGAACTATAAAGAATGGTTATGATAATTGATATCAGGGTAGTAATAAAATTATTCGTGAATCATTAAACGGATAAGTGATAGGTGTGTTAGTATTGTATCTGAATAACCCAAAAATAGGAAGGGATTACTTTAGACGGGAAATGATAATTTTGTAGTAACGGACTAATATCAGTACTTGTTTAAAGGTAAAGTCCAATAGGGAAATTACAAATAACCCAATTGATTTGTATTGAAAGTAGGCTGCTAAGTGCCCCAAGAGGGTACATCGGTCCAATGTTGTGGACTAAAATGAGTTATAGACAAGCCTAGTTGGTATTAAAGTACTGAACTCAGTGGAAAGCCCAATCAGTTGACCCGGATTAGAGGTCCAATTTCCAGGAAATGATAGTGGTACTATAATAATAATATTATTAGTACTGAAAGTACTCCCAGCCGAACTAGGCCAATGGCCTAATCCTTATGTTGCTTAAACCCAAACAAGTAAGAATGATAACCTGCAGTATGACCAAAAGGTGGTTAGGTTAAAGCTTTTCACCTAATCTTTCCTTAACCGCTAGACAAACTCGACTTGTGCTGGATAAAACCAGTTTGTGCTGGGCTAAATACTCGTACGTTGTGACGCCCCCAGATTCGGGTCTCCAAATACCCGGATCCGGTCATCACGATCCAATACATCATTCACCTCCAACAACATACATTGACTAAAATGCGGAAAATAACAAACATATGTTGTTCATTAGAAAGGTGTTACTAGTCCCAGAATACAATAACCTTAAGTACTGAATACAAATCCATACCCCAAATAACTATCAGGGTTTAAATTACATTAATAGTAATTAAATACACATAAGATAAAATTAGCTACGTGAAGCCTATCATTTCATCTTTTCTTTCCCTTTGCTCTTTTCTGATGTCTCGGGTTTAGCTGTAGTGGAGTCATGATATAGCAAGGGTGAGCAACGAGTTTGCTCAACAAGTTTAGAGTACAACAATAAAGATATATCATGATGAAAGGAATATAGAAAGAGATTTCAACAATATAATTATCAGAAACAAGAACAATTATTGCTTTTAGAACAATTGATAGTCAAGTAGACTCTGAACAATAACTTCCAAAGGAGTCAATAGCTAGTTGACCCTCTGGTAGACTCCTTGAGGGGATCAGCCTCGCGTACGCTATGTGTATGCATAACATTTAACTCTGTTGTTTGTACCTTATATACGGTACCTGGGGTACTCCCCTATAATAAAGGGGTGTTCATTCAGTCTAAGAATCCTTACCATTGATTGGTTTGGATAGCTTTATAAATTCTCACATACTTGCCTGACCGAAACAAGAGTTCAGACTTAATCATGAATAGTTCGTGAATTTCGGAACTTTAATAAATGTACGAATTCAAATGCATAGAATGCGATTGTCAATAATAGCGTAGATGTGGAATAACTGTAAATTACTTAAAGTACTTAAGCATTCTTAGAATAAAATTTCAAGCCACAGTACGATAGTAGCCTGCTCGAATGAAAAGAAACTTACAACAATTAAAGTTTCGATATAAAGAACTTGCTCAATGTAAAATTTGAGTAAGATGAACTTGCATTCAATATACTGAAAGAATAAAGTTAGGGAACTTGCCTGTTTGTGTTAGGTTTGTATATAGCGCGAACATACAATCAAATTACATAAACAGTGCGGAAGCGCGATAAAATCGGATTTTAAAATTTTATACAAACCATCACCAAGATCAATCTATGTGCTCAATTAACGATATAAACGAAAGAGAAAGAGAATAAGAATTATACCCTCGTAGAACAAAGCTTCCTCGTGTACAAGTTCAACTCCTAGTCCTTCGTGTTCTCCTCGAATGCTACGGTGTGATTCCTTCCTTTGATCAACGTTAGCCACCCAAGTGTTTGGCCTCTAGAGGTGATCCACCAAGGAAGAACAAGTATTCAAGAAGTTGGGTATTTGGCAAAACCCTAGTTTCTATCTCTATAGAAATTACTCTCCACAATCTAATGCAAGAGTGTGTAACCCTAATCTATGATAAGACCCCTCTTATTTATAGATGTAGAAATAACCCTTCTCTATACTATTTAGGATTAGGGTTTGTATTATAATTAAACTCCTTTAATTAATAATGCTCCTAATCCAATTAGGAATTTATGGGAGAGTACTTCTATTAATTAATTCCCAATCCCTATTAGGAATTAAATAATAGTAATAGTAATAATAATAATAAGACTCCTCTTATTAATTTATATTTAATATTTCCAAAATATTAAATAATAAATATTAAGCTATTTAATTTATTCTATCTCCATAGATTAAATTAAATACACTTAACTTATTATTACCATTATGCCATTTACTTCTTAAATAAATATTTTTCTTTTGCGGTGTGACCCTTTAGGTTCTCCATATTAAACCGGTTGTGAATAAATCAATTAGAACAATTCTAATCTTATTTAAATAAATAAATTAAACTATTTAATTCATTTAAATAAATAACATTTATTCTACAATAAGGGTAAGCCCCCTTAGCGATCAACGACTTTCCAGATAATATAGATTTCAACATTAATCACAAAAGAACCTTTGAGTAGATAGTTACCGTACAATTCAATCCTTCTACCATACAATGTCCCAATTAAATATAAGACATGGATTTACTGTCAAGTCTTATTTTATTTAATTATATGTATTTCGATTCCCAAATGCATAACTCTAAATAATGCAAATTAGAAACTCCTTTCTAATTTCATTCTGCCTTGGCCAAGGACTACTGAGTTATCATTTATCGAATCACATAGGACATTCACATCTTTTACTAGATGAGGTAGATTCTTTGTTGATCATTCACCTATCTACATGTACAACTAATTATACCCAATCATACCCTTTGATATACCCACAAAGTCTTAAGGGACATGTCAAAGTATAACTCATCATACACAAGATACTATGATGATCTCAAGTCCAATGATCACTTGTACTACTATCACTAGAGGAATTCCTATTGACAGGCGAGTAAAACTCCATTAGGTATTCCTTAGCGAGTCACGTTCAGTGAACTTATTCTCTAATAAGCACCTACATACTTGCTTTAGTGTCTCCACACAAATGATTATGAGATCAATCATCCTCTTCCTAAGAGCAAGCAACGTATGTACTAATCTATCCGGATTCACTAATCCCCAATTTAGTAATCCAATGATTAGGAACAATTTTAGTTTGTGAGCTATCTAGAATTTAGATCTCATTAGCATGATCACCATCATGATTCTAAAAGCATTGCTTAAAACTATGGGTTTATCACATTTAATATAACAGCACTATGTAGATAATATAAAATGCCTTTTAAGAAAATCAATTCCTTTATTAATAAATGAATAAGATTACAAAGTATATGCTACATCATATCAAATATGATTGGCTTGTGTGCATACTACTTTCAATCTCCCACTTGCACTAAAGCCAATCGCCATGGTATCTAATACCCATCTTCTCTAAGTGACGATCAAACTGCTATTGAGTTAAAGCTTTAGTAAATGGATCTGCAATGTTATCTTGAGAGTCCACACGCTCCAGGGTGACATCTCCTCTTTCAATGATCTCTCTAATCAAATGAAACCGCCGCAACACGTGTTTGGATTTCTGATGAGACCTGGGTTCCTTAGCCTGTGCAACAGCTGCGTTGTTGTCACAGAATAAATGTACTGCTCCTCTAATGCTAGGAACCACTCCAAGTTCAGTTATAAACTTCTTTTCCAAACAGCTTCCTTTGCAGCTTCACTTGCAGCTATGTACTCTGCCTCTGTCACCGAATCAGCAACTGTTTGCTGCTTGGAACTCTTCCAACTCACTGCGCCACCGTTTAAGGTAAACACGTACCCTGAAACGGATTTACTGTCATCTTGGTCCGTTTGAAAACTTGAGTCTGTATAGCCCTCTAGTTTCAATTCAGACCCACCGTAGACATGAAATACATCCTTAGTTCTTCTCAAGTACTTTAGGATGTTTTTTACTGCCTTCCAGTGCTCTTCTCCTGGATTCGACTGATATCTGCTGGTTACACTAAGTGCATGAGCGACATCTGGTCTAGTACATATCATACCGTACATGATAGATCCTATTGCGGAAGCATAAGGAATCTTACTCATACGGTCTCTCTCCTCAGGTGTCTTTGGGGCCTGTTTCTTGGAGAGATGTATTCCATGGCTCATCGGCATGAGACCTCTCTTGGAATCTTCCATGCTAAACTTCTTTAGCATTGAGTCAATGTACTTTTCTTGGGTCAAGCCCAGCATCCTTTTAGATCTATCTCTATAGATCTTTATCCCAAAAATATAGGATGCCTCACCCAAGTCCTTCATGGAGAAGTGTTTAGATAACCAAATTTTGATCGACTGTAGCATAGGAACATCATTCCCTATCAGTAATATATCATCAACATATAATACAAGGAATGATATAGCGCTCCCACTAACCTTCTTGTACACACATGGTTCATCCTCGTTCTTGATAAAATCAAACCTTTTGATTATCTCATCAAAACGGATGTTCCACCTTCGAGAAGCTTGCTTCATCCATAAATGGATCGTTGTAGCTTACAGACTTGGTTTGTTCCAACCGTTGAAACAAAACCCTCTGGCTGTATCATATATACATTCTCCTCAAGCTCTCCATTGAGGAAGGCCGTTTTCATGTCCATTTGCCAGATCTCGTAGTCACAATAAGCTGCAATTGCAAGCAAAATCCGAATGGACTTGAGCATAGCTACTGGTGAGAAGGTTTCATCATAGTCAACTCCTTGTCTTTGTTTGAAACCTTTTGCAACCAGTCGGGCCTTATAGGTCTCTACCTTGCCATCTGCCCCAGTCTTTCTCTTAAAGACCCATTTACACCCAATAGGCTTAATGCCCTCAGGTGGTGAAACCAAAGTCCATACTTGGTTTTCATACATGGAGTCCATCTCGGATTTCATGGCTCCTAGCCATTTCTCTGAGTCTTCACTACTCATAGCCTCTTCGTAAGTCAATGGATCATCATCATCTATGATGCGTACCTCATCATCATCCTCTATGATGAATCCATACCTCTCAGGTATCTTCGGTACTCTTCCAGATTTACGAATAGGTAGTGGTACAGTAGGTTCTTCTACTTGGTCAGGTACCTGACTTTGATCCGTAGTATTTTGTGGTTCTTGAACTTCTTCAAGATATATCTTACTCCCACTGACCCCTTCGAGGATAAACTCCTTTTCCAAGAAGGCAGCGTGTTTCGCTACAAACACCTTTTGATCAGTAGGATGATAGAAATAATATCCTAAACTTTCTTTAGGATATCCCACAAATCTACACTTGTCGGATCTAGTCTTCAGCTTATTATGCTCAAACCTTTTGACATAAGCTGGACAACCCCAAGTCTTAACATGCTTAAGACTAGGTTTCCTCCCTGTCCATATCTCATATGAAGTCTTTGGGACGGATTTGGTAGGTACCTTGTTAAGTAGGTATGCAGCCGATTCTAGGGCATAACCCCAGAAGGATATTGGAAGGTCGGTAAAACTCATCATGGAACGAACCATGTCCAACAATGTTCGATTTCTCCTTTCAGATACACCATTCAACTGTGGCGTCCCTGGTGGAGTCCATTGTGAGATTATACCATTTTCTTTGAGACAATTGAGAAACTCACTGGTTAAGTATTCCCCTCCTCGATCCGATCGAAGAATTTTAATACTTTTACCAGTTTGTTTCTCTACTTCACTTCTGAATTCTTTGAACTTTTCAAACGATTCAGATTTGTATTTCATTAAATACACATATCCAAATCTAGAATGATCATCAGTGAAAGTAATAAAATAAGAATACCCTCCTCGTGCATTCGTTGTCATAGGTCCACATACGTCTGTATGTACCAACGCTAACAACTCTGTAACTCTTTCTCCTTTTCTACTAAAAGGGGATTTAGTCATCTTACCCATGAGACAAGATTCACAAGTTGGATATGATTCGTAATCAGATAGCTCTAAAAGCCCATCTTTATGCAACTTGGATAATCTTGTTTCATTGATATGACCGAGTCTACAGTGCCACATAAAGGTATAATTAACATCATCTCTTTTTCGTTTCTTAGTTTGTTCAATTTGAAGTATATTTTCATGCAAGTCAAGTATGTAAAGTCCATTCAGTAAATTGCCAACACCATATAAAACATTTTTATTATAAATAGAACAACTATTGTTCTTTATTATAATATCAAAACCATCCATATCCAATACAGAAATTGAAATAATGTTTCTAATGAGTGTTGGAACATAATAACAGTTATTTAAACTAATGAACTTGCCCGAAAGCAATGCTAAACAATAAGTCCATACAGCCAATGCAGCAACCTTTGCTCCATTCCGAACTCGTAGGACGACTTCATCCTTGTTCAGCTTCCTACTTCTGCTTAGTCCCTGCATATTATTACATATGTGGGAACTACAGCCGGTATCCAATACCCAAGTAGAATTTTGACTTTCAGAAAAATTAATTTCAATCATGAACAAACCTAGATCAGAAGTCGAAGCTTCTCCAAGCTTCTTTTGGCCCGCAAGATACTCCTTGCAGTTCCTCTTCAAATGTCCCGGCTTATTGCAATGGTAGCAAATTCCTTTGCTATCTGGATCAGGTTTCTTATTATCCTTTTTCTTCGCCTTACCCTTAGCCTTCTTGTTTTTCTTCTTTTCAGAAGATACCTTGGGCCTCTTCCTTTTCTTGGAAGAATCATCCACTAGTAAGACTTGGTTCTTGTTGGATGAGAAGTGACCTTCAGTAGTTTTCAGCATGTTAAGTAACTCAGGCAAGCTGACGTCTAACTTATTCATGTGAAAATTCACAACAATTTGTGAGAAGGTGTCCGGGAGTGACTGCAAGATCAAATCTTGGCTTAACTCCCCATCCATCACGAACCCAAGTTGTCCAAGTTGTTCAATCAGATTGATCATCTTAAGGACATGAGTCTCAACAGTAGTGCCCTCGGTCATACGAGATTGGAAGAGCTCCTTAGATATCTGATATCTAGCAGTCTTACTTTGCTCACCATACAACTCTTTGAGGTGCAGCAATATAGTAGGAGCATCCATAGTTTCATGCTGACGCTGAAGCTCGTTACTCATGGATGCGAGCATGATGCATTGAGCCAGGATTGCATCATCTTGCCACTTTCTAAAAGTAGCAATCTCTTCCTCAGAGGCTGTTTCTGCAACACTTGCAGGGACTGGTGAATTTAGGACATAAGAAATCTTTTCAGCAGTGAGAACAATTCTCAGATTCCTTAACTAGTCCATGTAATTCGGTCCGGTCAATTTGTTAGCATCAAGTATGCTACGCAGTGATAGTGAGTTTGACATATTTAAATTCTGCATGTGAAATAGACAACATTTTAGCATACATTCATTTAATTAATTACCAAAATAAATTAGGTCTTTATTTTAAATTGGTATCTCCCACTATTTTCATCAAACTATATTACCCTCATTATATTGTTCGGCAATTCTAATTAAAGATTTGCTAGTGTGATTAAGGATCCCATTTCAAATGTATATAGCCTTGTGGTGACACAACAAGCGATATATAAATAAATAGGTAGACAACTATTGTCAATTACATCACTATGTAACTCCTTGTATTTTGCCTCTTAGATTATTTTGATCAAGTGGTGACACATCCGAATCAAAATTATCCAAGCTAAGTCCAACCTAGCACTTCCATATATTCGAAAGAAAAACACTGTCCTTGTGGTGACACAACAAAACAGCATCGTTCAGTCTATTTATAAGCATCAAATGTGATAAAGCAACATCTTAAATATTTAATACTTGCCTTGTGGTGACACAACAAACTCATATTAAATATTTAATACTCTATTGTTTGACCATGCTAGAAGGCGACGTTCGATATTCCAAATATCTTTGAACGCTTAGGACTTAATATGATTTCTTTGAGGGGTTTGTTATTATTAGTCTCATCTTGTTTAGCGCGCATGCACATATATATATAAAATACGCGTCATATTATTTTACATGCGAAGCATGTTGGATAATATATAATATATATATATAATAAGCATGCACATATAGAATACTATATTCTACCCGGATTGATTATGGACTTTTATTCTAGTTTGGTTCACTAGAGCCACCAAGTGAACCAAAAGGTCAAACCTAGGGTGCAAGAATTAAATTTAAATATAACTATTACATTTAAACCCGGGCTCCAATACAAACGGGTCTTCAAGCGCTCCTTGCTCTTTTGTCTCCAATTCTCCAAAAATTAATTCTAACTAGTCCTATTACATAAATTATTTACAACAAATAGAAACCTTGATCAGCAGTCAAGGGAAAGTACATAGGAGGGAGATAGAATTTACATTAAGAAAAATTAGAGAAGACGAGGTACGCAGACCCCATTTATAAAAAAACCATACATTCAAGCATCCACTAAAATAAATCCAATCACACATTGGTCAACAGTCCATAATCAATCCCTATTTATTATCATACATATCTCTATATGTATCAATAAATAACATTCATCCCATGAATAATAAAACCATTCCATATATGCATTGATATCAATTAATGGGCAAAAGTTTTACTAATATTTAGTTTTGAAACAAAATAAACTCTTTTATTTTAATCAAAAAACCAAATCCAAATTAAACTCCTTTAATTTTAGCAATCTGAAATCCTATTCCAGATAAAATAAACTCTTTATTTTAAACTTTTATCAATTAAATAAACCATTTATTTTAATTGAAGAAAAAATATTTTTTCAGATTGTACTTACTGGCGCAGCTGCGCCCAGAATGAACTGGGCAACGGCGCAGCTGCGCTGCTCCCCAGAAAAAAACGATTATGGGTTTCGGCGCAGCTGCGCTCCAGAATGAACTGGAGGCGGCGCAGCTGCGCCGCAACGCTGATTCAGAAAATTTTTTATTCTGCCCAAAAATTCGATCCAATCGCATATCAAGCATACATGGAATTATCAAAATCGATAATTAGCACAAGATTAGGCTCTGATACCACTGTTAGGTTTGTATATAGCGCGAACATGCAATCAAATTACATAAACAGTGCGGAAGCGCGATAAAATCGGATTTTAAAATTTTATACAAACCATATACCCTCGTAGAACAAAGCTTCCTCGGGTACAAGTTCAACTCCTAGTCCTTCGTGTTCTCCTCGAATGCTACGGTGTGATTCCTTACTTTGATCAACGTTAGCCACCTAAGTGTTTGGCCTCTAGAGGTGATCCACCAAGGAAGAACAAGTATTCAAGAAGTTGGGTATTTGGCAAAACCCTAGTTTCTATCTCTATAGAAATTACTCTCCACAATCTAATGCAAGAGTGTGTAACCCTAATCTATGATAAGACCCCTCTTATTTATAGATGTAGGAATAACCCTTCCCTAAACTATTTAGGATTAGGGTTTCTATTCTAATTAAACTCCTTTAATTAATAATGCTCCTAATCCAATTAGGAATTTATGGGAGAGTACTTCTATTAATTAATTCTCAATCCCTATTAGGAATTAAATAATAGTAATAGTAATAATAATAATAAGACTCCTCTTATTAATTTATATTTAATATTTCCAAAATATTAAATAATAAATATTAAGCTATTTAATTTATTCTATATCCATAGATTAAATTAAATACACTTAACTTATTATTACCATTATGCCATTTACTTCTTAAATAAATATTTTCCTTTTGCGGTGTGACCCTTTAGGTTCTCCATATTAAACCGATTGTGAATAAATCAATTAGAACAATTCTAATCTTATTTAAATAAATAAATTAATTTATTTAATTCATTTAAATAAATAACATTTATTCTACAATATGGGTAAGCCCCCTTAGCGATCAATGACTTTCCAGATAAGATAGATTTCAACATTAATCACAAAAGAACCTTTGAGTAGATAGTTACCGTACAATTCAATCCTTCTACCATACAATGTCCCAATTAAATATAAGACATGGATTTACTGTCAAGTCTTATTTTATTTAATTATATGTATTTCGATTCCCAAATGCATAACTCTAAATAATGCAAATTAGAAACTCCTTTCTAATTTCATTCTGCCTTGGCCAAGGACTACTGAGTTATCATTTATCGAATCACATAGGACATTCACATCTTTTACTAGATGAGGTAGATTCTTTGTTGATCATTCACCTATCTCCATGTACAACTAATTATACCCAATCATACCCTTTGATATACCCACAAGGTCTTAAGGGACATGTCAAAGTATAACTCATCATACACAAGATACTATGATGATCTCAAGTCCAAGGATCACTTGTACTACTATCACTAGAGGAATTCCTATTGACAGGCGAGTAAAACTCCATTAGGTATTCCTTAGCGAGTCACGTTTAGTGAACTTATTCTCTAATAAGCACCTACATACTTGCTTTAGTGTCTCCACACAAATGATTATGAGATCAATCATCCTCTTCCTAAGAGCAAGCAACGTATGTACTAATCTATCCGGATTCACTAATCCCCAATTTAGTAATCCAATGATTAGGAACAATTTTAGTTTGTGAGCTATCTAGAATTTAGATCTCATTAGCATGATCACCATCATGATTCTAAAAGCATTGCTCAAAACTATGGGTTTATCACATTTAATATAACAGCACTATGTAGATAATATAAAATGCCTTTTAAGAAAATCAATTCCTTTATTAATAAATGAATAAGATTACAAAGTATATGCTACATCATATCAAATATGATTGGCTTGTGTGCATACTACTTTCAGTTTGCCCAGCTACAATTTATCTTAGCTTTAACTAATTGATCTTGAGTGACCTATCATTGGATGAAGTCGACTTATCAATTAATATAGCATAGTGGTACGTTGGTATACCTTCTTTTGCTATTTATTTAGCAGATAAACAATTCATCATCTACATTTAATTACTATTTAAAATTAGCTAAACAGAAATTAATTAATGGCCTTTAGCTATTATTTGAAAATAAACAACAGCTAATCATGATTAATTATTCTCTGAATACTCAGATTATTACCTTTATTTGTCTCCAAATAAGGGTTAATAATCCTTATAAAATAAATGATAAATTCATCATGGAAGAATAGCAACTAAATAATAATTGGTCACTTATTTAGTTTTCTTCGCGCTTAATTACTATTCACCTTTAAGGGTAATTGAGTAATTATTATTCTCTGTTTCTTATTCAACATTAATTAAATACGTAAGATATTAATTCTACACATACTTAATTATTATTTAATATTAAATAATAATTAACTATTTATTATTTTTATTTATTATTTATTGCTAAATAATAAATAATTATTTAATAACTTTATTCATACTTAATTATTATTTAATATTAATTAAATAATAACTAAATATTTATTATCTTTATTTATTATTTAGTGATAAATAATAAATAATTACTTTATTAGCTTCATTCATACCTAATTATTATTAAGTAAATAATAATTAAATATTCATTATCTTTATTTATTATTTATTGGGAAATCATAAATAATTATTTATTAACTTTGTTCATACTTAATTATTATTTAATATTAATTAAATAATAATTAAATATTTATTATCTTTATTTATTATTTAATAATAAATAATTATTTGTTAACTTTATTCATACTTAATTATTATTAAGTAAATAATAATTAAATATTCATTATCTTTATTTATTATTTATTGGAAATAATAAATAATTATTTATTAACTTTGTTCATACTTAATTATTATTTAATATTAATTAAATAATAATTAAATATTTATTATCTTTATTTATTATTTAATAATAAATAATTATTTGTTAACTTTATTCATACTTAATTATTATTAAGTAAATAATTAAATATTTATTATCTTTATTTATTATTAAAATAAATAATTATTTATTAGTTTATTATTAATTTAAATAATAACTAATAATAAATCCGATGGTATTACATAATGGTAATAATCGTAGTTTCATGCCACAACCAATAGCCACATTATCGCATAGTATAACCAATTCCTGAAATCTTATTTCCAACTATCCATTCTATCACAATAGGAACACTCCCAACAGATTTATGGCAACACTGGTTTTCAGTTTCTATTATCAGCCACGATACCAATATAAAATAGACTAAAGTTTGGTCTTTATATAAGTGATGTGTATTGACAGTACACTTAATACCAAATGAAGCAAAATCTGCAATTAACAACAATGTGCATACAATACTTATTTCAAGGTTTGTGTCCAGCCCAAGCATTATCACATAACAATAAAACGAATGCTTGATTTTATAAACCACGTTGCTGCTAGAACAGTTAATACCAACATGAAAACAGTTTCGTTTGGGCATTACAACGAATACATGGTGTGCATCCTACAACACAACACTGGCTTAATCACAGTACACAATTAAGCCGCCAGAACCTCTAAGGTTCATCAATACCAAATTCCCAACAACAAACAACAACCAAAAGTAACACAATTCAATACCAGATTCTTAATCAAAAGAACCAACACAATACAATACAATGTATAATATAACCAACACAACACAATCGGCAACACCAATCCAAGTACAGAAGAAGGAAATTTGTACAAGACCTAACATAAAACTATTACAGTAGCTTAATAAACCCATTGTTATACCTTGGGTTTGATCGCGTTGCAATCTTCCTCCTTCTACCGAAATAAACGGTATAATCTTGGGACATTCACTCCAACTGGAATTGAAACCCACGATCGGCCACCCCTGCTTCCTCTCTCTCTTTAATTTCGAACCCTAAATTTTCTTTTTCTAAATTTGGGACTCACAAACAAAGGAATCGGCAACTTTGTCTAGGGCATGGGGGTTCAATTTATAGAAGAAAATTTACCCAATTGTTGGGTATTACCCCAATTGATCGCACCTTTGACCGTCGGTAGGAAAAAGGCAACGACTGACGGTTCCCATCATTTCCCAGCTGGGTTCGGCCGGCACCTCGAGTCGCGTGGTCACGTCGGTCGACTCACCGGATTTCTGGAACCCCTGGTCCGTTTGGTTGCCTTTCGGTCGTCGATATCTTTCCCCGCTTCGTCCGCTGGTCGCTCGCGCTGTCGCTGGCGCACGCCTGACGACTTTCCCTCCCGTCACTCGCTCACGCTCCGTTCGATTTGATCGAGGCTTCGAATCCCCTTTTCTCTCTCCTGTCCCGTCCGACCGATTGGAAATCTAGGGCTTGCTTTGGTTGAATCTGATGTGAGGGTTAGATAGCTGGGTATGAACTGAATTGAGGGTTTGAGGTTTTGATTTTTGTTTGCTCGGTTCATTCCCAATTCAGTCCACCGATTGTCCCAATTTAAGAGGAACGGATCCAACTCGGCTCAAGGGAAATGGGTTCACCCGACAAGAAGGGATTTGGGCTCCACTCAATTGGTTCGGCTAAATGAATGGGAAGCAGCCCAAATAGGAAAATGATAAGGGAATTTGGGCTAACCGTAATAAAAGAAATGGGCCATCCTAAATAAAAGAAAAGTGACCCAAATTAAATTAACCACCTTGTATTTCTAATATTTTAAATTAAATAACTAAACCAATTAATTATTTATTTAAAATATTTACTTTAACCATAATTCTTTATTCGAATTATTAAATCCGATAATGATAAAATTATTTATTTCATTACCCCAATTTTCTTGCCAATCAAATGTTAGGGTTAATTCATTAATTTATTCAAACTATTAGTGAGCCCCTTTTTGGCAAAGAAAATTATTGGACCACGTATTAAATAATAATACCTACATGGATCCAATTAAATTCGTAAGATTAAATAAAATGAATTTCATATATCAAGATAATTTGATACAATGTTTAAAAATTCCTGGACATTACATACGTGTTCACGTATGTGGATAAAATACGTAGAGAAGTTCTCCTCTAAATAGAAGCTCCCAATTCATGTCTCAAAGTTGTTACATCTGCTGAGTGCTAGTGCAAGAGAGAGAGAGAGAGGTAGAGAGTTAGAGAGATAAAAGAGAGAGAGAGAGAGAGCCGAGAGGTAAGCTCCTATAGTTCAGTGATTGGAGAAGCTTAGAGAGTCAATAACTTACCCGAGTTTGCTTCAAGAAGGTACAAACCTCTAACTGTAAGCCCTTGATTTAATTAAAGTATGAGTCTGTTATATAGTAATCTTGCATACTTGATTGTGGGAGGATTATGTGTGAGAATCATGGTGGATTCTGAAGTTATAAAGTGACTGTTGATGGAGATCACCTGTCAAGTGTATGATAAAATATGTGGACCACTTAGCTGAATAAAAAAAGAAAAAGAAAACACGTTATTAAATAACTTTGTAAACTAAACAAAAGTTAGTATGAGCACAAGTGCTCTATGTTCATGTTTCATGCATACTGTAAACTTAATAGTAGATGTTTAGATCATATGAACATATTGACCACGTCATAAGTAGTGATGGTCCTATTAAGACAGTCCAGACGGTCGGTCGACCCGTTGGCTTAAACCTGCTGTCAATGACCTTACCAATGAGTTAGTTGAGCTTTGTTGAATTCTGAAAAGTGTAGGTGTGACAAAGTTTCAAAAGCCGTAGAATGACAGACCAAAGTTGGTCTATATATCAGACTTTAAACTTCCATACACTGTGGTGAAATTTTTTATAAGTTTTAACCCATTAAATTAGGAACCTAGTGTTTCAGGGTGAACCCAAATCAAGTTTGTAAGTCTGCTCAAATGAAATGAGTATGACCTTAGATCAGACAGTCAAAGACTCCCTTTAAAATGAAACTTTAATGCATACCTTAGTCTCAGTCATCGTAGAGTGAACTCTACGATCACAGAGTGATTTCACTCCGATCGTAGAGCTCACTCATTAACCGTAAAATGAACCAGTTATCGTAGAGTGAACTGGCCAAGTCAGAGAGTGGTAATCGTAGAGTGAACCCTACGATCGTAGAGTGACTTCACTCCGATCATAGAGTTCATTCGTTGGTCGTAGAGTGACTCTACCAATCGTAGAGCTTCACTCATCAAATCGTAGAGTCAATCGTATAGTGTCAGACACAATCGTATAGTGCCATGCGCAATCGTAGAGTCAATCGTATAGTGCCAGGTATAATCGTAGAGTGTCAGGCACAATCGTAGGGTCAATCGTAGAGTGTCAGACACAATCGTAGAGTTAAATCGTAAAATGCCAGATATGATCATAGAGTAACTCCTACGAATCGTAGAGCACCTACGCAGGTCGTAGAGTAAACCCACAGACCATGAAATGTTTCCATGTGTTCATAGAGTGACTTAACATGATTTCAGAGTCACCCCAGTAAATCGTAGAGTGCCAGGATTGCACAGTCGTGGAGTCTTACTTATTGATCGTAGAGTGATCCCATGTATCGTAAAGTTACTTTACTGATCGTAGAGTGACTCTACTAATCATAAGACTGATTTCACAGACCATAAAACAACTCAACCGATTGTAGAGTATTCCTACGTGATAGCAGAATACTTCTATAAGATTAATAAGATAACAATATTAAGTCATAGAATGACTCTAATTGAGTCATAGAGTGACTCTCACGGTCGTAGAGTGTCCTGCAGTATAACATGACACTAGGCTTCTTGTCCCAATCATTCCTAAAGTGAAAGGAAGATCTGCCCAGGACGTAGTTGACCAATGGAAGTAATAAGAATTACTAAGAATGTAAGGATGACTATTAAGGACCGATCCAACAACTGCCATGTACTAGTATAGTGATGAGAGTCTTACAGTTAGGTCTACATAAAATCCTTATGTGGATTCAACATGGATTAATTATTGGGATGACTATGGTTAATGTAGGTTTTCCAAAGAGCAGAATCATAGAGTTGAGTAGTAAGCAGCAGATCAGGCAAGTGTTAGGTTTGTATAACGCAAACATGCAATCAAATTACATAAATAAAGCGGAAGCGCGATAAAATCAGATTTTAAAAATTTTATACAAACCATCACCATGATCTTTCTTTATTCATAATTATTAATTAAACGAAAGAGATGGAGAATAAGAATTATACCCTTGTAGAATTCTAGCTTCCTCAGGTACAAGTTCACCTCCAATTCCTTCGCGTTCTCTTTGAATTCCACCAATTAAATTCCTTCATTTGATCAAAGTTAGCTACCCAAGTGTTTGGCCTCTAGAGGTGATCCACCAAGGAATAATATCTATTCAAGAAGATGGGTGTTGGAAAAACCCTTGTTTCTATCTCAATAGAAATTGTAAGTACTCTCCACAATTCTTATGCAAGAGTGTGTAACCCTAATCTATGATAAGACTTCTCTTATTTATAGATGTAGGAAAACCCTTCCCTAAACTATTTAGGATTAGGGTTTCTATTCTAATTAAACTCCTTTAATTAATTCTGCTCCTAATCCAATTAGGAATTCATGAGAGAGTACTTCTATTAATTAATTTCCAATCCCTATTAGGAATTAAATAATAGTAATAGTAATAATAATAATAAGACTCCTCTTATTAATTTATATTTAATATTTCCAAAACATTAAATAATAAATATTAAGCTATTTAATTTATTCTATCTCCATAGACTAAATTAAATACACATAACTTATTATTACAATTATGACATTTACTTCTTAAATAAATATTTTCCTTTTGCGGTGTGACCCTTTAGGTTCTCCATATTAAACTGGTTGCGAATAAATCAATTAGAACAATTCTAATCTTATTTAAATAAATAAATTAAACTATTTAATTCATTTAAATAAATAACATTTATTCTACAATAAGGGTAAGCCCCCTTAGCGATCAACAACTTTCCAGATAATATAGATTTCAACATTAATCATAAAAGAACCTTTCGGTGAATAGTTACCGTATAATTCAATCCTTCTACCATACAATGTCCCAATTAAATATAAGACATGGATTTACTGTCAAGTCTTATTTTATTTAATTATATGTATTTCAATTCCCAAATGCACAACTCTAAATAATGCAAATTAGAAACTCCTTTCTAATTTCATTCTGCCTTGGCCAAGGACTACTAAGCTGTCATTTATCGAATCACATAGGACATTCACATCTTTTACTAGATGTGGTAGATTCTTTGTTAATCATTCACCTATCTCCATGCACAGCTTATTATACCCAATCATACCCTTTGATATACCCCAAAGGTCTTAAGGAACATGTCAAAGTATAACTCATCATACACAAGATACTATGATGATCTCAAGTCTAAGGATCACTTGTACTACTATCACTAGAGGAATTCCTATTGACAGCTGAGTAAAACTCCATTAGGTATTCCTTAGCGAGCCACGTTCAGTGAACTTATTCTCCAATAAGCATCTACATACTTGCTTTAGTTTGTCTACACAAATGATTATGAGATCAATCATCCTCTTCCTAAGAGCAAGCAACGTATGTATTAATCTAACCGGATTCACTAACCCCCTTTTTAGTAATCCAACGATTAGGAACGATTTTAGTTTGTGAGCTATCTCGAATTTAGATCTCATTAGCATGATCACTGTAGACACCCAAATTTTGCGCTTTGTATACTAACCATGACAGGAGGGCGAAATCGTCAAATGAACCGGCCTGTGAGAGCGAGGGATGCACAAGTGCGAACACTCGACGCCACCGCAACGATTTGCAAATCAGAACCGACGTGACAGCAGGGCCGTCCGAAATGAGCATGCCCGAATGATGTGGCACGTCTCCCAGTGATTCCCGGACTGCAAAATACAAGCCTGTCGGCGAAAACCGATGTCACGATATGAGAATCGAGGTATAGCACGAAATTCGAGAAAATCAGCCCACCCAGCCGCGGATTGATCTGCGGCCAAACGATTAAAATAATGGTGGTGCGCACGGGACTCGAAACCAGGAAACCAGCTGAGTGCGATGGGGGGTGGGCCAGCCAGCCGCAGATCCATCTGCGGCCAGCCGCAGATCAATCTGCGGCTGCCCTAAACCAGCCTATTTCAGCTCAGTTTCTTCATTTCATCCAGGGAGGGCAGCAAGCGGCGAAAAAGAAAGAAAAAAGAAGGAGAAAACAGCAGCAAAAATAGCTCGGGAAAGGAGAGAAAAAGAGAGAAAATAGTGAGGAATTGTATCCATTTGTGAGATATATATCATATATTTTCTACTCTACTCAATATATAAGTTCATACAATTTGTGAGGATCATTTGCAAGGTAAAAAACCCTTTGTTATAGCATTTTGTCATACCATTTTTGTTAAGCTTTTTGTCATCCAAATTATATTAAATGTAATTGTTCTTGTATATTGTTGTGAATCCGTGGATTGAGGGTTATTAGTGAGGGTTCCCAAATGGAACGAAATTCCTCCTAATGGCCCGATGATATCCATTTGGTGAATTTTAGCTCGTTGTAATGATGTATTGTGCATAGACTGTTTAGATTGCTATTCTTAGGATCTTGTGGGTGTGTGGCGATTTTGGATGTGAGCCTAGGAAAACGACCCCGTGGTTCAAATCCGATGATGGACATCTTTCGATATATGTAATAAATTCGATGTACCTTTCATTGTAAATATGTAATCGTCGGGCCTTAAAACGACGCCAAGGCGAGAATCGTGTTTAAGGCCCCGAAATAGTGAAACTTGTGATTGTAGGCGTTTGGGGTTATTTTGATGGCTTACATGCCCATGAATAGCCCCGACGCGTGTTTATGCTTGATTTGATTTATGAGACGAAATTGATTTCAAAGCCAAATGATAAGATCTTCATAAAATCAATCAAACTAGGCTATTAGCATCACGAGGTTAATAAATGGGAAGTGCTAATGGATGTCGATTTCTATTTCAAACGAGAAAGTTAAAAAAAAAATCGTTTTCCAAAACAACACACGAAATGATTTTATAAATAATTGACGTTTTATTAAATCTTTGTGCATAGGGTGAAAGAGATCCTAGAAATTGCCCATCATTTTATGAAAGCAACGTATAGATCTCGATTCCTATTTTGACGAAAGTTTAAAACTCTTGTTTTGTTAAAACGACACTTAACGAAAATCTCATAGTTTTGATAATTAAAATCAAACCTTTTCTCATAAAGCTTTCTCGTGTATGCCGAAAAGACATTCCGAAGCATTCTCAAAGTAAAACACGATTTTCCCTAAAATCCAAATGATTCTTTCATACAAACTCACCACAACATTCACGTAGGCACACACACACACACGCGCGCACACGCACACGTTTCATGAATTAAAGGATAGGAAAGCATCAAGATTGCGGTAACCGTGTTTCACGGAAGTCGAGGGGTGCCTAACACCTTCCCCTCACTTAAGCAAGCCCCCGAACTCTATGAATCTCGATTCGCAGACCAATTAATTCGGAGTCACATATGAGCCAGCGATTTATAAAATACGAAAACTCGGATGAGTTGGTACATCCATTTCAAATATACCAACTGGCGACTCTGGTTAATTGGCTCATCATAAAAAACGATCTTTCAAAACCCCGTCGACATCAATGCCGACCTTTTCCAAACGTCATCTAAATCAAAAGGCTAAAATTGGAAAAGACCAAAAGAGAACGAGAAAACCCGGCGTCGACAGCTGGCGACTCTGCTGGGGACATTAGAGGGCTTAAGCCGTTTTCAAATCTTGATGCTATCCTATCCTCTAAAAATCATAAATGTGTATGTACGTGCGATATTTTGACTTGTTTTACTTATTGTTGTGTGTGAATGTGTGCCTTTTGTCCAATGAATGAATGATTGAATGGATTTGTTTTACTTTAAAGTAATCATTTGCATACGGTGAGGACGATGAATGTGAATGTATGTTGAGAGAGTACCTCCTCCTGAGGCAAACCTGTCGGTTGCTTATTACTGGACTCGAAGGGGCTGCTCCCCGGAGATGGCTCAGGAAACGCACCACCCAAATCCGCTCCAATCGAAAGGACTCAGACGAGTAGATTGCGAAGATTTGGGAACCTTCATGCCGAAAAGCCCGCGAGAGTAACCCTAGGGTAGGTCAGCCTCTGATAAACCTAACGGAAGGGAAGCTTCTTCATGCTCTTTTATCGTTCAGTCAAATAAATGGCATACAACTGTCATACCGGCATCATCATAATAAATATGTCCTGTATCATGTGATTACGTCACCTGCACATATAAAGAGAATACTGACTTGGTTTTGCAGGAAGGCCATCCATACCATGTACCAAGGTTTTCTAAAACTTCTGAATACTATCCTGTCATCAAACACTGACCTTGTTTCGCAGGATAAGATTAGAGAACCGAAAAAAAATAATACAAATCAGGCATCAGTGTTGACATGCATCTGCCAACTTGTAGCGGGCACAGTACTAAACTACGGCCCTTGTTTGTTTTGTGAGATGGCCCCTAGGACCCAACTGAGAGATCGTAAGGTCCATACTGCATCCATCCAAATGGCAAAAGCCGGTAGCCATGAAATTACAGTTCTGCCACTCCAACAGTACGGCCGAATACGAGGGATGCGTCCTAGAACTGAGATTAGCCCTGGGAATTGCGGTACAGACTTGTCCGGCCTATGAGGATCAGATTGGAGAGATCTCCCATAGTGACAGCCCTCCCTGAATGGGCTTGGTATCAAAACATTAAAGAGTTCCTCCAAGACGGCTCCTCTCCCGAAAATGCAGATCTGACCGAGGAAAGAGAATCCAAAGATGGGCAGTGAAATTCTTCTTAAGCGGAGATGATTTGCATAAATGGGACCTAGCTACGGGACTGCTGAGATACCTGGAAGCCGAAGTAGCCCACTGATTAATGAACGAAGTACATGGCGATGTGTGCGGAGCCCATATGAGCGGAGCATTTTTGGCAAAGAAAATCATGTGAACGGGTCACTACTGGCTGACCATGAAAACTGACTGCGATACTCATGTCAAGAAATGCCATCAATGCCAGATTCATGCCAATACAATCCATGCACCTCCTAATGAGCTCCATTGCTTGACCTCACCGTGGCCAGTTGGACCGTGCAGCAGGTGATATCCAGGAAGGGGTAAATCCAGGAGTATGGCAGTGAATCTCGGCCAGTAGAAGATCAATGGGTTTTAAAATTCTGAGTTTTATTTCAAATCCCTGCACGCTCATGTCACTTTGTCATGTTATCCAAAAAGAAGATCATGTGTTGAAATGTTTTATATAATATGACAAGCATTTCTGTTTTATTTCAGGTACCCCGATTTGAGGCATCCTAGACTGGCAATCGATAGGCCAAATTTGAAGAAGGATCACGATTCTGGTATAGAGCTAGATTTCGATCTGATGGGGATTGAGCAGGGCGAGGCAGATATCGACAATACGCCTGGCGAGATCAAGGGATGGGTCGAAGGTAAACCCAAACCCAACTTAGACCAAACCATCGCCATCAAACATCAGAGCCCCTAACGATCACAAAGAACCCGGAGTAGGGGCATTTTCGACCACAAAAAAAAATAAAAAAAAAAAAAAAAAAAAAAAAAAAAAAAAAAAAACCCAAATCTTTCAACAAGTCAAAGGACCAGATCTTTTGTCAGCCCAGCGAGATACCGATGCAACCAGTACAAGGGAGATCACAAGAAAAGCAACTTAACACTGGGGCATTTGTTAACTACCCAGGAAATGATGACGTGCAAGTTGGCACCCATGCAACAATCCCATTAACATGCACCATCATCATCAAATGCTAACTCATGTCAATTCAATCTTCAACGGTACGATCATCTGGCATTTATCAAGCGTAGTTTTCCCGGGATACGATGATCCGCGTGAAAGGGGGATTTTATTTGGCTTGATAGGAATCGGATTAATTCTGACGAGCAACCGTGGAGCACGATCGTGAGTATGATTAGACGAAGAAGGCTATTCAACCTTTTGATCGGGTACAAAGCCTTAATTCAACGCAACAACGTTTTTGCGACAGAATCGACCTCATATGACAGCCTTCACTTTGCATTTGCACAAACTTTCAGTTGTGGGGTATAAAACTATGACGATGTTGATGGCCATTAATACGTAGTCAGACAGTCAATAATGATCAATATCAAGAAGTCAGACGATAAATGATTATCAAGCTAATGTCTCGAATCGTGGCCTGGGTTATTCGAGTAATTAAGCCCGAGGGGTGTCTCTACACCTGGTGCCCTAAAGCCATCTGGTTTGGAAGTCGCTGGCCCAACACTCGTTACATGGGTAACTCAGAGCCTAAGAAAACGAGCATTACAGTAGAGGAGGCCCGAGCAGATTCGAATCGTGGCATGAGCTACTCGAGTAATTAAGCCTAAGGGGTGTCTTTGCATCTGGTGCCCTAAAGCCGTTTGGGTTGGGAGTCACCGGCCTAACACTCGCTACATGGGTAACTCAAGCCTAAGAAAACGAATCTTGCGCAAGGTCAAGCAAATAATGAATGGGGCAGACCCACCAGCTTGTCTCGAAACCGTGGCCTTTGTTGCTCGAGTAAATAAATCCGAAGGGGTGTCTGTACACCTAATGCCCCAAAACCGTCTGGTTCGGGAGTCATTGGTCCAAAACTCGTTAAATGGGTGACTTTGAATAGCCTAAGAAAACGAGACAAGTGAAGTGGGCTAATAAAAAGAAAAGATAATACGAAAAAAACTCTCGACCTTAAACAATGAGTCATGGAAGAGAAACCCCTACTGAGTGCTGCATCGCACAGTGCATTTGTCATATGACGTCAATCCTGCTAAAAACGTTGTTGAGAATGAAGACAGGATACCTTTGACGAGGGAAGGTAGTTCTTTTGAATTCGACCTTACTCACGTACAATGGCCATGAATGCTTGGAGGTGTTCTTACGATTTCATAACTCGTCAAATAGAAAATCATCAACTCACGAGGGATTAATAAAAAAAAAATAATAAAAAAAAAATATAAAAAAAAATAATACTTCCAATCTAGTACATTCAGAGTTCACAACTTTCTAGATTGTGCGATCAACAGATATTCAATTTCATGTGCTTTAACTGCATTTTTGTCGAAATTTTAATATCTTTGTGTTGAACTAACACTAACGGCCCGAGCCTTCAAGTTTTGGCATTTGTTAGTCATCTGATTTGCAGGATCTAGCAGAGCTGTGGATAACTCAGCACGGTCAGCCTCGCGAGTCTTCAATAGAAATTCTTGATAATAACACGCGTCAAGGCTGGGGCAGTTAAGAATCGTGAAATGGAAGGAAGCTGAGGCTGCACAGAACTTCTCGTCATTGGGCCTCTCCCCAATCCTGACTCGCACTGCCTCGACATCCAAATGATCCACGTGCATGAGCATATACAAGGATAATATAATGCGGGACGACAGCATATCGGCCATCAGAAATGATCAAAAGGCCAAGGAGCCAACATAGCTGTCGATCATCACAGAGAGCGAAACAGACTGCCTCAACTCGATGAAATGAAGACGACCAAGAAAAGACAGAGCACCAGACCGGGATTGAAGTCTAGAAACTACACTTCACAACGAGGCGTGATCCAATCAAATGTTGGCAAACAATGACGGCGGTCGAATCGTATCATTTGACTGAACAGGGGTCATCTCTATCTAAACATATGTTGTGCATATGCATCTGTCCATAACATATCTGCCAGATCATGCATAACACCTTTTTCATGCATGCAGGTACGATCAAAATGAAAATCTTCAGGAAAGTACAAGCACATCGCTTTCAACCTCACAAATGATCAGAGTGATGCCTTTTGCGGCATGGTACGTGGACGATATTAGTGGGAGATCCAGGATAAAAGCCGACCAACAATCCCATCCAAAAAAAAAAAAAAAAAAAAAAAAAAAAAAAAAAAAAGAAAAAAGACAAAAAACAACAAACCCTGGGAAGGGCTGAGATCCACGCGAACCACAAAAGATGGTGAGCACCCCTGGGAAGGGCTGATATCCACAAAAAGGAAAAGACAAAAAACAACAAACCCTGGGAAGGGCTGAGATCCACGCGAACCACAAAAGATGGTGAGCACCCCTGGGAAGGGCTGATATCCACAAAAAGAAAAAAAGACAAAAAACAACAAACCCTGGGAAGGGCTGAGATCCACGCGAACCACAACAAAAGATGGTGAGCACCCCTGGGAAGGGCTGATATCCACAAAAAGGAAAAGACAAAAAACAACAAACCCTGGGAAGGGCTGAGATCCACGCGAACCACAAAAAATGGTGAGCACCCCTGGGAAGGGCTGATATCCACAAAAAGGAAAAGACAAAAAACAACAAACCCTGGGAAGGGCTGAGATCCACGCGAACCACAAAAGATGGTGAGCACCCCTGGGAAGGGCTGATATCCGCAAAAAGAAAAAAGACAAAAAACAACAAACCCTGGGAAGGGCTGAGATCCACGCGAACCACAAAAGATGGTGAGCACCCCTGGGAAGGGCTGATATCCACAAAAAGAAAAAAGACAAAAAAACAACAAACCCTGGGAAGGGCTGAGATCCACGCGAACCACAACAAAGATGGTGAGCACCCCTGGGAAGGGCTGATATCCACAAAAAGAAAAAAAGACAAAAAACAACAAACCCTGGGAAGGGCTGAGATCCACGCGAACCACAACAAAGATGGTGAGCACCCCTGGGAAGGGCTGATATCCACACAAAGAAAAAAGACAAAAAAAAAAAAAAAACAACAAACCCTGGGAAGGGCTGAGATCCAAGATAACCAACCGGCGACGATAACCGGGGGTTACAAGATGGGCGACCGGCGACGATACCCGGCCCCGACATGACGATCGACCGGCGACGATAACCGGCGATCACGAGATGGATGACCGGCGACGATAACCGGCTCCGACAAGATAACCAACCGGCGACGATAACCGGGGGTTACGAGATGGGTGACCGGCGACGATACCCGGCCCCGACGAGACAATCGACCGGCGACGATAACCAGCGATTACGAGATGGATGTCCGGCGACGAAAACCGGCTCCGACAAGATAACCAACCGGCGACGATAACCGGGGGTTACGAGATGGGTGACCGGCGACGATACCCGGCCCTGACGAGACAATCGACCGGCGACGATAACCGGCGATTACGAGATGGATGTCCGGCGACGAAAACCGGCTCCGACCAGATAACCAACCGGCGACGATAACCGGGGGTTACGAGATGGGTGACCGGCGACGATACCCGGCCCCGACGAGACAATTGACAGGCGACGATAACCGGCGATTACGAGATGGATGTCCGGCGACGAAAACCGGCTCCGACAAGCGCGTGACACCTGTAGAATCGTATCAAAAGACTGTACAGGGGTCATTTTTCATTTTAAATGTTGTGTCACATGCATTGAATAAGTGATAATTCTGTACGTGATCCATGCAGGTTAGGTGGCAAGGTCCTAGCCTATCAGAGTCAAAAGCAATGGTTGCCAAGAATGATGTGCGAGGACGAATTCCAAGGATGCCCTTCAAAGCTAGTCAAGAGAATAACTTCCTTTGATGACAATGAGATGGAATAATGTGATTACGAGAGGGTTGACCGGATGCAAGACCCGGCACTCACACGACAATCGACCGGATACGAGACCCGGCGATTACGAGACGGGCGACAGGTTAGGGATTGGTGCATTGACACCTTTACAAATGTGTTGCATGCCTTACATCTTGCGTTACATCATAAGTTGTATGTGTTGCACTGTCATTCTTATGCACTGTCATTCATGCATCGTGTGTCTACTTCTTTATCATGTTCATTTCATTTAACATTTCATAAACATGATAAAGAGGGGCAGCTGTAGACACCCAAATTTTGCGCTTTGTATACTAACCATGACAGGAGGGCGAAATCGTCAAATGAACCGGCCTGTGAGAGCGAGGGATGCACAAGTGCGAACACTCGACGCCACCGCAACGATTTGCAAATCAGAACCGACGTGACAGCAGGGCCGTCCGAAATGAGCATGCCCGAATGATGTGGCACGTCTCCCAGTGATTCCCGGACTGCAAAATACAAGCCTGTCGGCGAAAACCGATGTCACGATATGAGAATCGAGGTATAGCACGAAATTCGAGAAAATCAGCCCACCCAGCCGCGGATTGATCTGCGGCCAAACGATTAAAATAATGGTGGTGCGCACGGGACTCGAAACCAGGAAACCAGCTGAGTGCGATGGGGGGTGGGCCAGCCAGCCGCAGATCCATCTGCGGCTGCCCTAAACCAGCCTATTTCAGCTCAGTTTCTTCATTTCATCCAGGGAGGGCAGCAAGCGGCGAAAAAGAAAGAAAAAAGAAGGAGAAAACAGCAGCAAAAATAGCTCGGGAAAGGAGAGAAAAAGAGAGAAAATAGTGAGGAATTGTATCCATTTGTGAGATATATATCATATATTTTCTACTCTACTCAATATATAAGTTCATACAATTTGTGAGGATCATTTGCAAGGTAAAAAACCCTTTGTTATAGCATTTTGTCATACCATTTTTGTTAAGCTTTTTGTCATCCAAATTATATTAAATGTAATTGTTCTTGTATATTGTTGTGAATCCGTGGATTGAGGGTTATTAGTGAGGGTTCCCAAATGGAACGAAATTCCTCCTAATGGCCCGATGATATCCATTTGGTGAATTTTAGCTCGTTGTAATGATGTATTGTGCATAGACTGTTTAGATTGCTATTCTTAGGATCTTGTGGGTGTGTGGCGATTTTGGATGTGAGCCTAGGAAAACGACCCCGTGGTTCAAATCCGATGATGGACATCTTTCGATATATGTAATAAATTCGATGTACCTTTCATTGTAAATATGTAATCGTCGGGCCTTAAAACGACGCCAAGGCGAGAATCGTGTTTAAGGCCCCGAAATAGTGAAACTTGTGATTGTAGGCGTTTGGGGTTATTTTGATGGCTTACATGCCCATGAATAGCCCCGACGCGTGTTTATGCTTGATTTGATTTATGAGACGAAATTGATTTCAAAGCCAAATGATAAGATCTTCATAAAATCAATCAAACTAGGCTATTAGCATCACGAGGTTAATAAATGGGAAGTGCTAATGGATGTCGATTTCTATTTCAAACGAGAAAGTTAAAAAAAAAATCGTTTTCCAAAACAACACACGAAATGATTTTATAAATAATTGACGTTTTATTAAATCTTTGTGCATAGGGTGAAAGAGATCCTAGAAATTGCCCATCATTTTATGAAAGCAACGTATAGATCTCGATTCCTATTTTGACGAAAGTTTAAAACTCTTGTTTTGTTAAAACGACACTTAACGAAAATCTCATAGTTTTGATAATTAAAATCAAACCTTTTCTCATAAAGCTTTCTCGTGTATGCCGAAAAGACATTCCGAAGCATTCTCAAAGTAAAACACGATTTTCCCTAAAATCCAAATGATTCTTTCATACAAACTCACCACAACATTCACGTAGGCACACACACACACACGCGCGCACACGCACACGCACACGTTTCATGAATTAAAGGATAGGAAAGCATCAAGATTGCGGTAACCGTGTTTCACGGAAGTCGAGGGGTGCCTAAACACCTTCCCCTCACTTAAGCAAGCCCCCGAACTCTATGAATCTCGATTCGCAGACCAATTAATTCGGAGTCACATATGAGCCAGCGATTTATAAAATACGAAAACTCGGATGAGTTGGTACATCCATTTCAAATATACCAACTGGCGACTCTGGTTAATTGGCTCATCATAAAAAACGATCTTTCAAAACCCCGTCGACATCAATGCCGACCTTTTCCAAACGTCATCTAAATCAAAAGGCTAAAATTGGAAAAGACCAAAAGAGAACGAGAAAACCCGGCGTCGACAATCACCATCATGATTCTAAAAAGCATTGCTTAAAACTATAGGTTTATCACATTTAATATAACAACACCGTGTAGATAATGTAAAATGCCTTTTATAACTGAATAAGATTACAAAGTATATGCTACATCATATCAAATATGATTGGCTTGTGTGCATACTACTTTCATCTCCCACTTGCACTAAAGCCAATCGTCATGGTATCCAATACCCTTCTTCTTTAAGTGACGATCATCCTGCTGTTTGGATAAAGCTTCAGTAAATGGATATGCAATGTTGTTCTTGAGAGTCCACTATCTCTATAGTGACTTTTTCTTCTTTCAATGATTCCTCTAATCAAATGAAAGTGCCGCAACACATGTTTGAATCTAAGATGAGACTTAGGAACTATTCCTAGTTCTGTAATGAACTTTTCATCTAAACAATCAACTTGCAGCTTCATTTACAGCTATATACTTTGTCTTTGTCACTAAACTAGCAACTCTTTGCTATTTTGGAACCTTTCCAATTCATTGCACCACCATTCAAGGTAACAATTTACCCTAAAGTGGATTTGTTATTGTCTTGGTCAGTCTGAAAAACTTGAGTCTTTTTAGCCCTCTAGTTTTAATTCAGACCTACCATGAATCATGATCACATCTTCAATACCGGTTAAGTACTTAAGATGTTTATCACTGTCTTACAGTGATCTTCTCCAAAATATGACTAATCAACATCAGACCTTGTATATTCATTGCATACATGATAATAACTCATGTGATCTCTCTTTTATTGGAGTTAATTTTAGAGAGATTCACTCCATGACTCATCATCATGAGACCTCTCTTGGAGTTTGCCATGCTAAACGCCTTTAGCATCACATGATTATACGTTCATTGGGTCAAGCCGAACATCCTTTTAAATCTATCTATATAGATTTATATCCCCAATTTATAGGATGCTCCTCCCAAGTTATTCATGGAGGAATGTTTAGACAATTTTATCTTTACTGATTGTAGCATTGGTGTGTCATTCCTTATCAGTAATATATCTACATATAATACTAGGAATGTCACAGTGCTCCCACTGACCTTTTTGTACACACTAGGTTCATTCTCGTTTTTGATAAAATCAAACTCTTTTGATTGTCTCATTAAAATGAATGTTCCATCTTTGAGAAGCTTGCTTCAATCCATAAATGGATCATTGTAGCTTAAAACACGATTTGCTTCAACCTTTGAAACAAATTCCTCTGGCTGTATCATACATACATTCTCCTCAAGTCTTTATTGAGGAAGGACGTCTTCACATCCATTTTGCCAGATTTCGTAATAAGTTGCAATCACAAGCAAAATCCAAATAGACTTGAGCATTACCCGCTAATAAGGTTTTATTACAGTCAACTCTTTGACTTGATTTGAAACCTTTTAAACAGGTCTGGTCTTATAGGTCTCCACCTTGCCATTTTCCCTAGTCTTTCTCTTTAAAGATCCATATACACCCTTTAGGCACTATGCCTTTCGGTGGAGTAACCAGAGTCTATACTTGGTTCTCATATATGGAGTCCATTTCGGATTTCATGGCCATCTGCCATTTCTCTGAGTGTCTTCTACTCATAGCCTCATCGTATATAACTGGATCATCATCCTCTATGATGTGTACCTCATCATCATCCTCTATGATGAATCCATACCTCCTAGGTATCTTCGGTGCTCTTTCAGATTTACGATTCGGTTGTGGTACATTAGGTCTATCTACAGGTTCCTCGGTTTGACTTGTAGTACTTTGTGGTTCTTGAACTCCTTCAAGATCTATTACCCTCCCACTAGCTCCTTGAATGATAAACACCTTTATCCAAGAAGGCAGCGTGTAGGATTATAGTAATAATACCCTAAACTTTCTTTAGGATATCCCACAACTCTGCACTTGTCAGATTTTGTCCTAAGCTTATCCTTTTGAAACCTTTTCACATAAGCTAGACAACTCCTTATCTTAACATACTTAAGAACTAGGAATCCTCTCTATCCATAACTTTTATAGAGTCTTGGGGCCGGATTTTGAGGTTACCTTATTTGGTAGATATGCAGTCGTTTCTAGGGCATAACCCCAGGTGGATACTGGAATGTCGGTAAAAATTATTATGGACCGCACCATATCCAACAAGGTATAATTTCTCCTTTTAGATACACTGGTCAATCATTACGTATCATGAAGCGTCCATTATGAGAAAATACCATTTTGAGATGATCTATAAACTCATTGTACAAGTATTCCTTCTTCAATCTGATCAAAGGAATCTTAATACTTTATCAATTTGTTTCACTTTCTGAATTCTTTGAACCTTTCAAATGATTTAGACTTGTATTTCATCAAATACACATGTTCAACTCTTTGAATGATCATCTCCTTTTCTTTTACTAGTTTGTTCAATTTGCAAAATTATTTTTCATGTAAGTCAAGTTTACAAAGTCCATCAAGTGATCTTCCAGCTTCAAATAAAACATTATCATTATAAATAGAACAACAATTGTTCTTAAATATAATACCAGAACCTTCCTTGTCCAACAACGGAAGTAATAATGTTTCTAAAGAGAACTGAAACATAATAACAACTTATTAACTTAATAGACTTGCCCATAGGCAACGCTAAACTATAAGTTCCTACGACTAATGTAACAACCATTTCTCCATTCTCCACACGTAAGATTACTTACTCTTTGTTTAGCTTTCTACTTCTACTTAGTCTCTGCATTGGATTGCATACGTGAGAACTATAGCCGGTATCCAATATCCAAGTAGAACCTTGACTTACAAAAAGATTTATTTCAATGATGAACAAACCTATATTTGTAACCGAAGCTTCACTAAGCTTCTTTTGGTTAGCCTCTGCAAGATGTTCCTTACAGTTTCCTTTCCAGTGTCCAGGCTTATTGTAGTGGAAGCAAACTCCTTTGCTATCTGCATCAGTTTTGTTCTTAGTGTCCTTAGTTATTGCCTTTCCTTATACCTTCTTTGAATTGTTCTTCTTTTAAGAAGATCCTTTGTCCCTCTTCCGCTTCCTGGAAGATTCGTCTATCAGTAAGACTTAGTCTTTCTTGGTTGAAAAGTGAGTCTTTATAGTTTTCAACGTGTTTAAGCAACTCATGCAAGCTGACATATATCTTGTTCACGTGGAAATTCACAACAAATTGTGAGCTAGAGTCCAGGAGTGATCGCAAGATCAAATCTTGGATCAACTCTTCATCCAATACAAAACTCAGTTGTCCCAATTGTTCAATCAGATTGATCATTTTTAGGACATTTGTCTATACTGTAGTGCCATCGGTTATTCTAGATTGGAAGAGCTCCTTAGATATCTAATATCTAGCAGTCCTACTTTCCTCACCATTCAACTCCTTGAAGGTGCAGGAGTACAGTAAGAGCATTGATGAGTGTGTTTTATACACACAAATTAAGTGCTTTTGAGCTTGATAATTTGTAAATCCTAAGTCATTTCGTTTGGTTTTATGTGTTTTCATCTTATTGTTGTGTAATGTAGTTTTGTATTATTTTTATATGTTTTTGTATGCTTTTATGTGTTTTTCTTTTGTTTTGTAGGAATTGAAATAAAGGCCCCTTGGATCGATGCGTTTTTGGCTTGAATCTAGCATTCCCGCTGCTTGTTTCTTAATTTCACCCATGATGTAATCCGAATCACTCAAAACTCAAAGAACGAAAGTTGTAGATCTTTGTCTTAGCTTTCCAGAACATCTGGAATCATCCAATTTAAAGTTCGTATGAGAGAGTTATGGTCATTTTACCGTCGGATTTGACATGGATTTTACGCAGTAGTTTCTTCGGGCTCAATTTGAGCCTTGCTACGGTCTGTATCTCGTCAAGCTCAGGTTATGAAAGTTGTAGAGCTACTTCTCAGCATTCTTTAGCCTACATAATCGCCTTAATCCGAGTTCAGCTGAAGAAGTTATGGCCATTTTCCCAACAGACGTCAGAGCTGGAAAATGCATCGCAGCTGCGCCCATTCCTAGTACAATTTTGGCGCAGCTGCGCCCTTCCTGTAGAATCTGCAGATTTGGGCAGCGCAGCTGCGCCCGGATGCAAGCCAACGTTAGCGCAGCTACGCCCGGCATCCAGGGAGTTCAGTATTCAGCGCATCCTTGCGCGCAGCTGCGCCCGATCCGCCTGATTTCGCGATTTCAGCTTATTTTTAGTCCAAATTCGTGGGCTAAGCTAGGTTTTTGCTAGGAGAACTATAAATACAATGTGTAGCCTCCATTTTAGATAGATCTAGACCCCATAAATCAGATTCAAGAGAAGCGGGAGCTACCAAATTCATCACCAAGGAGGGGCAAAGTGCTACAAATCAAGCTATATCAATCAAAGGCTAAGGAGCTAAAGCATCAAGGATTGCATAATCAAGGAGGAAAAGCTAGAGATCATCATCAACCCAATAAGCATCATCTGAATATCCATCAAAAATGGTTTTATCTCTAATTTCCCTTCTAATTTGTAATCCAACATGATGTATAAATTGAATATGATGTTATTTGTAGCTACCATGAACTAGATTTTTATTCTAAGATTTCAATGGAACCCAACACCTAGTTTGAATCAAATTATCTCTCTTTGATATTAGTTATCATTTTAGAATTGGATATCATAATTTGCGCTTCATGTATTAATTACTTTGATCATCAATTAATGTGATAATCTATATGGAATTGAGAAAGGAAATATAGATTGAGATCTGATTATGCTAGCATGTGTTCATGAATTCTGCATCTGATGGAATTTAAGTTTCGTACCTAGGATAGAGATATACCGAAGCACCATATGTGGCCAATTGAGAACTTATGCTTCAACCCTTTTGATTGTAATTCACATAGAGATATAGTGCGTTAGTCATCTAGGGTGTTCACATTCATTCTATCAATTGTGGATTTAGTGTGATACGAATATGGTGCATCGAGAGGTGGGCATATTTTACATTCGTGTTCTCGACCAACATTCTAACGTAATAAATTACGAATTGAATGTCTAGCATGATTTATGCTGAAAGTATAATTGATTGATCACCTATATGAAATTGAAAAGTGGATTATAGTGTTGAGACTTAGTTTTGATATCATACGAAAGTTCGAGATTCTTGTGGGTGGTGTATAAGATTATGTGGCGTGTGTCTTATTCATTGTCCTCATGAATGGATGACTTGCTAGTATTTGGGATAGAGATATATCTAAATGCCGTGTGTAACCATTATGAGATTACAAACTTAATGACTCCCTACACGGAGGTTCATTCGTTTGATGGGTAGATTGACTAAGATTATGTGGCGTGTGTCTTGTTGATTATTCATGGAGTTGAATGGATTGTTGGCATGTAGGATAAACATATACCTATGTGTCGTGTATGGGTGATTTTCATATGACCATACACTAAGGCTTATGAATAAGGTGAATTTCTCGGTTAACAATTCTTGTGATTTAACTAGTTGAAAATGAGAGAGATAAGAGATTTAAATGAAGTGTTGGAGGAAATTGTAATCTTAGACTTGTTAATACTAGATTTTCATTATCTTAAAAGCTTGTCAATTAGTTAATCAAACAACTCAAGTTTTCATTATTTAAATAAGATTGAAATGATAAAAGGTTAATACTTGGTAAACATTAGAAACAATTCCTCGTGGGATCGATACTTTACTTACTCTTTATTACTTATTGATCGCGTATATTTGCGCGTGATTTATCGGTTGCGAAATTGATCAACAAGTTTTTGGCGCCGTTGCCGAGGAATTGTTTTTCTAGTGTTTTTTCGATATTAATTATAATCAAATTAGTCTTAATTTAAACTTGTATATAAATTTTTTTTTGCTTTAGTTTAACATTTTTCTGTTTTTATGCTTTCTTCTTTGCGAGGCACACCATGGTTGGCTATAATGATCAATGGTCGTACACATATATGACTCAACCAAAGGAGACGGGAATTGATGGACTTAATGTATTTTCTTCAATTTCAGCACAAATTAAGATACTTGAATGGAAAATGGATGCTTTTGAAGCAAAAAGCATTCAAAATAGATCAATTACTTGTGGTTATTATGCTGACAATCATCCGAGTCATCAATGCACTATTAATTTTGAACCGGTACATTACGGTGGTGATTTTCCCAACAGCTATGCTTATACCGATTATCACCAAGCATGGGGGTATCACTCCGATTTTACATGGAGCTATAACTATGAAGATCAATACTATGCTCCAAATCTAACGTACACACCGGAATTCTCATGCCCACCTACAATGTCAACATGAATTGAGACACTTTCGAGGAGGGTGGATATTAGCCTAGATAAGGTTTTGAAAGTCCACGAAGATTTTAATTTGAGGAAGGAAGCATTATCCAAAGAAATTAAAAATCTGATGGAACAAATCATCAATACCTCAACCAATGGTCCTCAATACATGGATTTTGAGACTGACGGTGAGCCCGAGCCAAATCTATAACTGGATGCGCCACAAGATGTCGACAAAGTGAAGACAAGTGGGGCTATGGAAAATGAGGCCACCGAGGATCTATTTGTAAGTGCTAACGAAGATGAGTCGATTGTATTAGTGCCCCAAGTGCCTTCGTCAGCAAAATTCAAGAATCCGGTCAGTTTTGCAAAACCATGCCCAATTGGTAGTCATGTCGTCGGCAAAGCTCCTTTTGACATGAGAGCTAACATAAACTTGAAACAATGGTGGGCCGAGGAAAAGAAGAAAGAAGAAGAGCCCGTTGTGCTTGTCAAGCCCCAATGCCCCAATCTTATCATAGACACAACGGAAGAAAAAGCACCTAGTTTGTCAACGTTCGCAATTGGGCACTTATCTAAAAAGATCAAACTAGGTGATTTTGATACAATGACTCCTACTAAAGCGAAACCCTCAAATGTTACATCACTACCAATGGATGAAGCGGGCGAGGAAAGCTTTTTTGTGCCAATAATTGAAACTAAGCTTGGGGGTCGTCAATTAGGCATGCATGCCATGCAAATTAAAGAAAGAACAGCAAGACGACATGCTATGGTCATTTTTGTGATTGAACCGGATTGAAATGAAATGGTGAAGTCAGGCTAACGACTAGAAACCAAGCGCTTCTTGGGAGGCAACCCAAGTTTATTGTTTTGCTTTTGTTTTTGTTTGATTATATTTTGGTTTATTTGATTGCATTTTAATTTCTTTACTCAATTGTTTTCAGGTGCCATGGCCAAACAATATGGAGTGCGCCCCCAAGTTTGAGGACTTGGAAGATGATATAAATGACATTTGATACGTTCTCAGGGAAGTCCTCTATTTTAATTTTTTCTATTTTAAACATTGAGGACAATGTCAATTTTAAGTTTGGGGGTATTTAATATACTAATACGTAATGTTTGTGTGTTTTACTATTTAATATTTGTGTGTTTTAAGTATGTTTTCGTATCAAAAAAAAAATTATTTATTTTTAGGATGTGTCTCTTGAGTATTGACTTAATTTGATTTATCCATAGTCAATGATAGCAACTTGTTTGAATTGATTCTAACTCATAGAAGATGGATAAATGTTGTTTAGTCTTTGTGCGTAATCGTTATTGTTGGTTATTGTTTTGTTTATGCGTCCTTTCACTCTTTTACACTTACCCATGAGTATTAAGCTAGTTGTATGCTTAGTGAATGCTTTTATAACCGAATGCTTGTGGAAAATAACTATAAACTCTAGAACTCGTTTAAACATCACTCGAAGCAAGGTGTCCAAATTTGTTGTGTTTGAATTAATGGTCATGTGGTGAGTGAGATGGAGCGTAAAACGCACTCACTCATGGACACATGCATCGGAGAGATAGAGCGTAAAACGCACTCTCTTATAATTGTGATTAAAGAAAGAAAATTGTATATTTCAAATCTTGTGTTGAATTGAGATGGAGCGTAAAACGCACTCACCCACAAGGGTGGACTTAGGATAAGATGGAGCATAAAATGCACTTACCTAGAGTCTTTTGATTTCAAAATTTTGGATATTGTGATTTGTATACCTTTGTATTGAGTGGTGTGTTAAGCATGTTGTTTTAGGGTTTATTTTGATTATTTCATAAGGTAATGTGGTTGCATAACTTCATTCGAGCTTGTTTGGTTTAGTGTTATTGGGTAGTCACATACACACACATACACACACAGAAGGGACCTTGAGCAAACTATGACTAGCTAATTGTTATTCTAGACTTGCAACGGTTTGGGGTTTCCTTGAGTTTTCATGTGTTTATACTTTGAGACCATTGCTTAAACTTTTTAACTCATTGCTCAAGATAGGTTTTATTAGAAGTATTTAATTTTTATAGTTTGTGTGTTTTGCTTGAGGACAAGCAAAGGTTTAAGTTTGGGGGTATTTGATGAGTGTGTTTTATACACACAAATTGAGTGCTTTTGAGCTTGATAATTTATAAATCCTAAGTCATTTCGTTTGGTTTTATGTGTTTTCATCTTATTGTTGTGTAATGTAATTTTGTATTACTTTTATATGTTTTTGTATGCTTTTATGTGTTTTTACTTTGTTTTGTAGGAATTGAAATAAAGGCCCCTTGGATCGATGCGTTTTTGGCTTGAATCTAGCATTCCCGCTGCTTGTTTCTCAATTTGACCAATGATACAATCCGAATCTCACAAAACGCAAAGAACGAAAGTTGTAGAACTTTGTCTTAGCTTTCCAGAACGTCCGGAATCATCCAATTTGAAGTTCGTATGAGAGAGTTATGGTCATTTTACCGTCAGATTTGACATAGATTTTACGCAGCAGTTGCTTTGGGCTCAATTTGAGCCTTACTATGGTCTGTATCTCGTCAAGATCCAGTTATAAAAGTTTAGAGCTACTTCTCAGCGTTCCGTAGCCTACTTTATCGCCTTAATCCGAGTTCGGATGAAGAAGTTATGAGCATTTTCCTAACAGACGTCAGAGCTAGAAAATGCAGCGCAACTGCGCCCATTCCTAGTACAATTTCGGCGCAGCTGCGCCCTTCCTGTAGAATCTGCAGATTTGTACAGTGCAGCTGTGCCCGGATGCAAGCCAAAGTCAGAGCAGCTGCGCCCGACATCCAGGGAGTTCAGTATTCAGCGCATCCTTGCGCGCAGCTGCGCCCGATTTGCCTGATTCCGCGATTCCAACTTATTTTTGGTCTAAATTCGTGGGCTAAGCTAGGTTTTTGCTAGGGGAACTATAAATACAATATGTAGCCTCCATTTTAGATAGATCTAGACCACATAAATCAGATTCAAGAGAGGGGGGAGCTACCAAATTCATCACCAAGGAGGGCCAAAGTGCTACAAATCAAGCTATATCAAGCAAAGGCCAAGGAGCTCAAACATCAAGGATTGCAAAATCAAGGAGGAAAAGCTAGAGATCATCATCAACCCAACAAGCATCATCTGAATATCCATCAAAAATGGTTTTATCTCTAATTTCCCTTCTAATTTGTAATCCAACATGATGTATAAATTGAATATGATGTTATTTGTAGCTACCATGAACTAGATTTTTATTCTAAGATTTCAATGGAACCCAACACCTAGTTTGAATCAAATTATCTCTCTTTGATATTAGTTATCATTTTAGAATTGGATATCATAATTTTCGCTTCATGTATTAATTACTTTGATCATCAATTAATGTGATAATCTATATGGAATTGAGAAAGGAAATATAGATTGAGATCTGATTATGCTAGCATGTGTTCATGAATTCTGCATCTGATGGAATTTAAGTTTCGTGCCTAGGATAGAGATATACCGAAGCACCATATGTGGCCAATTGAGAACTTATGCTTCAACCCTTTTTGATTGTAATTCACATAGAGATATAGTGCGTTAGTCATCTAAGGTGTTCACATTCATTCTATCAATTGTGGATTTAGTGTGATACGAATATGGTGCATCGAGAGGTGGGCATATTTTACATTCGTGTTCTCGACCAACATTCTAACGTAATAAATTACGAATTGAATGTCTAGCATGATTTATACTGAAAGTATAATTGATTGATCACCTATATGAAATTGAAAAGTGGATTATAGTGTTGAGACTTAGTTTTGATATCATACGAAAGTTCAAGATTCTTGTGGGTGGTGTATATGATTATGTGGCGTGTGTCTTATTCATTGTCCTCATGAATGGATGACTTGCTAGTATTTGGGATAGAGATATATCTAAATGCCGTGTGTAACAATTATGAGATTATAAACTTAATGACTCCCTACACGGAGGTTCATTCGTTTGATGGGTAGATTGACTAAGATTATGTGGCGTGTGTCTTGTTGATTATTCATGGAATTGAATGGATTGTTGGCATGTAGGATAAACATATATCTATGTGTCGTGTATGGGTGATTTTCATATGACCATACACTAAGGCTTATGAATAAGGTTTATTTCTCGGTTAACAATTCTTGTGATTTAACTAGTTGAAAATGAGAGAGATAAGAGATTTAAATGAAGTTTTGGGGGAAATTGTAATCTTAGACTTGTTAACACTAGATTTTCATTATCTTAAAAGCTTGTCAATTAGTTAATCAAACAACTCAAGTTTTCATTGTTTAAATAAGATTGAAATGATAAAAGGTTAATACTTGGTAAACATTAGATACAATTCCTCGTGGGATCGATACTTTACTTACTCTTTATTACTTGTTGACCGCGTATACTTGCGCGTGTTTTATCGGTTGCGAAATCGACCAACAAGCATCCATAGTTTCATGCTGACGCTGAAGCTCGTAACTCATGGATGCAAACATGATGCATTGAGCCAACTGTGCATCATCTTGCCACTTTCTAAAAGTAGCAATCTCTTCTGTTAGGTTTGTACATAGCGCGAATATGCAATCAAATTACATAAATAGTGCGGAAGCGCGATAAAATCAGATTTTAAAATTTTATACAAACCATCACCATGATCTTTCTTTATGCACAATTATTAATTAAACGAAAGAGATGGGAGAATAAGAATTATACCCTTGTAGAATTCTAGCTTCCTCAGGTACAAGTTCACCTCCAATTGCTTCGCGTTCTCCTTGAGGTGATCAACGTTAGCCACCCAAGTGTTTGGCCTCTAGAGGTGATCCACCAAGGAATAATACTTGTTCAAGAAGATGGGTGTTGGCAAAACCCTAGTTTCTATCTCTATAGAAATTGTAAGTACTCTCTACAATTCTTATGCAAGAGTGTGTAAATTGTCTAACCCCAAATCATAATAAGACTCCTCTTATTTATAGATATAGGGAACCCTCCTAAACTATTTAGGATTAGGGTTTTTATTTTAATTAAACTCCTTTAATTAATTGAACTCCTAATCCAATTAGGAATTCATGAGAGAGTACTTCTATTAATTAATTCCCAATCCCTATTAGGAATTAAATAATAGTAATAGTAATAATAATAATAAGACTCCTCTTATTAATTTATATTTAATATTTCCAAAATATTAAATAATAAATATTAAGCTATTTAATTTATTCTATCTCCATAGATTAAATTAAATACACTTAACTTATTATTACGATTATGCCATTTACTTCTTAAATAAATATTTTCCTTTTGCGGTGTGACCCTTTAGGTTCTCCATATTAAACCGGTTGTGAATAAATCAATTAGAACAATTCTAATTTTATTTAAATAAATAAATTAAACTATTTAATTCATTTAAATAAATAATATTTATTCTACAATAAGGGTAAGCCCCCTTAGCGATCAACGACTTTCCAGATAATATAGATTTCAACATTAATCACAAAAGAACTTTTCAGTGAATAGTTACCGTACAATTCAATCCTTCTACCATACAATGTCCCAATTAAATATAAGACATGGAATTACTGTCAAGTCTTATTTTATTTAATTATATGTATTTCGATTCTGAAATGCACAACTCTAATTAATGCAAATTAGAAACTCCTTTCTAATTTCATTCTGCTTTGGCCAAAGACTTCTGAGTCGTCATTTATCGAATCACATAGGACATTCCCTCCTTTTACTAGAAGTGGTAGATTCTTTGTTGATCATTCACTTATCTCCATGTATAACTTATTATACCCAATCATACCCTTTAATATACCCTCAGGGTCTTAAGGGGACATGTCAAAGTATAACTCATCATACACAAGATACTATGATGATCTCAAGTCCAAGGATCACTTGTACTACTATCACTAGAGGAATTCCTATTGACAGGCGAGTAAAACTCCATTAGGTATTCCTTAGCGAGCCACGTTCAGTGAACTTATTCTCTAATAAGCACCTATATACTTGCTTTAGTGTCTCCACACAAATGATTATGAGATCAATCATCCTCTTCATAAGAGCAAGCAACGTATGTACTAATCTATCCGGATTCACTAATCCCCTTTTTAGTAATCCAACGATTAGGAACGATTTTAGTTTGTGAGCTATCTTGAATTTAGATCTCATTAGCATGATCACCATCATGATTCTAAAAGCATTGCTCAAAACTATGGGTTTATCACATTTAATATAACAGCACTATGTTGATAAAGTAAAATGCCTTTAATAATCGAATAAGATTACAAAGTATATGCTGCATCATATCAAATATGATTGGCTTGTGTGCATACTACTTTCAATCTCCCACTTGCACTAAAGTCAATCGTCATGGTATCTAATACCCTTCTTCTCTAAGTGACGATCATCCTGCTGTTTGGATAAAGCTTCAGTAAATGGATATGCAATGTTGTTCTTGAGAGTCCACTATCTCTATAGTGACTTCTTCTCTTTCAATGATTCCACTAATCAAATGAAAGTGCCGCAACACATGTTTGAATCCAAGATGAGACTTAGGAACTATTCCTAGTTCTGTGATGAACTTTTCATCCAAACAATCAACTTGCAGCTTCATTTACAGCTATATACTTTATCTTTGTCACTAAACCAGCAACTCTTTGCTGTTTGGAACCTTTCCAATTCACTGCACCACCTTTCAAGGTAACGATTTACCTTAAAGTGGATTTGTTATCGTCTTGGTCAGTCTGAAAAAACTTGAGTCTGTTTAGCCCTCTAGTTTTAATTCAAACCTACCATGAATTATGATTACATCTTCAATACCGGTTAAGTACTTAAAGATGTTTATCACTGTCTTACAGTGATCTTCTCCAGAATATGACTGATCAACATCAAGCCTAGTATATTCATTGCATACATGATAGTAACTCATGTGATCTCTCTTTCAATTGGGGACAATTTTAGAGAGATACACTCCATGGCTCATCATCATGAGACCTCTCTTGGAGTTTGCCATGCTAAACGCCTTTAGCATCAAATGAATATACGTTCCTTGGGTCAAGCCGAACATCCTTTTAAATCTATCTATATAGACTTATATCCCCAATTTTATAGGATGCTCCTCCCAAGTCATTCATGGAGGAATGTTTAGACAATTTTATCTTTACTGATTGTAGCATTGGTGTGTTATTCCTTGTCAGTAGTATATCAACATATAATACCAAGAATGTCACAGCGCTCCCACTGACCCTTTTGTATACACTAGGTTCATTCCCATTTTTGATAAAATCAAACTCTTTTGATTGTCTCATCAAAATGAATGTTCCATCTTTGAGAAGCTTGCTTCAATCCATCAATGGATCATTGTAGCTTAAAACACGATTTGCTTCAACCTTTGAAACAAATTCCTCTGGCTGTATCATACATACATTCTCCTCAAGTCTTCACTGAGGAAGGACGTCTCCACATCCATTTTGCCAGATTTCGTAATAAGCTGCAATCGCAAGTAAAATCCAAATAGACTTGAGCATTACCCGGTAATAAGGTTTTATCACAGTCAACTCCTTGACTTGAAAAACCTTTTAAACAGGTCTGGTCTTATAGGTCTCTACCTTGCCATTTGCCCCAGTCTTTCTCTTAAAAGACCCATATTCACACTCTAAGCACTAAGCCCTTATGTGGAGTAACCAGAGTCTATACTTGGTTCTCATACATGGAGTCCATTTCGGATTTCATAGCCATCTACCATTTCTCTGAGTATCTTATACTCATAGCCTTATCGTATATAACTGGATCATCATCCTCTATGATGCGTACATCATCATCATCCTCTATGATGAATCCATACCTCCCAGGTATCTTCGGTAGTCTTCCAGATTTACGATTCGGTTGTGGTACAATAGGTCTATCTACAGGTTCCTCGGTTCTACTTAAAGTGCTTTGTGGTTCTTGAACTCCTTCAAGATCTATTACCCTCCCACTAGCTTCTTCAATGATAAACACCTTTATCTAAGAAGGCAGCGTGTAGGATTATAGTAATAATACCCTACACTTTCTTTAGGATATCCCACAAATCTGCACTTGTCAGATTTTGTCCCAAACTTATCTTTGAAACCTTTTCACATAAGTTGGACAACCCCTTATCTTAACATACTTAAGAATAGGAATCCTCCCTATCCATAACCTTTATGGAGTATTGGGGCCAGATTTTTGAGGTTACCTTATTTTGTAGATATGCAGCCGTTTCTAGGGCATAACCCCAGATGGATACTAGAATGTCGGTAAAAAATCATTATGGACTGCACCATATCCAACAAGGTACAATTTCTCCTTTTAGATACACCAATCAATTATTGCGTATCATGAGGTTTCCATTATGAGAAAATACCATTTTGAGATGATCTAGAAACTTATTGCACAAGTATACTATTCCTCGATCTGATCTAAGAATCTTAATACTTTGTCAATTTGTTTCACTTCTGAATTCTTTGAACATTTCAAATGATTCAGACTTGTATTTCATCAAATACACACATTCAACTCTTTGAATGACCATCTCCTTTTTCTTTTATTAGTTTGTTCAATTTGTAAAATATTTTTCATGTAAGTCAAGTTTACAAAGTCTATCAAGTGATCTTTCAGTTTCAAACAAAACATTATCATTATAAATAGAACAACAATTGTTCTTAAATATAATACCAAAACCTTCCTTGTCCAACAACGGAAGTAATAATGTTTCTAAAGAGAACTGGAACATAATAACAACTTATTAACTTAATAGACTTGCCCGTAGGCACTGCTAAACAATAAGTTCCTATGGTTAATGTAGCAACCTTTGCTCCATTACAACACATAAGATTACTACTTTGTTTAGCTTTCTACTTCTGCTTAGTCTCTGCATTGGATTGTATACGTGAGAACTACGGCCGGTATCCAATACCCAAGTAGAACCTTGACTTATAGAAAAATTTATTTTTAATCATGAACAAATCTATATCTGTAACCGAAGCTTCATTAAGCTTCTTCTGGTTAGCCTCTGTAAGATTCTCTTTACAGTTTTTCCTTTCCAGTATCCAGGCTTATTGCAGTGGAAGCAAACTCCTTTGCTATCTGCATCAGTCTTGTTCTTATTATCCTTTGTTTTTGCCTTTCCATTTACCTTCTTGAATTGTTCTTCTTTTAAGAAGATCCTTTGGTCCTCTTCCACTTCCTGGAAGAAACATCTACCAGTAAGACTTGGTCTTTCTTGGTTGGAAAGTGACTCTTACAGTTTTCAACATGTTTAAGCAACTCAGGCAGGCTGACATATAGCTTGTTCATGTGAAAATTCACAACAATTTGTGAGAAAAGAGTCTGGAAGTGATTGCAAGATCAAATCTTGGATCAACTCTCCATCCATTAAAACCCAGTTGTCCCAATTGTTCAATCAGATTGATCATTTTAGGACATATATCTGTACTGTAGTGCCATCGGTCATTCTAGATCGGAAGAGCTCCTTAGATATCTGATATCTAATAGTCCTACTTTCCTCACCCTTCAACTCCTTGAAGGTGCAGGAGTATAGTAGGAGCATCCATAGTTTCATGCTGACGCTGAAGCTCGTTACTCATGGATGCGAGCATGATGCATTGAGCCAACTGTGCATCATCTTGCCACTTTCTAAAAGTAGCAATCTCTTCCTCTGAGGCATTGTCTGCAACCATTGCATGGATAGACATATTAAGGACATAAGATAGCTTTTCAGCATTGAGAACTATTCTCAAATTCTTTAACCAGTCCTTTTAATACGGTCCGATTAATTATCATCTAATATGCTCCACAGTGATAGTGAATTAGACATTGTAAAATTCTATATATGAATTTGTAATTTAACAACATTTTAGCATACATTCATTTATTGATTAATTACCAAAATAAATTAGGTCTTTATTTTAAATTGGTATCTCCCACTATTTTCATCAAACTATATTACCCTCAATATACAGTTCGGCAAATCTAATTAAAGATTTGCTAGTGAGAATAAGGATCACATTTCAAATGTATATAGCCTTGTGTGACACAACAAACGATATATAAATAAATAGGTAGACAACTATTGTCAATTACATCACTATGTAACTCCTTTTATTAATTTGCCTCTTAGATTATTTTGATCAAGTGTGACACATCCGAATCAAAATTATCCAAGTTAAGTCCAACCTAGCACTTCCATATATTCGAAAGAAAAACACTGTCCTTGTGTGACACAACAAAACAACATCGTTCAGTCTATGTATAAGCATCAAATGTGATAAAGCAACATCTTAAATATTTAATACTTGCCTTGTGTGACACAACAAACTCATATTAAATATTTTAATACTCTATTGCTTTACCATGCTAGAAGGCGACGTTCGATATTCCAAATATCTTTGAACGCTTAGGACTTAATATTATTGCTTTGAGGGGTTTGTTATTATTTTTCTCATCTTGTTTAGCGCGCATGCACATATATATATAAAATACGCGTCATATTATTTAACATGCGAAGCATGTTGTATAATATATAATATATACATAGCAAGCATGCACATATAGAATACTATATTCTACCCGGATTGATTATGGACTTTTATTCTAGTTTGGTTCACTAGAGCCACCAAGTGAACCAAAAGGTCAAACCTAGGGTGCAAGAACAAAATTTAAATATAACTATTACATTTAAACCCGGGCTCCATTACAAACGGGTCTTCAAGCGCTCCTTGCTCCGTTGTCTTCAATTCTTCAAAATTAATTCTAACTAGTCCTATTACAAAAACTATTTACAATAAATAGAAACCTTGATCAGCAGTCAAGGGGAAGTACATAGGAGGGAGATAGAATTTACATTAAGAAAAATTAGAGAAGACGAGGTACGCAGACCCCATTTATAAAAACCCATTCATTCAAACATCCACTAAAATAAATCCAATCACACATTGGTCAGTAGTCCATAATCAATCCCTATTTATTATCATACATATCTCCATATGTATCAATAAATAACATTCATCTCATGAATAATAAAACCATTCCATATATGCATTGATATCATTTAATGGGCAATATTAGTTAGTATAAAATTCAATTTCAACTCCAATTAGTTATCATGGAATCCAATTCCAACTCTAATTAGTTATCATGAAATCCAATTTTAATTAAAATAAACTTCTTTATTTTAATCATATTTCAAATCAAAATAAACTCTTTTATTTTAATTTATCCAATTTTTTTTTTGAATAAAAATAAACTCCTTTATTTTTAATCAAATTCCAAATCAAAATAAACTCCTTTATTTTAATTAATATGGAAACCAATTTCAAGTTTAAAATAAACACCTTTATTTTTAACTTAAAATTATTGGAAAATAAAATATGTTGAATCCTATTCCTTATCAAAATAAACATCTTTATTTTTTAAGGAAACATGGAATCCTATTCCATATGTGAATAAACTCCTTTATTCTAGGAAACATGGAATCCTATTCCAAATGTGAATAAACTCCTTTATTCTAGGAAACATGGAATCCTATTCCATATGTGAATAAACTCCTTTATTCTAGGAAACATGGAATCCTATTCCATATATGAATAAACTCCTTTATTCTAGTTAACGTAGAATCCAATTCCAAGTTCAAATAAAACTTTTAATTTTAATTATATTCCAATTCAAAATAAACCTTTTATCTTAATTGAAAATAAATAAAATAAATAAAATAATTGTACACAAACAATTATGCCCAATTAAATTGTTCTTAACACATATCAATGTATATACAGAATCAAAACAATTAATAATTCGCATAAAGTTTGGCTCTTGATACCACTGTTAGGTTTGTACATAGCGCGAATATGCAATCAAATTACATAAATAGTGCGGAAGCGCGATAAAATCAGATTTTAAAATTTTATACAAACCATCACCATGATCTTTCTTTATGCACAATTATTAATTAAACGAAAGAGATGGAGAATAAGAATTATACCCTTGTAGAATTCTAGCTTCCTCAGGTACAAGTTCACCTCCAATTGCTTCGCGTTCTCCTTGAATTCCACCGATTAAATTCCTTCCTTTGATCAACGTTAGCCACCCAAGTGTTTGGCCTCTAGAGGTGATCCACCAAGGAATAATACTTGTTGAAGAAGATGGGTGTTGGCAAAACCCTAGTTTCTATCTCTATAGAAATTGTAAGTACTCTCTACAATTCTTATGCAAGAGTGTGTAAATTGTCTAACCCCAAATCATAATAAGACTCCTCTTATTTATAGATATAGGGAACCCTCCTAAACTATTTAGGATTAGGGTTTTTATTTTAATTAAACTCCTTTAATTAATTGAACTCCTAATCCAATTAGGAATTCATGAGAGAGTACTTCTATTAATTAATTCCCAATCCCTATTAGGAATTAAATAATAGTAATAGTAATAATAATAATAAGACTCCTCTTATTAATTTATATTTAATATTTCCAAAATATTAAATAATAAATATTAAGCTATTTAATTTATTCTATCTCCATAGATTAAATTAAATACACTTAACTTATTATTACGATTATGCCATTTACTTCTTAAATAAATATTTTCCTTTTGCGGTGTGACCCTTTAGGTTCTCCATATTAAACCGGTTGTGAATAAATCAATTAGAACAATTCTAATTTTATTTAAATAAATAAATTAAACTATTTAATTCATTTAAATAAATAATATTTATTCTACAATAAGGGTAAGCCCCCTTAGCGATCAACGACTTTCCAGATAATATAGATTTCAACATTAATCACAAAAGAACCTTTCAGTGAATAGTTACCGTACAATTCAATCCTTCTACCATACAATGTCCCAATTAAATATAAGACATGGAATTACTGTCAAGTCTTATTTTATTTAATTATATGTATTTCGATTCTGAAATGCACAACTCTAATTAATGCAAATTAGAAACTCCTTTCTAATTTCATTCTGCTTTGGCCAAAGACTTCTGAGTCGTCATTTATCGAATCACATAGGACATTCCCTCCTTTTACTAGAAGTGGTAGATTCTTTGTTGATCATTCACTTATCTCCATGTATAACTTATTATACCCAATCATACCCTTTAATATACCCTCAGGGTCTTAAGGGACATGTCAAAGTATAACTCATCATACACAAGATACTATGATGATCTCAAGTCCAAGGATCACTTGTACTACTATCACTAGAGGAATTCCTATTGACAGGCGAGTAAAACTCCATTAGGTATTCCTTAGCGAGCCACGTTCAGTGAACTTATTCTCTAATAAGCACCTATATACTTGCTTTAGTGTCTCCACACAAATGATTATGAGATCAATCATCCTCTTCATAAGAGCAAGCAACGTATGTACTAATCTATCCGGATTCACTAATCCCCTTTTTAGTAATCCAACGATTAGGAACGATTTTAGTTTGTGAGCTATCTTGAATTTAGATCTCATTAGCATGATCACCATCATGATTCTAAAAGCATTGCTCAAAACTATGGGTTTATCACATTTAATATAACAGCACTATGTTGATAAAGTAAAATGCCTTTAATAATCGAATAAGATTACAAAGTATATGCTGCATCATATCAAATATGATTGGCTTGTGTGCATACTACTTTCATCTTTCTCAGAGGCATTGTCTACAACCATTGCAGGGATAGGCATATTAAGGATATAAGATAGCTTTTCAGCCTTGAGAACTATTCTCAGATTCCTTAACTAGTCCATGTTATTTGGTCCAGTTAATTAGCATCTAATATACTCCACAGTGATAGTAAATTAGACATTGTAAAATTTTGTAAATGAAATAGACAATATTTTAGCATACATTCATTTAATTAATTACCAAAATAAATTAGATCTTTATTTTAGATTGGTATCTCTCACTTTTTTCATCAAACTATATTACCCTCAATATATATAGTTCGACAAATCTAATTAAAGGTTTGCTAGTGAGAATAAGGATCCCATTTCAAATATATATAGCCTTGTGTGTGCACAACAAACTATATATAAATAAATAGGTAGACAACTATTGTCAATTACATCACTATGTAACTCCTTGTATTTTGCCTCTTAGATTATAATGGTCATGTAACGATCGCGGATCGTGGGTAGCTTTGTAACGCGAGCCTATGAATTTTATTGAATAAATTGATCTTTTATTAATATTATTCCGTGTTATGTGTATGAATATTTTATTACTACATATGATGTGTATGTGATAATTTTTGATTGTTATTATTTTTATTGGAGTTGATTAAATCATTAGAGAAATAGCGCTAAAACGCTATTTATGCAAAGGACGCCTTTTTCGATTTTATGACTTTTCATAATTTCGCCAAAGCGTTAATGAGAGGGGTTAATAATCCAAGTATGGGATTTTTATTTGAGCCCAATTGGATATTTATTAGAAGCCCAATTAGAATTAAATTTGGAGTCCAAGAGAAGCCCAAAAGGTTATTAAGTGAAGCCCAAAACCCATGGACTTAGTCCATGAACCAAACCCACCATCCATGACCCACAACCCATGACCCATGAGGGAAATGGGTTATGTATTCAGCTGGTCACAATTGGAGGAGAAGAGTACGGGAGAAGAGTGAAGAAGAGAGGAGAAGAAGATGAAGAACGTGATGGATTTGGGGAGGAGCAAAACTTGCATTTGGTGAAGGAAGAATGTCAGAAAGCAAACTCGGGAGAAGGGAGGGGGAGAGCCCAATGGCTGACCACACCTTGGAGGAGCCGAAGCTCTCCTACCCGAGTATTGGGAGCTGCCATGTCTGGCATGCTCAGCTCACAACCCATCCTTGAAGCTCAGTTCTTCTTCTATAAATACTCCTCCCTTGCCATACATCCATTCCTTTGATTGTTGCTTAGTAAGATAGCTGAAACTTGAGAGAAAATAGTGAAGAGAGTGTTCACGGGTGATTTGAGGAAGAAGAAGGAGTATAGTAGCAGCTGGCTTTAGCTCATTAGCAACCTTAGAACAAGCTCAAGAGGTATGCAATATAGAGCTTAGCTCATTTCCACATTCTTTCTAAGTTATAGTTTTACTGTGATTGTTTTGTTGGAGTTATGTTGCTGAAATTGCTTGGTTGTTCATGAACGTGTGTATATGTTGTTAGCTCTGTATAAAGCTTGTTAATAATGTGTAAAAGAGGAACAATGTATGAGAATCAAACCTTTGCTTAAGGAATCAAGAAATGGACTGAAATGGATATTAGAGGACTGTTATTCATATTTTGTTAATAATGAAGTTATAACCATCTTGGTTTGGTTATGTGCATTGGTTGTGTATTGTTGGTATATGCCAAGAAGGTATGAGTAATGATTTCAATGGGAAATCTGGACTAGAGTATAATGAAACTCTACTCCAATGTGAGTTTTCAACTCATGCCCACCAACTATTTGGTTTAATGTCCAAGAGAATGATTTCTCTAAGGAACATGAGAATTAGAGATGATTAATTGATTAAATGATGTTATGATGCATAGCTCAGTTGTAAAAGCATGTTTTAAGTCATATAGACTTGTTGTATAATGGCTAAGAAGCAAATGGGACGGAATCATTGGTTTGGATTTTTGGGTTCTGCAGTAGCAGAACTTGAAAGTCCCTGGATGCAGAGTGGCGCAGCTGCGCCACTCCCAAGCATAGCACCTGCGCAGCTGCGCTGGGTGCCAGACCTGAAAGTCCCTGGATTAGAGTGGCGCAGCTGCGCCACTCCCAAGTGTAAGACCTGCGCAGCTGCGCCGGTCTGCAGAGGTGAATGGTTCTGCTGCTTTGTGTTATTGATGCGATGCATGTTTATATAGTCCCAACATGTTATAAATACCCCAAGGCATATGTATGATATGTTAGTGTAATAGTTGAATGACCCCAAGCATGAAATGACTAAGTCACGTGAGATTTACTTAAATGAAATGAATAGCGTAGTTGCACTTTTCGTTTGGCTTTTAGGGGGCGCTGCCCCCTACTCCCCCGTTTGGGTAAGCGTAGTGGCAATCAATGTTCGTAATGATTATAATGTCTTGATTAATGTAAGCCAATGTTTGGTGTCTATTGTGAGACTAATTGGTATGTGAATATATGTTTAAATGCGTAGGACATATTTGAAGGACGATTAACGTCAACTTGTAGCAAGCGCTTAAGGCAAGTTTCCTAAACTCTTGTCTAGCCTTTGTGTTGGGCAAGTTCTCTAGCTTCATTCATTTTCAGTATTGAATGCAAGTTTCGTATCTTATACAAGAGAAGTATATTGTGCAAGTTTATTTGATTCATTTGATTATATTCTCTTAACTCTCATGCGATGTTTGAAGTTCCGATTTACGCAATACATATATGGTTGTGTGAATTCCTTACTTATGTAAATTTTTCAGTATTTGCACAAGTATTCGAGCTATGTTATGTCATAAATTGTTGAAGCTTTCAAGTTCACATATATATGAACTGTTATAGAGAACGTCGATGCCATTTGTTTCGGCTAGACAGATATTGAAATGTTTTATTGATTTGATAATAAATCTTTGAGATGTTATTGATGATTAAGTAGAGCTATCCAACCGAATTGCTTTGGTTAGGATTCCGAGGCATGAATGAGATGAACAACCCTAATATTAGGGGCAGTTTTTAGTCAGTTATTCTGACAAGGCATCGAGCGCCTAAACAAACGCATATAGTCGTTTCCAGCTAGAGTGTTGATCAACATAGAGTACAATAGGCTGATCACCTAGAAGTGCTCGTAAGTAAGACGGTTTGCAGTTATAATGCTGTGTACCTTTTCAAGAAAGCAAAAGAAAGTTCAAGGTCTTATGACCGCTCAATGTCGTTTCGAAAATATATTTCTAAAACGAAAGCGAAGTATTATTCTTGTTTATTCAGAATATTTCACAACTATTGTTCAGTTGTCGAAGAGAAATGATATGATTGATGATATTGTTGTTATTCAACTGTTATACTTGCTGGGCAATTGAATGCTCATTCTTGCTTTATATTAAACATTGCAGCTAAGTCCGAGCGGGCCGAAGGTTCCGGTAAGGACAAGGGAAAGGGCAAGATGAACGTCTAGATGGCGTCATAGTTTATTTGTAGTAGTAATGATGTAATATTAAGACTTATTATGTATTTGGAATGATGTTATGGTAATAGAACCTGGGATTGAGAGTAAGACGTGTTGTAATAATATAGTAATTACATTCATGTCTATTATGTTGTATGGAATGGGATGTACCGTGTAGCACTAGATTCGGGTTTGAGGTACCCGGATTTGGGGGCGTCACAGGTCAAGTGTGTGCACATCCGAACTAAAATAATCTAAGTTAAGTCCAACCTAGCACTTCCATATATGTGAAGAGAAAAAGACCGCCCTTGTGTGTGCACAACAAAGCAGTAATGTTCAATTCCTTAATAAGCATCAAATGTGATAAAACAATATCTTAAATATTTAATACTCGCCTTGTGTGACACAACAAACGCATATTAAATATTTAATACTCTATCGCTTTACCATGCTAGAAGGCGACGTTCGATATTTCAAATATCTTTGAACGCTTAGGACTTAATATAATTTCTTTGAGGGGTTTGTTATTATTAGTCTCATCTTGTTTAGCGCGCATGCACATATATATAAAATACGCGTCATATTATTTAACATGCGAAGCATGTTGGATAATATATAATATATACATAGTAACCATGCACATATAGAATACTATATTCTACCCGGATTGATTATGGACTTTTATTCTAGTTTGGTTCACTAGAGCCACCAAGTGAACCAAAAGGTCAAACCTAGGGTGCAAGAATTAAATTTAAATATAACTATTACATTTAAACCCGGGCTCCATTACAAACGGGTCTTCAAGCGCTCCTTTCTCCTTGGTCTCCAATTCTTCAAAATAATTCTAACTAATACTATTACATGAACTATTTACTATTATAGAAACCTTGATCAGCAGTCAAGGGGAAGTACATAGGAGGAAGATAGAATTTACATCAAGAAAAACTAGAAAAGACGAGGTACGGAGACCCCATTTATAAAACCCATTCATTCAAGCATCCTCTAAAATAAATTCAATCACACATTGGTCAATAATCCATAATGAATCCCTATTTATTATCATACATATCTCGATATGCATCAATAAATAATATTCTTCTCATGAATAATAAAATCATTCCATATATGCATTTGATATCATTTAATGGGCAATATTAGTTAGTATAAAATCCAATTTCAACTCCAATTAGTTATCATGGAATCCAATTCCAACTCTAATTAGTTATCATGAAATCCAATTTCAATTAAAATAAACTTCTTTATTTTAATCATATTCCAAATCTAAATAAACTCTTTTATTTTAATTTATCCAATTTTGAATAAAAAATAAACTCCTTTATTTTTTAATCAAATTCCAAATCAAAATAAACTCCTTTATTTTAATTTACAAAAAAAAATGAGGTCAACCGTTGATCATAAACCTTTAAAAGAAATAATCAAACAAGCGTTTATGTCAAACTTCAAACCAAGAATTATATAGTTTAAATATTAAACATTCTGATTCATAATCAAAAGTGATTCTGGTGTAGTGGTAAGGCTTCTAACTTATGACCAATAGGTCAAAGGTTCAAAACCTTCTAGCTCCAAATTAATTATTTTATTTTTAAAGGTTGACCAGTCAGCGCCACGTCAACAGCCACTGCCACGTCAGCAGTTGACCAGTCAACGTTTGACCGTTGACTTTGACCAACAGATTTTTTTTTTAAAACTTTTTTTTAATAAAATAATAAAATAATTTTACACAAATAGTTATGCCCAATTAAATTGTTCTAAACACATATAAATGTATATACAGAATCAAAACAATTAATAATTCGCATAAAGTTTGGCTCTTGATACCACTGTTAGGTTTGTATAACGCGAACATGCAATCAAATTACATAAATAAAGCGGAAGCGCGATAAAATCAGATTTTAAAAATTTTATGCAAACCATCACCATGATCTTTCATTATGCACAATTATTAATTAAATGAAAGAGATAGAGAATAAGAATTATACTCTTGTAGAATTCTAGCTTCCTCAGGTACAAGTTCACCTCCAATTCCTTCGCGTTCTCCTTGAATTCCATCAATTAAATTCCTTCCTTTGATCAACGTTAGCCACCCAAGTGTTTGGCCTCTAGAGGCGATCCACCAAGGAATAATATTTATTCAAGAAGATGAGTGTTGGCAAAACCCTAGTTTCTATCTCTATAGAAATTGTAAGTACTCTCCACAATTCTTATACAAGAGTGTGTAACCCTAATCTATGATAAGACTTCTCTTATTTATAGATGTAGGAAAACCCTTCCCTAAACTATTTAGGATTAGGGTTTCTATTCTAATTAAACTCCTTTAATTAATTCTGCTCCTAATCCAATTAGGAATTCATGAGAGAGTACTTCTATTAATTAATTCCCAATCCCTATTAGGAATTAAATAATAGTAATAGTAATAATAATAATAATAAGACTCATCTTATTAATTTATATTTAATATTTCTAAAATATTAAATAATAAATATTAAGCTATTTAATTTATTCTATCTCCATAGACTAAATTAAATACACATAACTTATTATTACAATTATGTCATTTACTTCTTAAATAAATATTTTTCTTTTGCGGTGTGACCCTTTAGGTTCTCCATATTAAATCGGTTGCGAATAAATCAATTAGAACAATTCTAATCTTATTTAAATAAATAAATTAAATTATTTAATTCATTTAAATAAATAACATTTATTCTACAATAAGGGTAAGCCCCCTTAGCGATCAACGACTTTTCAGATAATATAGATTTCAACATTAATCATAAAAGAACCTTTCAGTGAATAGTTACTGTACAATTCAATCCTTCTACCATACAATGTCCCAATTAAATATAAAACATGGATTTACTGTCAAGTCTTATTTTATTTAATTATATGTATTTCCATTCCCAAATGCACAACTCTAAATAATACAAATTAGAAACTCCTTTCTAATTTCATTTTGCCTTGGCCAAGGACTACTGAGCTGTCATTTATCGAATCACATAGACATTCACATCTTTTACTAGATGTGGTAGATTCTTTGTTGATCATTCACCTATCTCCATGCACAGCTTATTATACCCAATCATACCCTTTGATATACCCCAAAGGTCTTAAAGGACATGTCAAAGTATAACTCATCATACACAAGATACTATGATGATCTCAAGTCTAAGGATCACTTGTACTACTATCACCAGAGGAATTCCTATTGACAGCCGAGTAAAACTCCATTAGGTATTCCTTAGCGAGCCACGTTCAGTGAACTTATTCTCCAATAAGCACCTACATACTTGCTTTAGTGTCTCCACGCAAATGATTATTAGATCAATCATCCTCTTCCTAAGAGCAAGCAACGTATGTACTAATCTATCCGGATTCACTAATCCCCTTTTTAGTAATCCAACGATTAGGAACGATTTTAGTTTGTGAGCTATCTCGAATTTAGATCTCATTAGCTTGATCACCATCATGATTCTAAAAGCATTGCTCAAAACTATGGGTTTATCACATTTAATATAACAGTACCATGTAGATAATGTAAAATGCCTTTTATAACTCAATAAGATTACAAAGTATATGCTACATCATATCAAATATGATTGGCTTGTGTGCATACTACTTTCAGCAAGTTCTCTAACCATATTCAAATGTTCTTTTGTGCAAGTTCCATCTTACTCAAATTTTACATTGAGCATGTTCCTAACTTACATAACTTTCTATACTGTGCAAGTTTCTACATAGTCTATGAATATTGTGTATAAATTCCTTGGATCTTGTGAATTATTCTCGTATACGAATTAGATAGGCTATATTGAGCTGTGCAACTATCTGAGTAGAACTGTTTCGTCGTAAGTGAATTAATAGGGCTAATTACTTACATCTATTTTGGTATTCGACCCTTAATGATGATTGAACTATAACTGAAATTAAAGAAGGAGTTTATACCATTTGGTTCGGCTAGACAAATAGTAAAATGTTGTTATATCAACTTTATCCTGGATGTGTTATTCCAACTAGTTGGTCTGGTATGAGACTCTTGTGAAAATTGAGATGAACAACCCTCACTGTAGGGGTATTTTATTATGTCGGGGGACCGATGTTGTCACTTTATAAAACGATATAACATGCAAGTGCACACGGTCAACAAGTAATATAGAAGTAAGTCAGATATCGTACCCACAGAGAACTAATACAAAGAGTTATCCCAATATCGATCTTCTTATCAATTCATTCCTAATTTAACGAACATCATTGATGAATTAAGGAACTAACTTATTACAGAAACTTAAGTTATCTTAATTAAATATTAACAACTTGACTAACAAATAGGTAGCACTTAAGATCACAATTTCCCCAATTGCATTATCATAATCTCTTCACCCTATGAATTAAACCATTAGATTGTTAACCGAGTTAACATCACTATTTATTAACCTCTTTCAAGCATTAATAAAAGACCTATTCTAACTATTTTACTATTTTCATGTAAAACAATTAAAATAGATTCATTAGGCCAAAACTCGAATTCATGTTATGCATGGCTCATAGATATGATCATCCTATGAACTATTATGTTCTTTACTCAATGAGAGCTCACAAATTCATACGTCATCATATTAAGATCTAAACTTAAGTCTCATTTGTCAATTCAACTTAAAGTATCAACATAATTGTTGGCCAAACAATTTACACAGTAAGCATACAATATGATGAACAACCAATTGATTTTAACAACTGATAATAATGATGAATTAATTAAAGCTATGTAATTGGTTCCATTGTAACCTTAATAAGAAAATTTAGAACATCATTCTAGAAATTAAAACAAACAAGCTAACATAATTCTTCAACATCTAAGAGTATCAATTTACATAAGATTAAGAGAAATAGAAATAAAAACTCTGATTTATCTCCCAACTTGCTAAGTTGATCTCCTCCTTGTTGGAACCTTGTCAATGGTCTTTTTCTTGTCTTTCTCTTTCTTTCTTTTTTCCTTTTCCTCCACCGAAACCTCTCTATTATCTACCCTTTAACTTTTCTGATCTTTTTCGTTTAGAAGTCTCTCCCCACCTCCTCCATGTTGCCCACTTCTTCAATCTACGTAGGAATAGGAAAAACTGCCGTTTTGCCAGAACTGCTGCTGTAGATCCAGATCCAGTGCCGACCGCACTGAATTTAACTTTATGCATGCTTGGCAATATATTCATGTATGACATTGTATACATGCTTCTCAATTATTATACATCGCACTTAAAACATGCTTCGTAACTTACATCAAATCATGCTTCACAATTTGTACATATTTCACATGTAATCATGATTCATGCTTTTCACATACTTCACAAATAATCACACCCATTGATTTCACATATCATCAATAACATCAATATAGATTCATATCAACAAGTTAATATCACATTGTACATAACAATGCATATAGCAACAAGTTTTGAAAAACTTGTCTGATAAGTTTATCCAGCATATGCTAACATTATTATGTTTCTCGAACAACCTACAATCGTAATATAGTTAATATATTCACATTAGTCATAATACGCATTACAAGTCTTAATTATGACTTTAACTTTCAATTTTCTCAACTTTTACGATAACTTAGCTAATTCATATCTCACTCGTACCAACTTGGAATTGGTTCATCTTTGGATAATAAACTACCCATAACATGGTCTAACTACCCTTATAGGTGTTATAAACAACAAAATTCTCGAACTCAAAAAGTTCGATTTAAGAGGTCAAACCCGTGGGTTCCCGCAGTGTGTAGACTGCTGGACTCTGGTTTGGTTAAACGACCATAACTTCTTCGTTTCTTAACCTTTTTGGGTGATTCTTGAGTCCATTCTCATCAGAATTTCTCCCTCTAGAACTTTCCTTTAGATTTCAAATCAAGATTTCAATCGGAAGTTGACTCAAAATCGCTCTCAAGGACAGAATGCAAACTAAACTTCATTTTCCTTCACTTGAAAGACAAACCTTGACACGTTATGTATTATTTAGCTAGTTTATCATGTTATATGACTTACTAACATAGTAATACATAAACCAACACAAAGTCAAACACTTTTAAAATATGTTTTCAAGATCAAACAATGATCGATTTAAAACCGACACTTAGGGTTTTTACAAAACGACAACTTTTAAGTTTAAAACTTATTATGAATGTAACATAGCTCCTTTTTCATTTATTTGAAAGAGGTTATTATCACCACTTGTAGATCTATAAAATAAACTTATAGATCTTTAAAAATACTCATAAAAATATGAGGTTTTCTTTTGAAAATCACAACCAACAATGTTAAGGCTTAACTTTAAACAACCATATCTAGGTTTCTTAAACATACATGGACAAAAATGTGATCTATCTACATTTTTACCATCATAGATCCACCTTATACCATTGGAACCACCATGTTCCACCATATAGATCGTAGATCTCCTAACACAAACCTAGATCTAACAATATTAACCAAAAACATAAAGTTCTAGGTTTTAGAAATACTTTTAAACCTTTAAGGTTTCTTCTTCTTCTAGATGAAAGGATGTCAAACTTGAGCATCCTCCTCTTCTTCTTTCCATAGCTTTGATAGAACATAGCTAGAGCTTATTTACCTCCTTCTCATGGCCATCCACGAATTTCTCTCTCTCTCTATTGTTCTAGCTATTTAGCTTAAGGAAAAGAAGTGAAAATGAATGAAATGAAATTGCCAAGCCTCGATTAATCAACCAAGCTTCTCTCTCCTCTTACAATTATGCTTGCAATAACATTACATACATAATGTATATCTATTCTCTTCTCCCACCACTTAACCAAAGCTAGGTAACCAAAGGTGGTTAAATAAACTAGGGGACAAGGTATTAATTGAAGTAGATGGGACAAGACATTTAGGGGCTACTTTGTAAGAGATGTGAGAGGCTAGCTCTAGCCCTCTCTTGGCCCAAGATGGGCGGTTTCCCCATGCTCCATTTTCCCACACTTTTGTTTTTATTTTTCATTTAATTTATATATAATTATACTTGCAATAATATTACATATACATATGTGTATCTATCTAATCCCTCCACCATTTAACTTAGTTGTAGTTAACTTTCTAACATTACCTCAAGGTCAAAATTCAATCAACCTTAGTTAGTTATCAACTTATTCTCCTTCTCCCAAAAATTAACCAAGGTATGGTTAATTTTCATCATCACATGCATTCATCTAGCGTTTAACCAATGTTTGGTTAATGCCCACTCTTGTTTACCAACTAGGATTATTCAATTAACCTTACATTGGTTAATTCTTTACAACCTTTCATTTCTCCAACACAAGTTACCAACCTAGCCCATTATAACTCTCTTACACTACTTACACACATCACCAACTTGTCACTTCTATCCCTTTTTTGCTCCTACCAATGCAACTTTTGATAAAACAAAAGCAAAAGTCTACCCACTTCTTTTAATTTCTTTTTCCTTTTCTTTTAATAAGAATACTTGCAAAATTATATATATGTATAAATATACTAATGCATATATATAAATACACCAATATATACTCTTCTCTCTTCATTATCTAAACCTTTCATTTATGAAAAGTTTTCAAACTTTCCATTTATGGAAAGTTTCTACCCTTCCATTTCTTTGGGTTTCTTTAACTCAAGGTTGGTTAAAATATGGTCAACCTAGTTTACTCATCCTTTGGCTAATTTGTTAGGTTACTCATAAAATCCTAACACATTAAATCCTTACTCATAGCTTGGGCTTATAATAAATCCCTCTTGGACTATCAATTATCATATATTTGGGCTTATATTTAAATTACCCACTTCACATCTAGGCAATCCCATATTGCGCTACCATAATTAATCCTCTTATTGAAATTCCCTACATTAATCACCCTAGTTAATTACCTAATGATGATCACCGTTCTCGTTTGCCAATCAAGGCCAACATTCAAGCTATGTTAATTCATAACATAGTTTTATCTTGTTTCTCATTAATTAACCTAGTTAATTACTCATCTAGGTTTGGATCATTACCATCCTACCCTTCATCCTAAACTTTCCATTTATGGAAAGTCTCTAACCTCTTCTTAATGGTGGACATCTATACACCACAACTTTCCTTTTATAGAGAATTCCCAAACTTTTCATTTATGGAAAGTTCCTAAACTTTCTATTTATAGAAAGTTTCTCCTCTCATATTTTTGAATAGTAAATACGCTCTTATACTCCATATAAACGCTATTCGGGAATGTGAAAATTCGAAAAGAACGAAGAAGCGTTTCTCGCATGAATAGTGTTTCCAACGTTATTTTCTAAGAAATTTTTTTTCCTCTACGATTCATTAATGTTTATATCGTATCACATAACACATTGATTAGATCGCAGAAATCCATCTTCATTGATCACTTAAAATCATAATGCACAAATATATCATTGCTCCTCCTAAACTTTCTACTTATGGAAAGTTTCTAGGGTAGCTTCTCTAACCCCATCTGGCTTATACATGCTTGTATACCCATATATCTCTGTATACCACCTTATCAATTCTAGGGTTTTAATCCCTTACATATCGTTTCACACATTTAATTTCTAACACATAGATTAGGTTAAAGTGTTTAATCATCTCTACACAATCATCTTTTTCAAAACTAGGTTTTAAACTCAACCCTTATAAGGATTCCATCATCGGAACCATTACTACCGAAACGCTCAAGTTCGGTTAACTTCTAAACTCTTACGACATTTATTTCATCCCATAATCTTTTTGAATACATCCTCAATTCATGTAGGTTCTTTCAAACCCAAAGAAAATATTGAGTCATTTCTCTACACATTTCTCTGTTAACAATCTCGGTTTTGACTTTAACCTTTATTTAATATTTGAGACTTATTTACAAGTCTCATAACTATCCGGGATATTACATTCACCCATTCTTCTAAGAATTTTGTCCTCGAAATTATATCATACTCAACTCTACTCATTCTATTCATCATATCTAGGTTTTTATACTAACCTTTATATTCTCATCTTTCTCTAAGAAGATCTCACCTTCTTATCACTAGATTTCCAGGATATTGGAATATCTTTCAGGAGTCTTCAACGACCGTTCAATAATCGTGAAGTAGTATAGAATAACTAGGAATTAAAAGGTTCCTTTAAAACTTTTACAGATCTGACTAAGGGGCCATAAAGACTGTGAACATTTGCTTGATTTTCGTCAATTCATATCTAGAATGTTTAACTCACTTAAGACTGTAAGCATCGTTTGCCAGGTCTGTTTATAATCACAAAGAAAATAAACTACCTCTAGTGTACTCTAGGTGATCAGCCTATCGTACTATTGCGTTGTGCACAACGACTTTCATAGGTTGAACCACGTTAACCAACCCTTACTACTTTTTCTCTGGATTGAACCACGTTAACCAATCCTCACTTCATCAATCCCCTTTTGTAGGGTCGTTCTCCTCAGCCTTAAAAATCATCTTCTTCCGCACCAAAACAATTGGATTGGAAACACATTAAAATGACTTATACGAAGTTAATCGTATCTATCTCACCTCAGTCTAGCCAAAATAATTGGCATAGACTAGCATTATAATTTTGTTCATGAATCATGAACCTCGAAATTTTAAATACCTTCCATAAAATTAAAAACTATTTTATGACTTCATGATACCGCAGCGTATAACGACGTGTTGATGGTTCTATGACCATATCCACACTCTGTTATCGTGCGTTGAGGATTCCGTCATTTGATCATATCCGCACCAAGTTCCATGGTGTAATAACAATCTCATAAATACATTTTGATAATTTATAAACACATTTTGATGATTTTAAATCACTTTGTCTAGCCGACACAATTAGTATAGATATTTGAAGAATAACATTTTTGAAAACTTATCGGTTTAAAAAAAACTGACACAATCTTTAAAATAAAAACACGTATGCGCATAATAGCATGACTTTAAGAATTCCGAGATCTAGCATAGCTAGATGATTTAGAATATCCTAAAACCTCAAATATCTCTAAATTTCCTTCTTTTCCTTAGCATCTCTTAACTATACCTAGATCATCAAACTTACCACACAATATGAGTTCAGGAACTTACCACAATCATATGAGTTTAGGAACTTATCTTAGTCAGACCAAAGACGTCCATCCGCTGAGGGGTTCAAAAACATACCATATGATTATGAGTCATGAACTTACCATACGTATGAGTTTTTAAGAACTCGCACTTAGCCTTAACCTTCTCTACATATTATATATGCATATGAGGAAAGAATCACCTTCCCACCATATAGATAACTAATAGTGCTTAACTTTCACATTCTCTACCTATCAGCTATGCATCTGAGGAAGAATCACCTTACCATCATATAGATAACTAATAGCACGACCACAGATTTCACTGATTATCAAAATAGGAAGCTAAGTGGTCGTTAGACCAAGCACTACTTCCCTGCCCATACAAGGAATTCGTTTAACTTAGCCACTAAACTCAGTCCTCAGTAGAAATCCACAATTCTTAACTTCTTCATAGTTTACTTTGGATTACCATATCCATAATCTAGCAATTTATACTCATTAAGAGTGTAATTTTAACCACTTCGGTTAAACTATTTCACGGTCTAACAGCCTCTGCGGGACTTTGCAGGAATCTTATACAAGACTTCCTTTTTTTTCCCATTCTTTACATTTCCTTGAGTCAGCAGACTCAGGATTAAACTCTTTATTTCTTCTGAAGATCCTTCCTTGGACCTACTCATTCATTTCTTAACTTCGAATTTTCTATATTCGTCTTTTATCACTTAAACTTTTTCTAAGTTTATTTCACTACTATTTCCATCATCTCTTCTACGGTTATAGCCTAAGGTACTCTTACCTAAGGTTTATAACCTATCAGCTCTGATACCAACTATAACGCCCCAAAAATCCCCATACTCGCTATAGGCGACCTTGTGCGTTAATGTACAACCTTACTTTATTATTCACAATATTTTATAATAATATGTTGTTAAAAATTTAATAAATGTAAAACTTTTATAATGTTTGTTGCTCGATTTCACAATCAACAATTACGCGCAAATATACACGATCAACAAGTAATAAAGTGATAAGACAGAGTGTCGAACCCACAGGAATTACTATGTTTTATATCTCCAACTGTCAATTTAGATTATGGCTATTCTATTAAACAATCGCAATTTGAATACTGATTGAATCTAATTAAATTAACACTAACACTGACAACTATCACAAAGGTTGAAATTCAGATTTAAAAAGATTAAGACTACAATATCCCCAGTTATATTTCATAAACCAATCTATCTACGTCTTCCAATTATTCACTTCAATGGAGTTGTTAACAAAAATTCAATTGTATTTATAAGCCCTTTTCCAAGTGATCAAATAAATCTATCTAATCCAATTAACTCTGCGATATTCCTATGCAAAACCAAAGGATTAAATTCATTAAGCTTCAATTTCCAACTGTTACATGCAGCAAAGTAATATCCCTATTCACTTCACAATCCTAATTATTCAACACATGCAAATAATTAAGAATACATGCTATCTCATCCAGTTCTAACCCTAGATTGCATCTCCCGAATTCACCTAGGATATTCCGCTAATTGTCGACCAAACAATTAATCAATAAGCATAGAATAAGATAGACAACTCAAATTGATTGAATAACTGAAATCAAATAGATAGTTAATTCATAAATATAACTGGTTCAATTATAGCCTCAATTAATGGTTTAGTTCATACTGACAATAAAAACTAGAATTTCAAAATAAGTCATCATAATTAATTACAAATCATGGATAAAAGATTAAAAGAAAACTCAATGTAATCTCTAGTCCTCCAATCTGAATTCCTCACGATGCTTGACTTGATCTTCAATCTCCTTGCTCAGCTTTGAAAATTCAATCTCCGTTGTTGTTGTTTTGATCCAATCTATAATCTCTTATTTATATCTTCATAAGCCTCCTCTAGTCTCCTCATCAGAGTGGTAGATAGAATCCTTGTTAACTTCAACCTTTCCAAAATAACTGAATGCTGACAAATCTTTTAATTTCTATCAGCCGCATTCTCGCCCCGGCGAGAAGTTCTTCACAAAAGTCCTCGCCCCGGCGAAGTCTCGCCCCAGCGAGGTTATTAACCCATGGATTCTCGCCCCGGCGAGGTTGTCCTGCACCCAGCTATTTTCTTCTTCTAACCTGCAGCCAGCCTCGACCTACAAAAGCAATACGAAAACAAATAAAAAGATACTAAAAACACTTAAAGACTGTAAAGAATTAAGCCAAAGACGTATCAAACTCGTAAGTTAAAACCTACTCATCAAATGCCCCCAAACTCGAAACTTTGCTTGTCCTCAAGCAAAAACACAAAACAAACCATAATAACATCTAAACTAACTACCTACATAAATGCATATGCATGACTTTACATACTCAAGCAAATAATTAACAGATATCATAAAAATTCGGCCTCAGAAATCAGTAACTACCAATTCAACAGAACTTCAACCTCGTACACCATCAACAAGCCAACTATCATCAGTTATGACTTACTCTTAACCCTTCCATAAGTGTGTGGAAAATATATCAAACCAATCAGAATATGAATTCAACTTTTAGTATCACAATGCTCAGAAAAAGATAAGTTCACAAATTTTACTTTCAAGCTCAACTGCTATTCACTTGTCTTCTCATTTTTTCTTTTTTTTTTCTTTTTTACCGAGTGCATTTTACGCTCCATCTCGTCATACATCTTGACTAGTGCAATGTTCATCTTTTATTAGGCTATTCAATGTCACCCGTGTAACGAACTATCAACCAACGACTCCCAAACCAGACGATTTTAGGGCGCTGAGTGTAAAGACACATCCTAAGGGCATACTCATTCAAATGACACCGCCCACAAAGATAAACTAGTCAAGACCTGCTCTTATCTGTCTATATTCGTTAATTCTTCTTTTTCTCGCACTTAGACAAACATCGAAGCAGTATTTATTCAACAACTTTTTTTTTAATTTTACTGAATTCTCTTTTTTTTTATCCAACAAGTGATAACAGTCTATACCTTCATGTGAGCACGTAATACACCAAAGAAGAACCAACTCCTAATTACTTCAATACATATGCGAGAACAATTAAAAACCAAGGGTCTTAAGTAAACATAACTAAAAACAGTCAAGCTCCAGATTTAGCAATCACTATCCATCCCATTAAACTGAATTAGAACTGATCAAGTTTCATCATCGGCCATCCCTAAATGACTTCCATTAATGCATTGCTTGAATACCCCTACTAAATGCAATACTATATGATCCTACGCTACTAAATTTTTGGGTTTTTGGATTTTTGATTTTTTTTGTTCTTTCAAATAGATAACTAATGCAATCTAAAATGAAACTAATACAAATAAAACTAAAATGCAACTAGATGAGCAAATTCTAAAAATAACCCCCCCCAACCTCAAACGATACAATGTCCTCATTGGGCGAAAAATAAATAAAGTAAAGAACAGAGGACTTCCCTGACATGTTAAGCAGTAGGCCCGAACTCGTCATCATCATCTGGGGTTGGTGGTGGAAAAAATGGCAATGGTTGCGCCTCTGGAAAATGAATATAATCCATCAACAGTTTCATATTAGAATACATATTTGCTATCTCTTGCGTACAACTCTACTGATAAGCAAACATATGGTCCTGTCGATCCGCCAACCGTTGATTCTGCCTCAATATGGTTTTATGCTGAGAATCGATAAGTCGCAGCAACTCGCGAAATTGAAAGCTAAACTTAGATTTGCCTATAGAAGTGGACGCCGAAGGACCCGCTACCTCTTCATCAGATTCCCGCTCCTCATCTTTAGAAGGAGAATGAATGATATACCCCAAACCACGGGGATGCGACTCACCTCCTTCCCATTCCTTATATCGTGCAATTAGACGGTGGTCCAAAAGTAGCAACGGTTGCTGCAAAGCTTCCTCAGCTCCCCAACGAACACCCGCTCGAAGACATAATCCACAAATCAGAGAAGGGTGTGGCAAACCACCCTGACTATGTAAGCTCTGTAATGTTCGGCGAATCGACGCCTCAATCACCTCTCCCACATTGATCTTAATTCCCGTCACAATGGCATATAACAACAAAGTTTTCTCCTTGGGCACATCACTCACATGATGTGATGGCATCAGTTTAGCGGAAAGGAAGGCATACCAAACCTTACCATAACGACTCAAATCCTTGCTATGGAACAAAATTGCTGCACGTGGCCCTCTGGATATCCAAGTCGTCCCCGGTTTACACAAGTCAGTAACCACCTTCTCCAAATTCGGTCCCTCCGCAAGAAATTGAGTGTATCTACAGCGTCCATCAGGCCTCAAGTTATAATATTCATTGATCGTCTGGGCGTTGAATGAAACTTTCTTACCCTTGATTGTAACCTCGCATGGAGCCGCGTCTTCTGCATTGGCATAGAATTCTTTGACAATGGCTATGCATGCAGGTTCTGGATGGGCGGTGAATGTCTCCCATCCCCTCTCAATTATCTGTAGCATCATCTCACCATCTACCACTTCGTCAGGTGTGAGACCGCGCTCGGGAGTTAGAGCTTTACCCGATGTATACGAATCATATCTGTTAGTTGCCTCAACACAGACGAATTTCCTTCTATCAAATTGCCTGGATGGTGTTGAAGATGAACCCTCACCCCGATGCCTTTTAGGAGCCATTACTGACCACTTAACAATTAAACCCAAACGTAGATTCTGAAATAACAAGACTAACACTCCACAACTTTGCTATGCAAAATTTGGAACAAAACTTCCCCCAAACTCAAACTCTACTAATTTCCAACTAGACTTTGCACAAGTGAAGACACTAAAACAAATTGAAACCCAGACAATCCAACCAAAATTCAACGAAAATCAGAACTCAAGAGTAAAGCATGGATACAAACTGCCCAATACCAATTCCAGATGAACTTGTCTCAAACGAAGCAACAAAACTACCCAATGTAGGATACCTGACAGAGGCACGGGACAATGGAACAGATTTTGTGGATGTTGAGCGGTTGAACTGATTGACTTGCTTCTTCAATTAGGTACAAACCCTAGGACTCATTCATGCAAAGATATAGTGTATGTAGATTGTGAATAGAAAACAAAGTACTCCTCTTTTGAACGAGAGATGGACTTAGAGCCATGTTAGGGTTTTGTTTTTAGAGAGGAGTTTGATGTGTTTGAGATGGAATCCAAGTGTGGGTAGGATGAGGGATGAATTTAGAAGAGAAATTAGAGAGGAGAAGGTTTGCTCGGTATAGGAGAGGTAGAAATAGGAGTTTGAAGAAGTTGAATGGGTTTAGGATTGAAAGAAACTGAATTGGGATCATTTTTTTTAAAATTTGATTTCCGCGATTCTCGCCGAGGCGAGGATTTTATACCTTAGAATCTCGTCGGGGCGAGAATGGACAGAGAGAAGAATGGGCTGGGGCGAGAAATTTTCACGCTGGAGCGAGTTTTGGCAGAGAGGTTCTCGCCGGGGCGAGGATCTCTAGTACATTTTTCTCGCCGGGGCGAGAAACCTCTTTTTTGAAATTTTTGCTTTGTTCCCCTTTTCTTCAATTGGTACCATCCCAATAGCATGTCTCTTCTTCTAATGCATTCCCCAAGTCTTTGTCCCTGTTCCAAAGAATAACAACATAAATGAGTCTAAGTACGAAAGATTTGAAGAATTATTTCAAAACAGGAACAATTTGAACTACTACTTCTACTAACTAGAAACAAAATTATTAACTACACTAAATATACTAAAGCAATAAGGTAACATGATTGGGTTGCCTCCCATCGAGCGCTTGGTTTATAGTCGTCAGCCCGACTTTCTCTGCGGTATTAAGCATCAGTTTGATTGAGAGAAGAGAGATAAATCATTGATGCTTGTCGATCCATATCACCTCCCCAATAATGTTTGAGTCGCTGACCATTGACCTTGAATGTGCGCTTTGAGTTTGGTTCTTCGACGTCAATTGCCCCGTGGGGGGCTACAGCAGTGACAATGAAACACTACAAAAAAATGGGCCTTTAGCAACGATTTTTCGGGCAACGACTTTATAAGTCGTTGCTAAAAGTATATGTTTAGCAACGAAATTTGTCCTTCGTTGCAGATTGTGCCAGACTTTCACTTTTTGCAATGAAATTCATAAGTCGTTGCAAAATTTCGTTGCTAATTCATTGGCGGGAAAAAAATTCGTTAGAAAGTCGTTGCAAAATTTTCGACCACTTGATTTCCCGTCATCGTGGGCAACGAAAGTTTTTTTTGTTTCTAAAAATGGGGCTTTAGCAACGATGTTTCAGGCAACGACGTTATAAGTCGTTGCTAAAAGTGTATGTTTAGCAACGAAACTTGTCCTTCGTTGTAGATTGTGTCAGGCTTTCACTTTGTGCAACGAAATTCATAAGTCGTTGCAAAATTTAGAAACAAAATTCGTTAGAAATTCGTTGCAAAATTTCTAACCACTTGATTTCTCCTCATCGTGGGGAACGAAAGTTTTTTTGTTGCTATATTTCGTTGCCTAATATGGACCACATTCATTGGCAACAATTTTTATTTTCGTTGCATATTTTATACAACTTTTTGCAACGATTATTAAAATGTTGCCTTAAATTAAGATAATCCTAATAAGCATGCTTTTGTAAGACCATATTCGGTATTCGGAGAATTGTCAAAAAATATTCATATTTAGTATTTAAAAATTATGTCCAAATGCGAAAAATATTCGTTTCTATTTTTTATTCGAATAAACAAATTATTCAAATATCCGAATTCGAATGTCAAACACCTAATAAATAGTTTATTCAATTTATTTATAAAAAGTAAAAATAAAAAAAATATTGACCAATTACTAACAAATCACAACCATTTAAAGTTGTAAAAATACATATCATAAATGGGAGACATATCAAATACATCATCATTCATAATTGATCATAAAAATCAATTAAAATTTACTAATATAAATTGTACATATAAGCTGTATAAATTGTACTTATAAGTTGTTCCATATTATTTAATTTATTTTTTGCTAAATTTAAATGTATATAAGAGAAAAGAGATACATATACTTAGGGGCATTCCCCAGATCGATAGAAAATGTCAAGAAAGGGAACTCAACATGACAAACAGTGAAACTCAGATTCTAAGACAATACAAGAGCATAAGGCCAAAACAGATCAAATGAGCACTGCATTGGACTTCAAGAACACTACAGAGCATCCGACCAACAAAACAATAAACGGACGGAATGCTGACTGTGCATATTGGCCCGTTATTTTTACTGACGTGGCCCGTTATTGCTGACGTGGAGGACATAAATGCTTGACTTAAAAATATCCTTAAAGAAAATGTTGCTCACAAGTATCAAACTCCAAACTTCTCCAAACTAGAAACCTTATATTCCAACAAAAGCCACTAGATCAACTACCTATTATGCTAAAATTTATGTAACACTAATATTTAAACCACCTAACATCGTTTCTATGCATGTGAAGATGAGATAATACACTTTTTGGTCACTGTACTAGGAATTGTAATAATAATAATAATTGTAATAATTATTATTGTAATAATAATAATAAATTTTAAATAATTAAAATAATAATATGATGTGAGTTTATTTAATTTTTTAGATATTTTTAAGTAAAACTCTTTCCGTGAAAGTGATGGAGTATTATGATTCTATGAAAGTAACTTCCACTTAGAGCTACCTTTAACATTATTTGAGATATAAAATTCGATATTTCTAACATTTTTCTACCAAATGTATCTACTTTAAATAAATTCAAAAAAAATAACGAATTCAAACATTAATATTTCTCTTTCCTTTCATAAAAATCCAATTTTCAAATTTCAATAAAGTGGTATACGTAACATGAATACAAGGAGTTTTCGACTGTTACGTATTTATCCAATATATATCTATCCTCCACTTTAAATCCAAAGCTTCAGTAGGATCATGGGCCTATGTCTGTGGACTATATATACACTAGATATTATGGCCTAGTTAAATTGGGCTAGGTTGATTAATCCCTTTGGAAAAGATTAAAGCAAAGGTTGAAATTGACCTTTGAACCAATATTTGATTGGGGGAGAGAGAGAGAACCTTGGACCCTAAGAAAAACTGTTACATAAGCCCAACTTAATACTGTTATGATTCACCTTATCTGTTCTTTTATTTGGGGGATGACAAGTCTTGGTAGATAAGTTGGGTTCTTTGGATAATTGGATCTACTTCATCCCTCTAGTTCATTATTGCATATATTATTACACTGTCCATTCCACACACAAAAAAAAGAGTCCCATTTTTATTTTTTAGAAACGATGCTAGGTGGTTTAAATATTAGTGTTACATAAATTTTAGCATGATAGGTAGTTGGTTCAGTGACTTTTGTTGGAATATAAGGTTTCTAGTTTGGAGAGGTTTGGAGTTTGATACTTGTGAGCAACATTTTTTTTAAATAATTTTTAAGCATGGCAAGCCCAGCTCCACGTCAGCAAAAATATGCACAGTCAGCATTCCGTCCGTTTTTTCGGATGAAAATTAAAAATAATGACCATTTTATAATTTTTGAGAGTACAATTATTCGTTTGATTTTTCTTTAATAAATTAGTAACCAATTTAATGAAAGTTGTTATAATCTTTTGTTTTAATTTTATGGACCGATAAAATGTTATTAATATTTTTTAGTTTTTTTTCGTAAAATTATATTACTAATAACATACTTCATTAAAAATTGTTCAAAAGTTTATATGTTTGTTTGAGTCATAATTGAATTCTACTTGTTTGTTTTATTATTTATTTAAGTATATGTATATGTGTGCTCACTACAAGAAATTGGGGCTCTTGCGAAGGAAATTTTGTGAGTGAATTGTTTCCTTCCCAAATAAGCCTTTTTTGTGAGGGACTAATGAAGAAAATTTTTATTTATGAAATAAATTTTATTCACAATATGTAATTAGTGACAATTATTTTGTTAGGGAAAAATTATTCATTATTTTGTTTGAAGTAAATCTTAGAGCATCAATGATATATTTTCACAAAAATATTTCTAATTTTAAAGATAGATATTAAATTAATATAAAATAATTTTTAAAATTTTAAGTATATATTATGTTAAAGGTACATGTTAATCATTTTAATTACATTAACTAAAGTTTAAAATTATAAACTACATTTAGTATACATATATACATAAATATTTTTAGAATTATATAGAGGTACAAATCATACGTTTACGAATAACTGAATGATATAATTTAAGTATTTGGATAAGTAATATCAATATTATTGATGGAGTTATTGAGCATTTTTTTGTGTGATAGAGTTACACAAATTAATTATTAACACTAAAAGTAACCGTCTAAAAAGTGGTCGACTTTATAATATAGATATATACATACTTTCTACGAATGATGAATAATAAATGATTTTGATCCTTCACTTTAAATGACTTTATTACATTGATTATCCTTATCTGCTTCTGAACAATGATGAAAACTTATATATATATATATATATATATAATTAGAATATATATATATATATATAATTTAATATAATTAATAATAAAATACAATTTAAATGTTATTAGAATACTGAGAAAACATGGGTTTGTATGATAAATTATAGGGGACAATTGTTGGTTTGATGTGCAAGGAGATATGACGTGCCCCAACTCTCCATACTCATCTGCCAAACACAAAAAAAAAAAAAACAGATATGACGAGTTCCATCTAGATTTGCACCAAACAAACCCTTCAATCTAGATCTAGATCTAGATCTAAACAGATATGACGAGATCTTGACTGCAATACTACTTGCAATTTTTTCAATCATCTTAGCTTTCAATTCGACCCATTTGCTCACACCACTGCCGATACCTGGATCCGATAACCAGCTTCACGCTTCTCAAATCATCCATGTAACCGGAGCTGTCAGACCGGAGAGTCTGGCTTTCGATCCCAAAGGCGAAGGGCCCTACACCGGAGTCGCCGATGGTCGGATTCTTAAGTGGGAAGGACAAATCAATGGCTGGGTTGATTTTGCCGTCATTTCTTCCCATAGGTGCCAATTAACTAAAAACCTTTCTTTTTTGTTTTGTTACATTTCTTCCTCTGTTTGATTTTGAAAGTAGTATGTACAAAAACCAATCATATTTGATATGATGTAGCATATACTTTGTAATCTTATTCGGTTATTAAAGGCATTTTATATTATCTACATGGTGCTGTTATATTAAATGTGATAAACCCATAGTTTAGAGCTGTAATGTCCGGAAAATTTTAAACACTGTACCAAATTTATTGTTATAAATAAATTCATTTTATATAATTTTATAAATTTAATTGGACCCATGTAAGAATGTTTATTTAATTATATAATTATAGGTCCAATAAACTTCTTGCATTAAAGGGGCTCATTATTAGTACGATTTAAATTAATGGGTTAACTCCCAAGATTTTATTTGGAGGGAATTGGAAAAAAAAAAAAAAATTAATAAACAAATTTATTTTATTACTGGATTAAAAATATTTCAAATAAGGAATTATTGGTGGAATAAATTTTTATTAGTTAATTGGATTACTTCATTCAAATTAAATATTAGAACATAATATTATTAATTTAATTTGGGTCACTTTCCTTTTATCTAGGATGGCCCATTACTTTCATTTCGAATGACCCAATGCCCTTATCATTCTTGATTGGGCTGCCCTCCCAATTAATTAGTCGACCCAACTATTGAGTAAGCCAAATTTTCTTCTCAGACCGGACTGGATCCTAGTGTTAAGTCAAGTGGGCTAAGCCCAATCCTTTTGGCAAGTTAAATAAATGTTCAGCCGGGTTGGGTAGTGGAAATGGACCGGGTCCATCGGGTCGGTTTGGGTCCGTTTCTTGTTGAAGAAATTCATCAGCAGCTTAATTGGGAATTGATCAAAGAGAACACTCATACGCCTAGACCCTCAATTCAGAAAACCTATCAAGACCCAAAACCTCAAATCGAACTAGCCTCTCAAATCGGTCGGAGCAAAGGAAGAGGGGAAGGGGCGCGACAGGTCGGCGTAGGTGGGGGAACCGATTGACGGCACGGTAGCGTAAGAGGACCGGCGGCTACCAAGGGATTAACCAACGGACGAAGCAGTGAGGGCGTCAACGACCGAACGACCAACAGTTGGACCACAGGTTCGAGGAAATCGGCGATTGGACGGTGAAAAGGGGGTACGATGCTCGAGGTTCTGCCGATGTGAAACGGGCGACAACCAGTTCTCCTCAAACCCTCAGTTATTGTCCGAAGCAATTAGGGTATTAACCATAAATTGGGCAAACTCTGCCCTATAAATTGAGACCCCAACCCTGAAGAACTGCCGATTTTCATTGCTTGGTGAGACCCAAAATTTTTAGGGTTCGACAGTAGTGTGAGGGTCAGAAAAAAAAAATTATCCCTGAATGTCCAGCTTGGTATCCTACTTTGGAAGGAGAAGGAAGGCCGCCAATCGATCGAACCCAAGGTATCAAAAAGGGGTTATTGACTGTGATGGTTTTATTTTCCAGTTTGTGTTGGGTTATTTGGTTTAGAGATTCTGGTATGGTGTTGAAATTTTTCTATACCTTGTAGTGTATTGGATTAAAATCGTTCCCCTGTATTGTGAAGTTTTATTTCTCTGGATCAAACTAAAAGAGTTTATTGAAATTGTTTGGTGTACGTTATACATTGTATTGGGTATTGTTGTTGCTCTGGTATTGTAATTCTGTGGGTTAGGTTCTTTGAAAATTTCTATTAGTTTTGGTTGTGCTGTGTTAACTCTTGAATGGGTTATCTTAATTTAGAAATATGGTATTGTAATATCAATGGTATTGGGAAATATAGATTATTTGTATTGGTTTGTATCACTGTGTAGTTGTATACCACTGTATTGGAGTGTGTATTAAATTTCTTGGGTTGAGCTGTTTCTTTTCCATCTTGGATATGTTTCTGGCAGCTCCATTAGGAACAGTAGTTAGGCTTAAATTGAGTTCCTATATGCCCACCCCCTGTTTGGTGTGATGACTGAATGAGCCAAGTTGGGCTATGATTTCAGTCCAGAAACTTGAATAAGCTGTGTCACTAAAAAAGTTTTCAAGTCATAACTGCATAATAAAAAAAAAATTGGCTATGATAGCCACGAATAAGGTGAATAAAGTAAGTATTTAATTATTATTTAACTAATGTTAAAAGATAATAAATATTTAATTATTATTTAATAATAATAATAATTAAATATAAATAAAGTTAATAAAATAATTATTTATTATTTATTAATAAATAATAAATAAAGATAATAAATATTTAATTATTATTTAATAATAATAATAATTAAATATAAATAAAGTTAATAAAATAATTATTTATTATTTATTAATAAATAATAAATAAAGATAATAAATATTTAATTATTATTTAATAATAATAATAATTAAATATAAATAAAGTTAATAAAATAATTATTTATTATTTATTAATAAATAATAAATAAAGATAATAAATATTTAATTATTATTTAATAATAATAATAATTAAATATAAATAAAGTTAATAAAATAATTATTTATTATTTATTAATAAATAATAAATAAAGATAATAAATGTTTAATTATTATTTAATAATAATGATAATTAAATATGAATAAAGTTAATAAAATAATTGTTTATTATTTATTAATAAATAGTAAATAAAGGTACTAAGTATCTGATTATTATTTAATAATAATAACCAAGTATGACTAAAGTTATTGAATAAGAAGGAAATTAACTACTTAATCATTAATGAAATAATGATTAAGTATAAGGGAGATTTATAAGTTCATTAGTTAACTGTGGCCCTTAATAAATAAAGATAATAAACACTTAGCGATTATTAATATTAACTAATAATTAAGTGTAAATTTATACACTAATTAACGTTGCATACAGAACAAGGGTAATGATTACTAAATTACCCTAAGGTAAATAGTAATTAAGAGTAAACTAAATAAATGATCAAGAGTTTTCTGTTATCTTTAAACCAAAATGAATCTATTTTATAAATGATAAATAAGGATTGTTAGACCATACCTGGAAACAATTAAAGGTAATAATTGGAGTATTCAAATGATAAGTGACCCTGATTAATTATTATCTGTTTAAATAATAAATAGAGGTCATTAAATTTTTGTTAGCTGATGGCTAGGTAGTAATTAAGTTCGGTGAATTATTTATCTGCTAAATGGATAGCATAAGTGGGTATAATTACGCAATGCTAATGGATAAACCAATTCTACCAACTGATAGGTTATCCACGGTCAAGTAATTAAAGCTAGAATTTATCCGTAGCTGAGCAAACAGGCAAGTCCTCTATCCCGAACTTTGATTTCTGCAAGTTCCTAACCCTAAACTTCTTACATTATTGCAAGTTCTTCCTTACCCAACTTTTTACCTTGAGCAATACTTTTTTAAACCTTATGCAGTATTTTAATTCATGCAAAAGGTATATATTATTGCAAGTATTCTTTAAGCTTGAATTTTATTGCCAAGCATGCTTTAAGTGGTCTAATCACTTTCACAGTTATTCCACATCTGTATATTTATTGACATTCGTGCATTTGAATTCGTATATTTAAGTTCAGAAATCTATAAACCATTCATGGTTAAGTCTGAACCCTTGTTCGGTCAGACAATTTTGTGAAAATTTATAAAAGCTATCCGAACCAATCAATGGTAAGGATTCTTAGACTATATGAACACCCCTTTATTTATAGGGGAGTACCCCACGTACCGTATATAAGGTACAAATAGCAGAATTAAATGTTATGCATATACATAGGGTACGCGAGGCTGATCCCCTCAAGTACGTTATTCTGTAGCCAGTAACCAGAGGGTCAACCAGCTATTGACTCCTCTGGAAGTTATCGTTCAAAGTCTATTTGACTATCAATTGTTCTAAAAGCATTTAATGTTCTTGCTTCTGATTATTCTATTGTTGAAATCCTTTTTTTTATCATCCCTTCATCATGATATATCTTTATTGTTGTACTTTGAACTTGCTGGGCAAACTCGTTGCTCATTCTTGCTATATCATGACTTTATTGCAGCGAAACCCGAGACTTCAGGGAAGAACAAAGGAAAAGAAAAGATGAAACAATAGATTCCTTGTAGCAGACTTTATAATTATGTGTAATTTAATTACTGTTCATGTAATTTAAACCCTAATAGTTACTTAGGATATGGGTTGATGTACTTGATTAAGGTTAATTGTATTCTGGGACTAGTAACACCTTAAATGAACAACCTATGTTTATTATATTCCGCACTTTTAGCTATCATATGTTGTTAAAGGTGAAGATTGTGTTGGATCGTGATGACCAGATCCGGGTATTTGGAGACCCGAATTTGGGGGCGTCACAGGTTGGTATCAAAGCTGTAGGTTATAAACTTTAGGATCGCGAAACCTAGGTTATAACCTTCATAGTAAACTCGTATTGAGTGTTAGGGGATAAATCGAGGAGATTTATCATATGTGGTTTTGATGAATTGGGGAATTCATCGAGTCGAGTAGTACCCAATGAAATATAACTTCATTTCTTCAATGAATATATTTTATTGTTGTACTAATGTTAGTTTTTGTGTGTTTGTAGGATGACTGATATAGGAGGGACCAGTGGAGCCCGTGAGGAGGAGGAGGTATTTATAGACATCCCAGTAGTTGCTGAGCAGCTGGTGGGGTATGCTCCTACTGCCCCAGGAGTACCGCTAGAGGAGTCCGAGCCGGAGGAGGATTACCAGAGGGAGTTTTACGGAGCCCGTTGTGGGTAGAGTGATGAGGTCGGGCAGTCAAGACCCAGAGGAGGAGGACCCTGAGACCGAGGGGGAGGAGCCACCTGCTTATGTGGATGGCATGGGATCCACTGCTGACGATATTATCGAGGGACTGACCAGCAGGACCGAGGAGCTGGAGGGTCAGATTGCTCATTTGCAGGAGCAGAACCAGACCCATCAGTATATGGAGGACCAGTTATAGAGACCTGGCCTACCAGCTCGAGCACGACTTAGGGGTGGCCAAGGTACAGCTGCAGGGCTACGAGTCCTCAGCACAGCAGGTCGGACAACTGCTACATCAGCTAGTGGCCCGAAACGCTGAGTTTGAGGGAGAGACTGGAGCAGCGGGATCTGCAGATCGCCCACCTGAGGGCGAAACAGGAGGCCATGAGGTTTGAGGCCGGACTGGAGGTGGCTGCTGAGGTATGGCGCGTCAGGGAGGCCTGGGCCAGGGAGGCCAGGAGGGTTGATCAGCTGGAGGACCAGCTAGAGGCCAGGGCAGTGAGGATAGAGACCCTGGGGCATGCCTTGGATGCAGCCTACCGTAGACCCCGGACTGAGATAGGGGAGTCCAGTCGCTCTGTTCGCCGCAGGATCGGGGATGGAGCAGTCTCTTCTGGCCAGCAGGCTCGGATCCGTCATGATGTATAGTGATGGGATAGGATGGTTGTTAGTTGTTAGTACAGTCAGTCCCACTTTTGTTTATGTTAGGGACATAGTCATGTTTGTTTATGAAACTTTATATTTGTTGTTATGATTGGGGTAGCAGTTAAAACCCCAACTTTTGTGGTCTGGAAGGAGGAAAGGTTAGGATTCCCCACTTTTGTCTAGGGGGATGATTGTGATAGGACAGATGGTGGCGCGTTTATAGAAGTATGCCACAGGTTTAGTCATTGTAACAAAACAGTGGTATATGAATATAAATGCAGATGTTTCACTTGAATCAAATGTGTTGATAAATATTTTACCTTTGATTGCTTATTTTAATAACATATGATGTAAAATGTGAATCTATAGGTAAAAGTCATCAGTTTCCTTATTCTAAACCATGCCAAGGGGAAGGCCACGTAACCGACAGGTCGAAGAGTCAGAAAGTGAGGTTGGAGACCAAACCAACCCAATGAGAATGTTCGCGAAAATGCTGGCCGAGGCTATGCAATCCAGACCACCACCTGTAGTGACTCAAGCAGCAGCTGAGCCAGTGCATCATCTGGCAAACTTTAAAGATTTCAAATTGGTCGGACCACCTGAGTTCAAGGGAACTCTTAACCCAATCGAGGCGCAGACCTGGATAGAAGAGATAGAGAAGGTCTTTGAAGTAGCAAGGGTGGCAGAGGAACAGAAAACAAGTTTTGCCACTTTCATGCTAAAAGGAGAAGCCAACTATTGGTGGAAGGCCAATCGGGGCCGAGTTGAAGAAGGCACTGTCGCTTGGGATCGTTTTAAGGAAATGTTCTTGGAAAATTACTTTCCAGAGAGCATGAAGCAGGAGATGGAGATCAAGTTCCTGGAACTGAAACAAGGAAACATGTCTGTGGCTGAGTACGCAGCTAAGTTTAATGAGTTGGCACGGTTTGCAGCTCACCAAGTCAGCACAGAGGAAAGGAAAGCTCGTAGGTTTGAGCAGGGGTTGAAACCATGGTTTATACCGTTCTGTGGCGGTATTGAAAATCAGAACATTTGCAGAATTGATGGAGAGGGCAATCATTGCAGAGGGTGGCAGTGAGGCCCTGGCCAAATACAATCACGAGAAGAAGAAGGGACATGAGGGCCCTAAGGCAGGAAGCAGCGGGGGCAGCAACCCCAATAAACGGAAATGGAGTGAGAGCCAATCTTTCGGGAGCAATAAACCCGGAGGAAATCCGTCTGGAGGGGAGGCAAGAAAACCCGGCAGGTGCAGTAATTGTGGTAAGAACCACACGGGGGAGTGTATGAAGGGAAAAAGCGTTTGCTACAAATGCGGGCAACCGGGGCACATGGCTCCCCAATATCAGAACAAACCAAAGGGAGGTTGTTTCTCCTGTGGATCACCTGGCCACCAGATCAAGGATTGTCCAAAGAGGAAGGGCGACGCTGGGAGTGGCAACCGAAACAACAACAACAACAACAACAACAACAGCGGGAACAATAACCGGCTGAGCTATGGGGCACCAGCCAGTCAAGCCAACAGGCCAACAGCCCGCACGTTCAACATGACAGTCCAGGATGCAATGGAATCCAAGGACGTGGTGTCAGGTATCATCCCAATCAATGATATAAATGCATATGTGTTATTTGATTCGGGTGCTACTTGTTCTTTTGTTTCCGAAGAATTTGCTAGTCAGTTACATGTACCTTGTGAAAAGTTAGAACACCCCATGAACGTAGAAGTAGCAAACAAGGAAGTTATCCCCATAGACTGCATTCATAGGAATTGTTGTGTTGAATTGCGAGGATTTAAGCTCAATGTGGATTTGATACCAATTCGACTGGGAGAGTTCGACGTAATCCTGGGAATGGATTGGCTATCAACCCACGGAGCAGTTATTGATTGTAAGGAAAAGTGTGTACACCTGAAGACTCCTAATAAGTCGAAGGTAGTATTTTACGGCAGTAAGCCACCAAGCCAATCTTGTTGTCTTACTATGATGCAAACAAGGAGATTACTCAAGAAGGGTTGCGAATGTTATTTGGCCCATGTGGTTGATACTCGTCGAGTAGGGGATGAGATGAGTCAAATACCAGTCGTGAGAGAATTCACCGATGTCTTTCCCGAAGAGCTTCCGGGACTGCCGCCGGACAGGGAAATCGAGTTCGTTATCGATTTGGCACCGAGAACCGCACCAATATCGAAGCCGCCGTATCGAATGGCACCTGTAGAGATGAAAGAATTGATGGTGCAACTGCAGGAACTGTTGGATAAGGGTTATATCAGACCGAGCGTGTCCCCGTGGGGAGCGCCAGTTCTGTTTGTAAAGAAGAAAGACGGTTCAATGAGGCTTTGTATCGACTATCGAGAGTTGAACAAAGTTACGATTAAGAATAGGTATCCACTCCCTAGAATTGACGGTCTGTTTGATCAACTCAAGGGAGCAAAGTACTTTTCAAAAATCGACCTGAGAACAGGCTATCATCAGCTGAAGGTGAGACAGGAAGATATCCCGAAGACTGCATTCAGGACTCGTTATGGACACTTCGAGTTCCTGGTAATGTCTTTTGGATTGACAAATGCACCAGCAGCATTTATGGATATTGTCGACGCCGGGTTTTTCCCTTTCTCTGTCTTTTCCAATTTTAGCCTTTTGATTTAATGATTCTTTGGAAAAGATCGGCATTGAGGTCGACGGGGTTTTGAAAGATCGTTTTTATGATGAGCCAATTAACCAGAGTCGCCAGTTGGTATATTTGAAATGGATGTACCAACTCATCCGAGTTTTCGCTCTTTTGTAAATCGCTGGCTCATATGTGACTCCGAATTAATTTGGTCTGCGAATTGAGATTCATAGAGTTCGGGGGCTTGCTTAAGTGAGGGGAAGGTGTTAGGCACCCCTCGACTTCCGTGAAACACGGTTACCGTAATCTTAATGCTTTCCTATCCTTTAATTCATGAATATGTGTATGTAGGTGCGCGCGCGTGTGTGTGTGGGCCTATGTGAATGTTGTGGTGAGTTTGTATGAAAGAGTCATTTGGATTTTAGGGAAAATCGTGTTTTAATTTGAGTATGCTTCGGAATGTCTTTTCGGGTATACCCGAGAAAGCTTTATTTCTTTATGAGAAAGGTTTGGTTTTTAAGTGTCCCAAAACTATGAGATTTTCATTAAATGTCGTTTTGGCAAAAGAAGAATTTTAAATCTTCGTCAAAATAGGAATCGAGATCTATACATTGCTTTCGTGAAACGGTCGGGCAATTTCTAGGATCTCTTTCACCCTATGCACAAAGATTTAATAAAACGTTACTTATTTGCAAAATCATTTTTGTGTGGTGTTTTGGAAAACGATCTTTCTTTAGCTTCCTCGTTAGATAGGAATCGACATTCATTAACATTTCTCAAATTTTAAACTCGTGATTCTAATATCCTACTTTGCTTGATTTTTATGAAAATCTTATCATTTAGCTTTGAAATCAATTTCGCGTCATAAATCGAATCGAGCATAAACACGCGTCGGGGCTATTCATGGGCATGTAAGCCATCAAAATATCCCCGAACGCCAACAATCACAAATTTCACTATTTCGGGGCCTTAAACACGATTCCCGCCTTGGCGTCGTTTTAAGGCCCAAAGGTTACATGTTACAAAACGAGCATCTTGAATCTATCACATACATCAAAACGTCCATCATCGGATTTGGACCTCGGGGTCGCATTCCTAGGCTCACACGAGATTAATACATGCCTACAAAATGAATATTACATAACTAACCAACCCGGGTTTATCTAATATACCATGATATCCGGAAATGACAATCTAAATAAATTACACCCAATAAATTATCACAAACAAGCTAGAAATTTTATCAATTGGATATCCTCGGGTTATTAGGAAGAATTTTGTTCCGATGGAACCCTCCCTAATAATCCATAATCCATGATTGTTCAACAATATACATGAAAACTACATCCCATCTAAGCAAATAAGATGATATGAATTGTTATAACAAAAGGAATTTTTACCTTGCAAAATGATCTCAAAAAGGATGAAGTCTTGGTATTTGAATAGGATGAGAAATATATTTGACACAATCAAAATTAAAGGAGTAAAATTTCTCTCTTTTTCCTCTCTTTTCTTCCTATTTTTGTTGCAAAATCTACTATTTTTCTCTCAAATTCCGTGCTGCTGTTTGCTGTTTTTCTTCTTCTTCTCCAAAATTTGCTGAACCTGCTGAACCTCCTGTATGCTGCCCGAAGCGGCTTAAATAGGCTGGCCAGCTGGCACGCCTCCCATCGCACTCAGCTGGTAGTGCCGATTTCCTGGTTTCCGTGCTGGCGCACCCACTTGGCCGCAGATCTATCCGCGGCTGGCGGGCTTGACTTTCTCGATTTTCGTGCCACGCCTCGATTTTCGTACCGCAACGTCGGTTTTCGCTGACAGGCTCGTATTCCGCAGTCCGGGAACTTCCGGGAGACGTGCCACCTCATTCGGAAATGCCTGCCTTGGACGGTCATGCTGTCACGTCGACTTGGGCTGCCCAAATCAATGCGGCGGTGCCGGGAGCTCGCCCTTGTGCCCGCTCTTTTGCTCCTGCAAACTGGTTCAATTGACGATTTCGCCCTCCTGTCAAGGTTAGTAGAAGGAAACGCAAAATTTGGGTGTCTACAGCTGCCCCTCTTTATCATGTTTATGAAATGATAAATGAAATGAACAGGATAAAGAATAGACACTCGATGCATGAATGACAGTGCATAAGAATGACAGTACATACATGATGCAACACATATGATTTATGATGCAACACAAGATGTAATGCATGCAAGACATTCGTAAGAGTGTCAATGTATCAACCCCTTGACCGTGTTTGTTAGTCTTTGGGTTCACTCTTTCAATCTATCGTCTCGTTCGGGGCCGGGTATCGTCGCCGGTCACCCATCGCGTAACCCCCCGTTATCGTCGCCGGTCGGTTATCTGTCGGAGCCGGTTATCGTCGCCGGACATCCATCTCGTGATCGCCGGTTATCGTCGCCGGTCGATCGTCTCGTCGGGGCCGGGTATCGTCGCCGGTCACCCATCGCGTAACCCCCGGTTATCGTCGCCGGTTGGTTATCTTGTCGGAGCCGGTTATCGTCGCCGGTCATCCTTCTCGTGATCGCCGGTTATCGTCGCCGGTCGATCGTCATGTCGGGGCCGGGTATCGTCGCCGGTCACCCATCGCGTAACCCCCGGTTATCGTCGCCGGTTGGTTATCTGTCGGAGCCGGTTATCGTCGCCGGACATCCATCTCATGATCGCCGGTTATCGTCGCCGGTCGATCGTCATGTCGGGGCCGGATATCGTCGCCGGTCACCCATCTCGTAACCTCCGGTTATCGTCGCCGGTCGGTTATCTTGTCGGAGCCGGTTATCGTCGCCGGACATCCATCTCGTGATCGCCGGTTATCGTCGCCGGTCGATCGTCATGTCGGGGCCGGGTATCGTCGCCGGTCACCCATCTCGTAACCTCCGGTTATCGTCGCCGGTCGGTTATCTTGTCGGAGCCGGTTATCGTCGCCGGTCATCCATCTCGTGATCGCCGGTTATCGTCGCCGGTCGATCGTCATGTCGGGGCCGGGTATCGTCGCCGGTCACCCATCTCGTAACCTCCGGTTATCGTCGCCGGTCGGTTATCTTGTCGGAGCCGGTTATCGTCGCCGGACATCCATCTCGTGATCGCCGGTTATCGTCGCCGGTCGATCGTCATGTCGGGGCCGGGTATCGTCGCCGGTCACCCATCTCGTAACCTCCGGTTATCGTCGCCGGTGTCGGTTATCTTGTCGGAGCCGGTTATCGTCGCCGGTCATCCATCTCGTGATCGCCGGTTATCGTCGCCGGTCGATCGTCATGTCGGGGCCGGGTATCGTCGCCGGTCACCCATCTCGTAAACTTTTCACTTCAACACGTCAAATGGTTGCAAGGGAGCAAGGTGGGACCCACCAGGGCCAGCCGCAGATGGATCTGCGGCCAGCCGCAGATGGATCTGCGGCCAGCCGCAGATACATCTGCGGCCATGATCGGGCCTTAAATCCAACGCGGCTCCTCCAGATCTGTCACTTTCAACTTGTAATCCAAAGAGATTCTCTCGATTTTTCTTGTTCGCAAGGGCTTTTTGTCGATTTTTTCAACTTTCCTGCAAAAACTGTTCCGGTAGGATTGATCTACACGCTACAGGTAACACTTTGACCGGTCACTTTTCAATTTCGTCAATGTTTTGCTATACATTTGACTATTTACGTGTTTAAAGATAAAATGTATGCTTTACGATGCTATGTAATGTACCATCATATATACATGCTATGTATCAACTATGTGAGTCCTATTTTATGTTCATGAGGCGGTCCCACATATTGTTATTCCTTTTCTGCAATAAAAACATGCATTACATGCTGTAATTACACATATAAATGCAATTTAGATCCGTTGGAGACTTTGATTGATGGAAAACATGTTTGGCTTAGGCCTGGGATGTCCATTTTACAAACGGAACTCTGCCGTTTTTTTTTTTTTTTTTTTTTTTTTTTTTTTTTTTTTTTTTGATAAACATGCATCATGTTGCATTAATCATATGATGAGGCTAGAAATTTAGAATGTTCATTACATAATTTTAAAAGGAAACTTACCTTCTTTCTCGCCCGTTCTATTCCAGTTATGGATCGTGATGCGCCCAGTAGCTCCTCCGCCTCTCGGACTTCGGGTGTTCGCCGTCGTAGGGCTGCACCCACTCCGGTTCCTCCTCGGACCCGTCAGGCTCGTCGTTTGACGGAGGCTGTTATTCGTCCTGGTCATCCGGACGTTGAGGAGGCTGTCCCTCCGGAGGTCGCGGCAGAGGGGCCATCCTCCAGCACACCGGCTCCATCTACTCATCAGGCTCCTTCTGGCGCCTCTGTGCAGATACCCGATCTTTTGGGTCGGGATCTCAGTCGTCACCCCTCAGCATCTCTCGTGGCTAACGAGGTATATTTCAGCTCTATTCTGATTTCACTCTCAATTTCTCCATTCTCCTTCTATCCGGATTGGACCTCTTGGTGATTGCCCCAGGTACCCGAGTTTACCCAGCCGAGGGGTAACTGGTTCAACATCTACTCCCTTTACGCGGCCCTGCACAGTGATTATCGGGCGATGGTGGACTCTTGGGGCTTTCGACATTTCTTCACTATCATCCCTCGCCAGTGCCCCTGGGGTTACATGAGGGCTTTATCCGAGCGATGGTTCCACCCGACGCAGTCTCTTCATCTCCTCGACTGCGAGGTCGTGTTGACCCCATGGGACTGGAGGTACATTACCGGCATTGAGTTTACCGGGTCCCGCGTCCCCTTTGGATCTTGATATCACTCCTGTGGGAAGTTCGAGCTTTGCTGGGCTTCGCTGCTGAGGACCGGGTCTTTAAGGCCCCGCAGTATCCGATCTGGTGCCTTGGCTGTCGATGCAGTCGGGGGTCTCTATGCGCTGCCTATCCCAGCGGATCAGGGTACCCGCGATATTCTACTCCGCCGCTTGTTCCTGACGATCATGAGGGGTTGTTTCCTAGGGAACAACTCCTCCACCATTCATTTCAGCGTCGTGGGAGCGGTTAGAGACGTGGATCGCATCAGTGACTATGACTGGGGGTCATTCACCTTTGCCTATTTCCTCCACGGCATGCGCCTACGCTCGGAGGGACAGACTGATGCCTGGCTCGGTTTCTACCACTTTCTGCTGGTGAGTCCCTTCCTCCTCTCTATTACTGTATTTCTTTTCTTTTCATCCTTTTCTGTATTTGATAGTGACTCCATGCCTTGCCTTGTTTCTATTCACAGTTCTGGGCTTACGAGCGGCTGCCATGTCTGAGGCCTCTCACTACTCTGGGCCCGGATACCTATCCTCGGGGTCGGCGATGGGCAAATACCACAGTACTCTGGAGGAGGTCCCCGTGTCGGGCAGCTTTGCACATTGTCGTATTCAGCTGGAGTTGATCACGGCTGCCGACGTCGTCTGGATTCCCTACCTCTCCGATCATCTGACTGTGGGGTTTGCTGACGGGCACCCCTCCGGCCCAGAGTTCGAGCTTTCCACCCGTCGCCTCACTTTGCAGAGTGTTGGAGGCTGGGTGATGTATCTGGGAGAGCGCGCATTCAGATGCGTCACTGGGGAGATCCGCATCCCGCACTCCCTTTCCTTCACTACTTTCTGGCCGCTGGATTCTCAGCCCTCGGAGATCATGCTTGCCGGGGAGGACGGCCGGATGCTTTCCACGGGTCCCACTACGAGTGATGCATTCCGTACATGGTGGGTGCCCCGTACCATCGGTCCTCAGACTCGGGCCACTTTCTTCCTTGGAGACATGGTTCCAGGCTCGGTGACGATGACCGATTGGGCTGCCTGTGTTCGGACCCCTACCCACGCTGAGCAGATCGCCTCATTGACCCGTCAGGTAGATCAGTTGTCGCTGTTTATTCGGGGGTTGGGCCGGGCCCCGGAGGAGGCTTACACCTACGATCCTGACGGTGCAGGTTATGATGCAGGCCCGAGTTCATCTGATGCCACAGCGCATCCCTACATCCCTGATATGAAACTTTGGTCCTCCTGAGCTCGACGACTCCAGGGGATCAGTTCGAGGATCCTGCCTTCATAGATGATACTGATTTTATTTAGACCAGGATAGGATAGGGTCTTTTGTATCAGCACCTGCTTAGATTTCTTTTTCATTTATGCACTATGTACTGAACTCATTTTATTTATTTATGCACAGTTTTCTTTTCATTTTTATGGGATTCACCTGGTTTATTATTAACTGTATGATGCATGCTCTTTTATTTATGGATAGAGAATGACCCCTGTACAGTCTTTTTGATACTATTTTTTCACAGATGTCGTCCTCGGATGCCGTGGTTCGTTTGGATTCCATTCCTCCCACAGGGTTGATTGGCAGCCTCTTCCGCTGGTTGGACAGTCTACTGCCAGCAGATAGGGTTATCGTAGATGGTCTTTTGGGACATTCTTGGTCCTTATTAACCTTCCGGGTGCCAGCGGGCTTTGTGGATGGTCTTCTGAGCTGTTGGGCCCCTGCCCGTCAGGTGTTTAGGTTTGGGACAGTAGAGCTGACCCCCACCCTTGAGGAGTATGCTCGCTTCACCGGCTTGCCGTTGGATGGTCCCTGTGCTAGGGTTACCGTTGGTTCCATGCGCCGTCAATTCTTGACTTTTACCGGTTTGCGGAGGGCTGTCTTATTACCGGTAATCCACATCAGACCATATGGTTCCTCTTCAATTCTTGATTGACCGATTTGGCTCACCTGACAGTTTCCGTCTTTTCCTCGGTGATTTTTCCGTGTCCGAGGGGCGCTGGGATGCCTTGAGAGTGGGCGTTCTGATGGCCTGTGTCATCTCAGTTTTGTATTTGCCTGCAGGATCCGATCACTTGGACATGCGGATTGTTGCGGCCATTAGGGCCCTTCAGGAGGATCACACCATTCTCCCCATGATATTGGCGGATACCTATATGTCGGCCACATATTGCCAGTCCTTCGAGGAAGATTCTTCAGAGGGAGCTCGGACTTTGCTGTATGTGTGGTTCATGAGTCATCTTAGTCCCATCGGCCACTTCCGCCGCCAAGGGTTTTGCTTCAGTCACAACATAGCCGCGCAGTTTTCGTTTCGTCCCGTGAGTTGTACTGATGTGGCCTCCTGGACATCATTTTTGTCTATCATTGAGGACCCCTTTCATCTATTGGTTTATTCGGGCTATTGCTCCTTCATGAGCTTCTTGACTCATGTGCCTGGCATGGATTTCATTCCCATTGCTGGTTTAAGGGGCGTGACGACCTATCATCCCCTGGCGGTTATGGGGCAGTTTGATCAGACACAGGATTTACACCCCTTCGCGGGTACAGCCGCATACCGATTCCTTATATCATTCTGTACAGAGAGGGATCTATTGCAGGTATACGAGCTTTGGAATCACAGGATCTTTGCCGAATATAGTGCGAGCTGTCACATCCAGACATTTGCCTACGTACAGTGGTTGCGTGGAGACCTGGATTCGGCTAGTTTGAGTCGGACTGGGGCCTTTGATGACTCTGGAGTGATTTTCACAGAAGATACCACAGACCACTCCATTTCAGCCGATTCTGCCCCGAGTCGGGTCGCTGAGGATTCCCGACTCCGCCTGGCGCTGATTACTACTGAAGCCGAGAGGGATGCCGCCCTTGCCGAGAGAGATGAGGCCATTCGGGCTAGAGATGCTGCCATTGCCGATAGAGAGGCCATTGTATTTCAGACCAGGGCAGTGGTAGATGCTCATTTTGGGACTATCAGCCGAGCTACTGCTTTACTGGATCGTATTGATATGATGGGGCAGCAGATTGCAGGAGATGCTGATGCTTCAGATCTATCCACCACCCTGTCCATCCTGCTTCGGCTAGTTTCAGATTTGTAGATTATTTTATTTCCTGCATAGACTATGTTGGTTTCATCAGTTATTGAAAGAGAAATCTTGTAATAAAACGACTTATATATATAGACATGCATTTAAATTTAGTCATTTTCACCTTTTGTCGTATCATTGCCATCCATTGGATCATCATTTTATCCAACTGACCATGATTTTGACATTTCGCCTTCTTTCTTTCCTCAAGACCTGATGGAGATTTGACAGATATTGCCGCACACCTTTGATTTCGTCGGATTGAATCTCAGATTTTGGGTAACTGTTTGGGTTGGATCAGGGTATGTATTCTGGGATGAAACTGGTTAGGCAGTTGGTTTCGGGAAGGTTTTGAGGGTGTAGGAAGGTTTTATCTGGCTATCGAAAATTGGTTTTGGTTTGGGAAAGGATTATTTTTAAAGGATCGGACCGCGCCATGATGGCTGCCTACGTACCCCCACAAGTTGGAAGATCAGGTCCTACGTAGTTCGCTGTCAGGGGAAAAAGGAACTGATGATTTAAGCGTAGAACCGCTTCACCGAGTCAGAATTGAGGGGTTGTGGAAATACCTCACCATCCATTTCTTGCAATATGAGGGCCCCTCCGGATAGTACTTTCTTGATCACAAATGGCCCTTCCCAGTTCGGGGCAAACTTCCCCTTGGCCTCGTCTTGACAAGGCATGACTCTTTTCAACACCAAATCATTTTCCTTGAACTTCCGAAGTCTTATCTTTTTGGCGTAGGATCGGGAGATCCTCTGTTGATATAGCTGGCCGTGCCAAACAGCAGCCACCCTCCTTTCATCAATTAGGGCCAATTGGTCGTATCGACTTTGCATCCAATCCTCCTCGCTTATCTAAGCATCGATCACTATTCTGAGGGACGCCATCTCAACTTCAACTGGCAGGACAGCCTCCATTCCATATACCAAGGCGTAAGGGGTTGCCCCTGTGGAAGTACGCGTTGACGTTCGGTAGGCTAGCAAGGTGAGGGGTAACAAATCCGGCCATCCCCGATGATTAGCAGACATTTTTGCCATGATCTTCTTGATGTTCTTATTGGCAGCCTCCACTGCCCCATTCATCTTAGGACGGTAAATGACGGAATTGAGATGCTTGATCTTGAACTGGTCACACAGTTCCTTCATGAGGGCGTTGTTTAAATTCTTGGCATTGTCGGAGACTACAACCTCAGGTTGCCCATATCGGCAAATGACATTATTCCTGATGAAGCTGACGATGACCTCCTGAGTGACTTTGGGGAAAGAGGCTGCTTCTACCCATTTGGTGAAATAATCGATCATGACGAAGATGAATCGGTGCCCGTTGCTTGCTTTGGGCTCTATTGGTCCGATTACATCCATTCCCCACATTGAAAATGGCTAGGGGGAGGTCATACAGTGCAGTTCATTTGGAGGTGTATGGATCACATTACCGTGCGCCTGGCATTGATAACACCGTTTGACATGATCATCGCAATCGGCTTTCAGCGTTAACCAATAATGCCCTGTCCTCAAGATCTTTTTGGCCAACATCGGTCCACTCATATGTGGCCCACACACCCCGCCATGGATTTCATTCATAATCCTTTGGGATTGCGTTTCGTCTACGCATTGCAACAGTCCCAACCCGGCATCCCTTTTGTAAAGTGAATCGCCACTCAGGTAAAACTTCATCGCCATCTTTTGAATTCTCATCCTTTCAGTCCGATTTGCCTGATCGGGAAGGGATCTGTCTCTCAGATATTCCCTTATGTCGTGATACCAGGGCTGCCTTGTCAACACCACCTCGTTTGATAACACTGCCACATTTTCCTCATATGCCGGGGCATTCTGTACGGTGATCTCAATCTGTGGACTGTCCCTACTCTTGATCACGTGGACTAAGGAAGCCAAAGTTGCCAATGCATCGGCAAAATCATTCCGTCCCCGAGGAATATGGCGGAAGGCGATATCCTCGAACTCTTGCATAAGCTGGGTGACACAACGATGGTATGGAAGTAACCGAAGCTCCCTAGTGTTGTATACCCCGATTGCTTGTCTGATTACCAATTCTGAATCCCCGAACACTGCTAGTCTCCTCACTCCCATGTCGCGGGCCAATCGGAGTCCCAAGATACACCCCTCGTATTCAGCGGTGTTGTTCGAATTGCTGAAACGAAGCTTGGTGGCCACGGGATATTGTTCTCCGGTGATAGAGACTAGGACCGCTCCGGCTCCTGCCCCCTCGGCATTCATGGCACCATCAAAATACAGCTTCCAGAATTGTCCCTCGTCATCACATTTTTCGCGCGATACCCAAAATATATCCTCGCCCGGAAGAGGAGTTTCTAACGGCTCCATCCCTCCTGCCGGGGCTTCTGCCAACTGATCTGCAATTCCCTGCCCTTTCATGGCCTTCTGGGTCACGTACACCATGTCAAACTGTTGTAAAATTAACTGCCATCTTGATAGTCGACAATTCAGCATGGGCCTTTCGAAAATATATTTCAGGGGATCCATTCTTGATATCAGGTACGTTGTATGCCCATGGAGGTAGTGCTGTAATCTCCCTGCAGCCCAGGCCAGAGCACAACAGGTCTTCTCGATGGGAGTGTAATTCTGCTCACATTGGCTAAATCTTTTGCTGAGGTAATAGATGGCCTGCTCTTTACCCGCCTCATTTTTCTGTCCCAACATACATCCCATCGCGATGGCATTTACCGATATATACATAAACAGAGGGATCCCATCCTTCGGGGGTACCAGCACTGGTGCCTCCGTCAATTGTTTCTTAATGATCTGAAAAGCCCTCTGACACTGCTCATTCCATTCTTGGGAAGCACCCTTTCTTAACAATTTAAAAATCGGCTCACATGTAGTCGTCAAGTGAGATATAAAACGGCTGATGAAGTTTATTCTCCCCAGGAATCCCCTTATCTCCTTCTCTGTGCGAGGTGCTGGCATATCCACAATGGCCTTAATCTTTGCTGGGTCCAACTCAATGCCCCGATCACTAACCAGGAAACCCAAGAGCTTGCCCGACTGTACTCTGAAAGCGCACTTGGCTGGATTGAGCTTCAAATTATACTTTCTGAGCCGATCGAATAGCTTTTTAAGATGCGGTATATGATCGGATTCTACCTTTGATTTCACAATAATGTCATCCACGTAGACCTCTATCTCCTTGTGCATCATATCGTGGAACAAGGCCATCATGGCTCTCTGATAAGTAGCCCCTGCATTTGTGAGACCGAAAGCCAGTCGTCTATAGCAGAAAGTGCCCCAGGGGGTGATGAATGCGGTCTTTTCCCGATCTTCCTCCGCCACCATTATCTGGTGATATCCTGCGAAGCAATCCACAAAAGAGTACATTTCGTACTGGGCTGTGTTATCTACCAGGATGTGTATGAAAGGCACCGGGAAGTTATCCTTGAGACTGGCCTTGTTTAGATCTCTGTAGTCTACGCATACCCTCACCTTTCCTCCAGGTTTAGCCACTGGGACCACATTGGATAGCCATTCCGGGTAAGTGGACACCATAATGATTCCCGCCCTGAACTGTTTGATGATCTCTTCCTTCACCTTTAAACTCCACTCAGGTTTCAACTTTCTTAGTTTCTGCTTGACAGGCCTGAAACCCTCCTTGATGGGTAACCGGTGCACCACAATGTCGGTGGACAATCCGATCATATCCTCGTGCGACCAGGCAAAGACATCCTCATATTGTCTTAGTAACTCAATTATTTCTGCTTTTTGGCTGGGGTTAAGGTCTGTCCCTATCTTGAGTTCTTTTGGATTGTCAGGGGTTCCGATATCTATAGTGATGGTTTGGTCCAAATTGGGTTTGGGTTTATCCTCGACCCATCCTTTGATCTCTTCAGGTGCGTCGTCGTAATCTGTCTCGTCTTGTTCAATGCCCATTAAATCGAAATCCAGCTCAATGTCAAAATCATAATCATCATTCAAATTTGAAAGACCATTTGTTAGGCAAGGATTACTCAAATTGGTACACCTGACATGAAACAAAATACTTGTCATATATAAATCATTTTTTCACGATGATCGCATTTTCAAATAACAAGAAGAAACGACATAATGATGCAGAAATAAAACAACAACAAAATAAACTTCTTCATTCCCCCATCATCTGGGGTCAATCACCCTGACGTCGAGCTTTACCCTTTTTTGGATATTACTGGTTTCTGGGTCCAATTGTCGATGGTCAGGTCAGATGAAATGCGCCGGATAAAGGAGGGCCTCACATCGGACACCTCCCCGATGATTACGGATACGTCGCCTGAATCCTTCTCCATATCTTCTCCAGGAATAATCAGCCCTGCCCAATCGATGACAGGCAGAACTTGTTGGGCTCCCGGTGGTGCGATAACATTCGTCCCCTCCTTACTGCTTGTTGATTGTCTGGGGATATAGCATTTGGTTTCAAACTCCTTTGCGACCTCCTGCAGGAAACTTTCCCTCCGGGCCGACTCATTACGTGTGGGGGTTAACTCTTCATTCCCTGCCCCAATCACAGGTCCGCTGATCCCCTGCTTATTGTCGACTTTGGTCAATGGACTGCCAACTAGTCGAATCGGAGTCGCACCCTGACGGTGTCCCCGTACTGCGCCCACATGGTATCCCAATCCTGCCTTGCCTATCTGCTGTGGTAGGTGGATGGGCTCGGTGATTCCCTGACTGCTTTTCCCTAGTCCCTGTCCAGGTTGGAAGTTCATTTTAATCATTTCCCGTGCCACAAAGGTGAGTTCCGGAGAGACCCTTGGTTTCACAGCTGGAGCCCCCAGGCATCTACAATGGGGAGTGCTAATCTCTAGTGCTTGAAAGCTGGCAGGCGCCGCTGACTCATCCACATTGATTACTGGTAGGCCACTCCTGGGAGGAGAAGGGTCATCACATTCGGCCGAGATTGTTACCAGATTCCCATCGATGATCAACTTGATTTGTTGGTGGAGCGTGGAAGGAACTGCCCCGGCCATGTGTATCCACGGCCTCCCTAACAGCAGGTTGTAGCTTGCCGTAATATCTAGGACTTGGAAGGATATATTAAAAGTACAGGGCCCTATCTCCACTGGCAATTCTATCTCTCCGATGGTATCCCTCCGGGATCCGTCAAAAGCCCGAACCACCACATGACTGGCTCGGAGGCGCTTGGGACTGATGTTCATTTTCTTCAGCGTGCTGAGAGGACATATATTCAATGCCGATCCCCCGTCGATCAGCACCCCATTCATGACATATCCTGAGGAGATTACCGCGATGTGTAGCGGTTTTCGGTGCCCCCTTCCCTCTTTGGGAATGTCCTCATCCGTAAAGGATATTGCATCGGTTTCCAATAAGTGGCCTATCAGCTGGCCGAAACCCTCCTCACTAATTTCTTTGGACACAAATGCCTCCTCCAGAACCTTCATCAGGGTTTTGCAATGCTCATTGGATGACAACACCAAGTCCATGACTGATGTTAGGGTTGATTCCTCATTTAAAATCTGGATCCCCCTCGTTTCTGGGTGATCCATCCTTTTCAAAAACTCTATGGCCCTTTCCTCGGAAACCTCTTCATTTTTTTCTCTTTTGGCTCTCAAGGACTCGCCCGGGAAGATATAAGGGGTTCCCCTGGTCGTCACGGAAGCACAACTGGCCGCTTCCTCCGGTATTCCCCCATAATTCCAGGGTACAGTCTTCAGACTACTGATAGGGAGTTGCGGCCTTGCTGCAAGTATGATGGGCCTCGGGGCTGTCAGCTTGACAGGTCCCTCTATGTTATTCGTACTTACCCCTATCAACCTGATGGGCGTTCCCCGTGCATCCCCATGATCATGTATCATGTTGATCATCTCCTCAATTTTCTGCACATAGTTCAACCTTGGCGGCCCCCCAGCCTCACTTGCCTCCGTCACATTGACTCCCCCCCATCATGTCTTGGCAGGGGATTTGCCTTAACATTCGGGGAGTCCGGTTGCTCCACCACAATTTCCCCGTTGTCGATCATGTTCTGAATTATATGTTTCAATGTCCAACAATCTTGTGTATCGTGACCCGGGGAACCCGAGTGATAGGCGCACCGTTTGCTTGGATCAAATCTCCTTCCCTTCGGGTCACTTGGGGGAGCCAAATTGATTATCTTCTTTTGGGCCACTAATACCGCTAATACTCGTTCAAGCGGCTCCCCGAGCGGGGTGAACACTCGGTTTTGCGAGGCCTCATATCTTCTTCGCCCCTCTGTCCTTTGATCTGTGAAGTTTGGCTGACGGGATGGCCCTCCCCTCTGTACCTGAACCGGAAGATGGCTTTCTGTTTTTCTGGATGACCCCTGTAAGATGAGGGAAACATCCTCTTCCTTTTTCTTTTGGACCCTTCGGGAAGTGCTGCCATAGTTTCCATTCTGTATTTGCTCGGCAGCAGTTTCTAAAGCAGTAAGATCCCGGATTTTACCCGACTTCAACCCCATGTCTACCATCTCTCCATGTTTAATCATTTCAGCAAAAGGTCTTCCAATCCCCGAGATGACCCTCTCATAATACGGTGCCTCCTGGATGTCTACAAAGGTCATCACCATCTCTGATTCGCTCATCGGGGGGGTTACCTGTGCGGCCATGCCCCTCCACCGTTGTGCATATTCCCTGAAGGATTCCCTAGGCTGTTTCTTAACCTTTGTCATTTGGTACCTGTCAGGAGCCATCTGGGCCTGAAAGCTGTATTGGGTTAAGAAGGTATGGGCCAATTCCTCCCAGTTGTGGATTCGGGCGTTGTCGAGGCGGGCATACCAGATTCTTGCCTCCCCTGTTAAGCTTTTCTGGAATAGTTGCATTCTTAACCCCTCATCTTCGGCATAAGCCCCGAGTTCTCCAATGTATATTTTCAAGTGTGTATAGGGGTCTCCCTTTCCATTGTACTTTTCGAACTCGGGAACTTTGAACTTTTCTGGATATCTGGCTCCGGGGAAAACACATAGATCTGAGTAATTAACCCTGCCCAGGGAGCCTATGCCCTTTAGAGATTGGATGGTCTCCTCCATGTGTTTCATTTTTCTCCGAAGGTCGTCATTGTCCCCTTCTTCTGGGATAGTAATCACTGTCCTACTAGGTATGGGAACGGGCTTTGGGATGACTGGCTCGTCCTTGAGTCGGGGTTGGTCATCCTTACCCAGGTTTACAACATTTTTAGGAGGATTCTGGTCACCCCCTGGTGGTGGAATATTATGTGGTCCTTGGCTTGGCGGATCCTGTCTGAGTAGGAACTGCTCCTTTAGCATCGTGGCCATTTCCATCATCTGTTTTTTGAAGTCATCAAACTCTTCCCGAGATATGGAACTATGATTAGGAATATCAGCCATTTCAGATGTAGAATTTTGGGCTTTCTTAGACTGCGAACGGGTTTGAGGAGCAATCCTGCGAAACAACGGTTCGAAGTTTTAGTCTTGGGGAAATGAAAGAATGGATGCATGCTAAAACCGTAACCTTTTGTGTGTTTTTGGGTTTTTTAATCTTTTTCTGCAAAACAACTCGTTAGCGGTTCTTTATTGAAATAATACATGCTAGATATGATTTATTATGCTTCCCGTGTCGTTCCCTGCAAAACACAGAGGTTAGTATTTTCTCTTGACATAAAGGGGAAGCATATATGAATATGTTGCAATGGAATTATGGCATTTATACGCAGAAACGTAAAAGGGCATGAAGAGACTTATCCTGCGTTGGGTTAATCTGGGGCTGACCTATCTTAGGGTTACTCTCACGGGCTTTTCGGCATGAAGGTTCCCAAATCTTCGCAATCTACTCGTTTGAGCCCTTTCGATTGGAGCGGATTTGAGTGGTGCGTTTCCTGAGCCATCTCCGGGGAGCAGCCCCATCGAGTCCAGTAATAAGCAACCGACGGGTTCGCCTCAGGAGGAGGTACAATCTCAACATACATTCACATTCATCGTCCTCACCGTATGCAAATGATTACTTTAAGGTAAATCAACTCCATTCAATCATTCATTCATTGGACAAAAGCACACATTCACACAACAATAAGTAAAATAGGTCAAAATGTTGCACGCACATACATATTCATAAAATTTTTTTTTAAGGATAGGATAGCATCAAGATTTAAGCGCGGCTTAAGCCCTCTAATGTCCCCAGCAGAGTCGCCAGCTGTCGACGCCGGGTTTTTCCCTTTCTCTGTCTTTTCCAATTTTAGCCTTTTGATTTAATGATTCTTTGGAAAAGATCGGCATTGAGGTCGACGGGGTTTTGAAAGATCGTTTTTATGATGAGCCAATTAACCAGAGTCGCCAGTTGGTATATTTGAAATGGATGTACCAACTCATCCGAGTTTTCGCTCTTTTGTAAATCGCTGGCTCATATGTGACTCCGAATTAATTTGGTCTGCGAATTGAGATTCATAGAGTTCGGGGGCTTGCTTAAGTGAGGGGAAGGTGTTAGGCACCCCTCGACTTCCGTGAAACACGGTTACCGTAATCTTAATGCTTTCCTATCCTTTAATTCATGAATATGTGTATGTAGGTGCGCGCGCGTGTGTGTGTGGGCCTATGTGAATGTTGTGGTGAGTTTGTATGAAAGAGTCATTTGGATTTTAGGGAAAATCGTGTTTTAATTTGAGTATGCTTCGGAATGTCTTTTCGGTATACCCGAGAAAGCTTTATTTCTTTATGAGAAAGGTTTGGTTTTAAGTGTCCAAAACTATGAGATTTTCATTAAATGTCGTTTTGGCAAAAGAAGAATTTTAAATCTTCGTCAAAATAGGAATCGAGATCTATACATTGCTTTCGTGAAACGGTCGGGCAATTTCTAGGATCTCTTTCACCCTATGCACAAAGATTTAATAAAACGTTACTTATTTGCAAAATCATTTTTGTGTGGTGTTTTGGAAAACGATCTTTCTTTAGCTTCCTCGTTAGATAGGAATCGACATTCATTAACATTTCTCAAATTTTAAACTCGTGATTCTAATATCCTACTTTGCTTGATTTTTATGAAAATCTTATCATTTAGCTTTGAAATCAATTTCGCGTCATAAATCGAATCGAGCATAAACACGCGTCGGGGCTATTCATGGGCATGTAAGCCATCAAAATATCCCCGAACGCCAACAATCACAAATTTCACTATTTCGGGGCCTTAAACACGATTCCCGCCTTGGCGTCGTTTTAAGGCCCAAAGGTTACATGTTACAAAACGAGCATCTTGAATCTATCACATACATCAAAACGTCCATCATCGGATTTGGACCTCGGGGTCGCATTCCTAGGCTCACACGAGATTAATACATGCCTACAAAATGAATATTACATAACTAACCAACCCGGGTTTATCTAATATACCATGATATCCGGAAATGACAATCTAAATAAATTACACCCAATAAATTATCACAAACAAGCTAGAAATTTTATCAATTGGATATCCTCGGGTTATTAGGAAGAATTTTGTTCCGATGGAACCCTCCCTAATAATCCATAATCCATGATTGTTCAACAATATACATGAAAACTACATCCCATCTAAGCAAATAAGATGATATGAATTGTTTATAACAAAAGGAATTTTTACCTTGCAAAATGATCTCAAAAAGGATGAAGTCTTGGTATTTGAATAGGATGAGAAATATATTTGACACAATCAAAATTAAAGGAGTAAAATTTCTCTCTTTTTCCTCTCTTTTCTTCCTATTTTTGTTGCAAAATCTACTATTTTTCTCTCAAATTCCGTGCTGTTGTTTGCTGTTTTTCTTCTTCTTCTCCAAAATTTGCTGAACCTGCTGAACCTCCTGTATGCTGCCCGAAGCGGGCTTATTAAATAGGCTGGCCAGAGCCAGCCGCAGATCTATCTGCGGCTGGCCGCAGATGGATCTGCGGCTGGCCAGCTGGCACGCCTCCCATCGCACTCAGCTGGTAGTGCCGATTTCCTGGTTTCCGTGCTGGCGCCCCCACTTGGCCGCAGTTCTATCCGCGGCTGGCGGGGCTTGACTTTCTCGATTTTCGTGCCACGCCTCGATTTTCGTACCGCAACGTCGGTTTTCGCTGACAGGCTCGTATTCCGCAGTCCGGGAACTTCCGGGAGACGTGCCACCTCATTCGGAAATGCCTGCCTTGGACGGTCATGCTGTCACGTCGACTTGGGCTGCCCAAATCAATGCGGCGGTGCCGGGAGCTCGCCCTTGTGCCCGCTCTTTTGCTCCTGCAAGCTGGTTCAATTGACGATTTCGCCCTCCTGTCAAGGTTAGTAGAAGGAAACGCAAAATTTGGGTGTCTACAGATATGATGAACAGAGTATTCAAGCAGTACTTGGATAAGTTCGTAGTTGTATTCATCGATGACATCTTGGTGTATTCGGAGACAGAGGAGGAGCATGCTGAACACTTAAGGATTGTATTAGAAGCCCTCAGGAAGGAGAAGTTGTATGCGAAGTTTTCTAAGTGTGAGTTTTGGTTGCAAAGGGTACAGTTTCTGGGTCATGTCATAGACAAGAATGGTGTTTCGGTGGATCCAGCAGAGGTAGAAGCAGTTATCAACTGGGAACAGCCGAAGACGCCGACGGAGATCCGGAGTTTCTTGGGATTAGCGGGATACTATCGGAGATTCATCCAGGATTTTTCAAAGATAGCATCGCCGTTGACCAATCTCACCAGGAAAACAGTTAAGTTCGTTTGGTCGGAGAAATGTGAAGAAAGTTTCATGGAATTGAAGAAGAGACTCAGCCAAGCACCAGTGTTGACCTTACCGGACAACACTGGAGGTTTTGTAGTGTATAGCGACGCGTCACACAAGGGTCTTGGTTGTGTGTTAATGCAGCACGGCAAGGTGGTGGCGTACGCATCACGTCAACTGAAAGATTATGAGAAGGGTTACCCGACTCACGACTTGGAGTTAGCTGCCGTAGTTTTTGCCTTGAAGATTTGGAGGCACTACCTATATGGGGAGAAGTGTGAGATGTATACAGATCACAAAAGTCTGAAATATATCTTCACTCAAAAGGAGCTGAACATGAGGCAACGCCGATGGTTAGAATTGATCAAGGACTACGACTGTGAAATTCTGTACCATCCGGGCAAAGCAAACGTAGTAGCTGATGCCTTAAGTAGGAAAGGCAAGGTGAAGTTGATGCAGCTGACAGTCCAGGAAGAATTGATACGGGACTTTGAACGTCTGGAGCTGGAAGTTAGGTATCCAATGGAGGTGGACGAAAAGGTGTTCGCCGTGACGGTAGGTCCAACTCTACTGGATAAGATACAGGAGGCTCAAGAATTTGACGAGGAATGTATTGGCATTAAGAAACAGTTATCGGAGGGAAAAGCCTCGAAGTATAAGGTTGACAGCGCAGGATTGCTGAGATTCGAGGGAAGGATCTGGATACCCTATGTACCGGACCTAAGGGAAGAAATTTTGCAGGAGGCCCATAATACAAGGTTTTCGGTACATCCAGGTAGCACCAAGATGTATCAAGATCTTCGTCAACATTATTGGTGGCCGCATTTGAAAGGGGAAGTTGCAGAGTTCGTCAGCCGGTGTTTAACATGTCAACGGATCAAGGCTGAGCACCAACGGCCGAGCGGATTGTTGCAACCCTTGGAGATTCCAGAATGGAAGTGGGAGCACATTACTATGGATTTTGTGGTAGGACTCCCGACAACTCAAAAGGGTCTAGACGCCATTTGGGTGATCGTAGATCGTTTGACCAAGTCTGCCCACTTTCTACCGATCAAGATCAGATACAAATTAGAACAGTTGGCGAAACTTTACGTGAAGGAAATAGTATCACGACATGGAGTGCCGGTATCTATTGTGTCTGATAGGGATCCGCGCTTCACGTCAAATTTTTGGAGAAGCCTACAGGAGAGACTCGGAACACAGTTAAGAATGAGTACGGCATATCATCCTCAGACTGATGGTCAGAGTGAGCGAACAATTCAGACTCTAGAGGATATGCTCCGGGCAGTTGTGATGGATTTAAGTGGTAGCTGGGACGATCACTTGCCCCTGGTAGAGTTCGCTTATAACAATAGCTATCACGCTAGTATTGGTATGCCACCGTACGAAGCGCTATACGGAAGAAAGTGTCGAACGCCGTTGTGTTGGGATGAAGTTGGTGAACGGAGATTGTTGGGGCCAGAGTTGGTACAACAAACCGTAGAAATCATTAAAGTAATAAGACAGCGGTTAGTAGCAGCCCAGGATCGTCAAAAGAAGTACGCCGACTTACATCGCCAGAAACGAGACTTTGAAGTCGGAAGCTTTGTGTTTCTGAAGGTATCTCCCTGGAAAGGGAAGATCCGTTTTGGGAAAAAGGGTAAATTAAGCCCTAGATTCATAGGACCGTTTGAGATTTTGAGGAGAATAGGCGAAGTGGCGTACGAGGTAGCGTTACCTCCTGAACTTGAACACATCCACAACGTGTTCCACGTATCAGTGTTGCGTCCGTATAAGCCGGATTACAAACATGTTATCTCCTATGAACCAATTCAAGTCGAAAGAGATTTATCGTACGAGGAGATTCCTGTTCAAATACTGGATAGAAAAGAGCAGAAGCTGAGGAATAAAATCATTCACTCGGTGAAAGTTCTCTGGAGAAATCACGCGATGGAAGAGGCCACGTGGGAGCTCGAAGAAAAGATGAGAGCAAATTACCCTCAGTTATTCGAGTAACCTTAGATTGAAATTCCGAGGACGGAATTTTTATAAGGGGGAGAGGATGTAATGTCCGGAAAATTTTAAACACTGTACCAAATTTATTGTTATAAATAAATTCATTTTATATAATTTTATAAATTTAATTGGACCCATGTAAGAATGTTTATTTAATTATATAATTATAGGTCCAATAAACTTCTTGCATTAAAGGGGCTCATTATTAGTACGATTTAAATTAATGGGTTAACTCCCAAGATTTTATTTGGAGGGAATTGGAAAAAAAAAAATTAATAAACAAATTTATTTTATTACTGGATTAAAAATATTTCAAATAAGGAATTATTGGTGGAATAAATTTTTATTAGTTAATTGGATTACTTCATTCAAATTAAATATTAGAACATAATATTATTAATTTAATTTGGGTCACTTTCCTTTTATCTAGGATGGCCCATTACTTTCATTTCGAATGACCCAATGCCCTTATCATTCTTGATTGGGCTGCCCTCCCAATTAATTAGTCGACCCAACTATTGAGTAAGCCAAATTTTCTTCTCAGACCGGACTGGATCCTAGTGTTAAGTCAAGTGGGCTAAGCCCAATCCTTTTGGCAAGTTAAATAAATGTTCAGCCGGGTTGGGTAGTGGAAATGGACCGGGTCCATCGGGTCGGTTTGGGTCCGTTTCTTGTTGAAGAAATTCATCAGCAGCTTAATTGGGAATTGATCAAAGAGAACACTCATACGCCTAGACCCTCAATTCAGAAAACCTATCAAGACCCAAAACCTCAAATCGAACTAGCCTCTCAAATCGGTCGGAGCAAAGGAAGAGGGGAAGGGGCGCGACAGGTCGGCGTAGGTGGGGGAACCGATTGACGGCACGGTAGCGTAATAGGACCGGCGGCTACCAAGGGATTAACCAACGGACGAAGCAGTGAGGGCGTCAACGACCGAACGACCAACAGTTGGACCACAGGTTCGAGGAAATCGGCGATTGGACGGTGAAAAGGGGGTACGATGCTCGAGGTTCTGCCGATGTGAAACGGGCGACAACCAGTTCTCCTCAAACCCTCAGTTATTGTCCGAAGCAATTAGGGTATTAACCATAAATTGGGCAAACTCTGCCCTATAAATTGAGACCCCAACCCTAAAGAACTGCCGATTTTCATTGATGGTGAGACCCAAAATTTTTAGGGTTCGACAGTAGTGTGAGGGTCAGAAAAAAAAAAAATTATCCCTGAATGTCCAGCTTGGTATCCTACTTTGGAAGGAGAAGGAAGGCCGCCAATCGATCGAACCCAAGGTATCAAAAAGGGGTTATTGACTGTGATGGTTTTATTTTCCAGTTTGTGTTGGGTTATTTGGTTTAGAGATTCTGGTATGGTGTTGAAATTTTTCTATACCTTGTAGTGTATTGGATTAAAATCGTTCCCCTGTATTGTGAAGTTTTATTTCTCTGGATCAAACTAAAAGAGTTTATTGAAATTGTTTGGTGTACGTTATACATTGTATTGGGTATTGTTGTTGCTCTGGTATTGTAATTCTGTGGGTTAGGTTCTTTGAAAATTTCTATTAGTTTTGGTTGTGCTGTGTTAACTCTTGAATGGGTTATCTTAATTTAGAAATATGGTATTGTAATATCAATGGTATTGGGAAATATAGATTATTTGTATTGGTTTGTATCACTGTGTAGTTGTATACCACTGTATTGGAGTGTGTATTAAATTTCTTGGGTTGAGTTGTTTCTTTTCCATCTGGGATATGTTTCTGGCAGCTCCATTAGGAACAGTAGTTAGGCTTAAATTGAGTTCCTATATGCCCACCCCCTGTTTGGTGTGATGACTGAATGAGCCAAGTTGGGCTATGATTTCAGTCCAGAAACTTGAATAAGCTGTGTCACTAAGAAAGTTTTCAAGTCATAACTGCATAATAAAAAAAAAATTGGCTATGATAGCCACGAATAAGGTGAATAAAGTAAGTATTTAATTATTATTTAACTAATGTTAAAAGATAATAAATATTTAATTATTATTTAATAATAATAATAATTAAATATAAATAAAGTTAATAAAATAATTATTTATTATCTTTATTTATTAATAAATAATAAATAAAGATAATAAATATTTAATTATTATTTAATAATAATAATAATTAAATATAAATAAAGTTAATAAAATAATTATTTATTATTTATTAATAAATAATAAATAAAGATAATAAATATTTAATTATTATTTAATAATAATAATAATTAAATATAAATAAAGTTAATAAAATAATTATTTATTATTTATTAATAAATAATAAATAAAGATAATAAATATTTAATTATTATTTAATTTAATAATAATAATAATTAAATATAAATAAAGTTAATAAAATAATTATTTATTATTTATTAATAAATAATAAATAAAGATAATAAATGTTTAATTATTATTTAATAATAATGATAATTAAATATGAATAAAGTTAATAAAATAATTGTTTATTATTTATTAATAAATAGTAAATAAAGGTACTAAGTATCTGATTATTATTTAATAATAATAACCAAGTATGACTAAAGTTATTGAATAAGAAGGAAATTAACTACTTAATCATTAATGAAATAATGATTAAGTATAAGGGAGATTTATAAGTTCATTAGTTAACTGTGGCCCTTAATAAATAAAGATAATAAACACTTAGCGATTATTAATATTAACTAATAATTAAGTGTGTAAATTTATACACTAATTAACGTTGCATACAGAACAAGGGTAATGATTACTAAATTACCCTAAGGTAAATAGTAATTAAGAGTAAACTAAATAAATGATCAAGAGTTTTCTGTTATCTTTAAACCAAAATGAATCTATTTTATAAATGATAAATAAGGATTGTTAGACCATACCTGGAAACAATTAAAGGTAATAATTGGAGTATTCAAATGATAAGTGACCCTGATTAATTATTATCTGTTTAAATAATAAATAGAGGTCATTAAATTTTTGTTAGCTGATGGCTAGGTAGTAATTAAGTTCGGTGAATTATTTATCTGCTAAATGGATAGCATAAGTGGGTATAATTACGCAATGCTAATGGATAAACCAATTCTACCAACTGATAGGTTATCCACGGTCAAGTAATTAAAGCTAGAATTTATCCGTAGCTGAGCAAACAGGCAAGTCCTCTATCCCGAACTTTGATTTCTGCAAGTTTCCTAACCCTAAACTTCTTACATTATTGCAAGTTCTTCCTTACCCAACTTTTTACCTTGAGCAATACTTTTTTAAACCTTATGCAGTATTTTAATTCATGCAAAAGGTATATATTATTGCAAGTATTCTTTAAGCTTGAATTTTATTGCCAAGCATGCTTTAAGTGGTCTAATCACTTTCACAGTTATTCCACATCTGTATATTTATTGACATTCGTGCATTTGAATTCGTATATTTAAGTTCAGAAATCTATAAACCATTCATGGTTAAGTCTGAACCCTTGTTCGGTCAGACAATTTTGTGAAAATTTATAAAAGCTATCCGAACCAATCAATGGTAAGGATTCTTAGACTGTATGAACACCCCTTTATTTATAGGGGAGTACCCCACGTACCGTATATAAGGTACAAATAGCAGAATTAAATGTTATGCATATACATAGGGTACGCGAGGCTGATCCCCTCAAGTATGTTATTCTGTAGCCAGTAACCAGAGGGTCAACCAGCTATTGACTCCTCTGGAAGTTATCGTTCAAAGTCTATTTGACTATCAATTGTTCTAAAAGCATTTAATGTTCTTGCTTCTGATTATTCTATTGTTGAAATCCTTTTTTTTATCATCCCTTCATCATGATATATCTTTATTGTTGTACTTTGAACTTGCTGGGCAAACTCGTTGCTCATTCTTGCTATATCATGACTTTATTGCAGCGAAACCCGAGACTTCAGGGAAGAACAAAGGAAAAGAAAAGATGAAACAATAGATTCCTTGTAGCAGACTTTATAATCATGTGTAATTTAATTACTGTTCATGTAATTTAAACCCTAATAGTTACTTAGGATATGGGTTGATGTACTTGATTAAGGTTAATTGTATTCTGGGACTAGTAACACCTTAAATGAACAACCTATGTTTATTATATTCCGCACTTTTAGCTATCATATGTTGTTAAAGGTGAAGATTGTGTTAGATCGTGATGACCAGATCCGGGTATTTGGAGACCCGAATTTGGGGGCGTCACAAGAGCAATGATTTTAGAATCATGATGGGGATCATGCTAATGAGATCTAAATTCTAGATAGCTCACAAACTTAAATTGTTCCTAATCGATGGATTACTAAAAAGGGGATTAGTGAATCCGGATAGATTAGTACATACGTTGCTTGCTCTTATGAAGAGAATGATTGATCTCATAATCATTTGTGTGGAGACACTAAAGCAAGTATGTAGGTGCTTATTAGAGAATAAGTTCACTGAACGTGGCTCGCTAAGGAATACCTAATGGAGTTTTACTCGCCTGTCAATAGGAATTCCTTTAGTGATAGTAGTACAAGTGATCCTTGGACTTGAGATCATCATAGTATCTTATGTATGATGAGTTATACTTTGACATGTCCCTTAAGACCTTTAGGGTATATCAAAGGGTATGATTGGGTATAACAAGTTGTACATGGAGATAGGTGAAATGATCAACAAAGAATCTACTACTTCTAGTAAAAGGAGAGAATGTCCTATGTGATTCGATAAATGACGACTCAGAAGTCTTTGGCCAAAGCAGAATGAAATTAGAAAAGAGTTTCTAATTTGCATTAATCAGAGTTGTGCATTTCAGAATCGAAATACATATAATTAAATAAAATAAGACTTGACAGTAATTCCATGTCTTATATTTAATTGGGACATTGTATGGTAGAAGGATTGAATTGTACGGTAACTATGCATTGAAAGGTTCTTTTATGATTAATGTTGAAATCTATATTATCTGGAAAGTCGTTGATCGCTAAGGGGGCTTACCCTTATTGTAGAATAAATATTATTTATTTAAATAAATTAAATAGTTTAATTTATTTATTTAAATAAGATTAGAATTGTTCTAATTGATTTATTCACAACCGGTTTAATATGGAGAACCTAAAGGGTCACACCGCAAAAGGAAAATATTTATTTAAGAAGTAAATGGCATAATTGTAATAATAAGTTAAGTGTATTTAATTTAGTCTATGGAGATAGAATAAATTAAATAGCTTAATATTTATTATTTAATATTTTAGAAATATTAAATATAAATTAATAAGAGGAGTCTTATTATTATTATTACTATTACTATTATTTAATTCCTAATAGGGATTGGGAATTAATTAATAGAAGTACTCTCACATGAATTCCTAATTGGATTAGGAGTTTAATTTAATTAAAGGAGTTTAATTAGAATAGAAACCCTAATCCTAAATAGTTTAGGGAAGGGTTTTCCTACATCTATAAATAAGAGAAGTCTTATCATAGATTAGGGTTACACACTCTTGCATAAGAATTGTAGAGAGTACTTACAATTTCTATAGAGATAGAAACTAGGGTTTTGCCAACACCCATCTTCTTGAAACAAGTATTATTCCTTGGTGGATCACCTCTAGAGGCCAAACACTTGGGTGGCTAACGTTGATCAAAGGAAGGAATTTAATCGGTGGAATTCAAGGAGAACGCGAAGGAATTGGAGGTGAACTTGTACCTGAGGAAGCTAGAATTCTACAAGGGTATAATTCTTATTCTCCATCTCTTTCGTTTAATTAATAATTGTGCATAAAGAAAGATCATGGCGATGGTTTGTATAAAATTTTAAAATATGATTTCATCGCGCTTCCGCTTTATTAATGTAATTTGATTGCATGTTCGCGTTATACAAACCTAACAGTGGTATCAAAGAGCCAAACTTTATGCGAATTATTAATTGTTTTGATTCTGTATATACATTGATATGTGTTAAGAACAATTTAATTGGGCATAATTGTTTGTGTAAAATTATTTTATTTATTTTATTTATTTTTTTATTTATTTTGATTTTATTTATTTTCAATTAAGATAAAAGGTTTATTTTGAATTGGAATATAATTAAAATTAAAAGTTTTATTTGAACTTAGAATTGGATTCTACGTTAACTAGAATAAAGGAGTTTATTCACATATGGAATAGGATTCCATGTTTCCTAGAATAAAGGAGTTTATTCACATATGGAATAGGATTCCATGTTTCCTTAAAAAATAAAGATGTTTATTTTGATAAGGAATAGGATTCAACATATTTTATTTTCCAACAATTTTAAGTTAAAAATAAAGGTGTTTATTTTAAACTTGAAATTGGTTTCCATATTAATTAAAATAAAGGAGTTTATTTTGATTTGGAATTTGATTAAAAATAAAGGAGTTTATTTTTATTCAAAAAATTGGATAAATTAAAATAAAAGAGTTTATTTTGATTTGGAATATGATTAAAATAAAGAAGTTTATTTTAATTGAAATTGGATTTCATGATAACTAATTATAGTTGGAATTGGATTCCATGATAACTAATTGGAGTTGAAATTGAATTTTATACTAACTAATATTGCCCATTAAATGATATCAATGCATATATGGAATGATTTTATTATTCATTGGATGAATGTTATTTATTGATACATATAGAGATATGTATGATAATAAATAGGGATTGATTATGGACTATTGACCAATGTGTGATTGGATTTATTTTAGTGGATGCTTGAATGTATGGGTTTTTATAAATGGGGTCTGCGTACCTCATCTTCTCTAATTTTTCTTAATGTAAATTCTATCTCCCTCCTATGTATCTCCCCTTGACTGCTGATCAAGGTTTCTATTTATTGTAAATAGTTTTTGTAATAGGACTAGTTAGAATTAATTTTGAAGAATTGAAGACAAAGAAGCAAGGAGCGCTTGAAGACCCGTTTGTAATGGAGCCCGGGTTTAAATGTAATAGTTATATTTAAATTTAATTCTTGCACCCTAGGTTAGACCTTTTGGTTCACTTGGTGGCTCTAGTGAACCAAACTAGAATAAAAGTCCATAATCAATCCGGGTAGAATATAGTATTCTATATGTGCATGCTTACTATATATATATTATATATTATCCAACATGCTTCGCATGTAAAATAATATGACGCGTATTTTATATATATATGTGCATGCACGCTAAACAAGATGAGACAAATAATAACAAACCCCTCAAAGAAATTATATTAAGTCCTAAGCGTTCAAAGATATTTGGAATATCGAACGTCGCCTTCTAGCATGGTAAAGCGATAGAGTATTAAATATTTAATATGAGTTTGTTGTGTCACACAAGGCAAGTATTAAATATTTAAGATGTTGCTTTATCACATTTGATGCTTATACATAGACTGAACGATGTTGTTTTGTTGTGTCACACAAGGACAGTGTTTTTCTTTCGAATATATGAAAGTGCTAGGTTGGACTTAACTTGGATAATTTTGATTCGGATGTGTCACACTTGATCAAAATAATCTAAGAGGCAAAATACAAGGAGTTACATAGTGTTGTAATTGACAATAGTTGTCTACCTATTTATTTATATATCGTTTGTTGTGTCACACAAGGCTATATACATTTGAAATGGGATCCTTATTCTCACTAGCAAACCTTTAATTAGATTTGTCGAATTATATATTGAGGGTAATATAGTTTGATGAAAAAGTGAGAGATACCAATTTAAAATAAAGACCTAATTTATTTTGGTAATTAATTAAAATGAATGTATGCTGAAATGTTGTTAAATTACAAATTCATTTATAGAATTTTACGATGTCTAATTCACTATCACTGCATAGCATATTAGATGCTAATTAACCGGACCGAATTACACAGATTGGTTAAGAAATTTGAGAATAGTTCTCAAGGCTGAAAAGCTATCTTATATCCTTAATATGCCTATCCCTGCAATGGTTGCAGACAATGCCTCTGAGGAAGAGATTGCTACTTTTAGAAAGTGGCAAGATGATGCACAGTTGGCTCAATGCATCATGCTCGCATCCATGAGTAACGAGCTTCAGCGTCAGCATGAAACTATGGATGCTCCTACTATACTCTTGCACCTTCAAGGAGTTGAAGGGTGAGGAAAGTAGGACTATTAGATATCAGATATCTAAGGAGCTCTTCCAATCTAGAATAACCGATGGCACTACAGTATAGACAAATGTCCTCAAAATGATCAATCTGATTGAACAATTGGGACAACTGGTTTTAATGGATGGAGAGTTGATCCAAGATTTGATCTTGCAATCACATCCGGACTCTTTCTTACAAATTGTTGTGAATTTCACATGAACAAGCTATATGTCAGCCTGCCTGAGTTGCTTAAACATGTTGAAAACTGTAAAGAGTCACTTTCCAACCAAGAAAGACCAAGTCTTACTGGTAGATGATTCTTCCAGGGAGCGGAAGAGGGCCAAAGGATCTTCTTAAAAGAAGAACAATTCAAAGAAGGTAAATGAAAAGGCAAAAACAAAGGACAATAAGAACAAGACTAATGCAGATAGCAAAGGAGTTTGCTTCCACTGTAATAAGCCTAGATACTAGAAAGGAAACTGTAAGGAGAATCTTACAGAGGCTAACCAGAAGAAGCATTATTTGAAATGTTCAAAGAATTCAGAAGTAAAACAAATTGACAAAGTATTAAAATTCTTTGATCAGATCAAGGAAGGAATACTTGTGCAATAAGTTTCTAGATCATCTCAAAATGGTATTTTCTCATAATGGACACCTCCTGATACGTAATAATTGATTGGTGTATCTAAAAGGAGAAATTGTACCTGGTTGGACATGGTGCAGTTCATAATGATTTTTACCGACATTCTAGTATCCATTTGGGGTCAAACCCTAGAAACGGCTGCATATCTACAAAATAAGGTAACCTCAAAAATTCGAGCCCAAGACTCCATAAAGGTTATGGATAGGAAGGATTCCTACTCTTAAGTATGTTAAGATAAGGGGTTGCCCAGCTTATGTGAAAAGGTTTCAAAGATAAGTTTAGGACAAAATCTGACAAGTGCAGATTTGTGGGATATCCTAAAGAAGTTTAGGGTACTATAATCCTACATGCTACCTTCTTAGATAAAGGTGTTTATCATTAAAGGAGCTAGTGGGAGGGTAATAGATCTTGAAGGAGTTCAAGAACCACAAAGCACTTTAAGTCGAACCGAGGAACCTGTAGATAGACCTATTGTACCACAACCGAATCGTAAATCTGGAAGAGTACCGAAGATACCTGGGAGGTATGGATTCATCATAGAGGATGATGATGAGGTACGCATCATAGAGGATGATGATCCAGTTATATACGATGAGGCTATGAGTAGAAGACACTCAGAGAAATGGCAGATGGCCATAAAATCCGAAATGGACTCTATGTATAAGAACCAAGTATAGACTCTGGTATATATGGGTCTTTAAGAGAAAGACTGGGGCAAATGGCAAGGTAGACACCTATAAGACCAGACCTGTTTAAAAGGTTTTTCAAGTCAAGGAGTTGACTGTGATAAAACCTTACTATCGGGTAATGCTCAAGTCCATTTGGATTTTGCTTGTGATTGCAGCTTATTACGAAATCTGACAAAATGGATGTGGAGACGTCCTTCCTCAATGAAGGCTTGAGGAGAATGTATGTATGATACAGCCAGAGGAATTTGTTTCAAAGGTTGAAGCAAATCGTGTTTTAAGCTACAATGATCCATTTATAGATTGAAGCAAGCTTCTCAAAGATGGAACATTCATTTTGATGAGACAATCAAAAGAGTTTGATTTTATCAAAAATGGGAATGAACTTGTGTACAAAAGGGTCAGTGGGAGCGCTGTGACATTCTTGGTATTATATGTTGATATACTACTGACAAGGAATAACACAGTAATGCTACTATCAGTAAAGATAAAATTGTCTAAACATTCCTCCATGAATGCCTTGGGAGGAGCATCCTATAAATTGGGGATATAAATCTATATAGATAGATTTAAAAGGATGTTCGGCTTGACCCAAGGAACGTATATTCATTTTGATGCTAAAGGCGTTTAGCATGGCAAACTCCAAGAGAAGTCTCATGATGATGAGTCATGGAGTGTATCTCTCTAAAATTGTCTCCAATTAAAAGAGAGATCGCATGAGTTACTATCATGTATGCAATGAATATACAAGGCCTGATGTTGATCAGTCATATTCTGGAGATGATCACTATAAGACAGTGATAAATATCTTTAGGTACTTAACCGGTACTGAAGATGTAATTATGATTCATGGTAGGTCTGAATTAAAACTAGAGGGCTAAACAAACTCAAGTTTTTCAGACTGACCAAGACGATAACAAATCCACTTTAAGGTAAATCGTTACTTTGAAAGGTGGTGCAGTGAATTGGAAAGGTTCCAAACAGGAAAGAGTTACTGGTTTAGTGACAAAGACAAAGTATATAGCTATAAATGAAGCTGCAAGTTGATTATTTGGATAAAAAGTTCATCACAGAACTAGGAATAGTTCCTAAGTCTCATCTTGGATTCAAACATGTGTTGCGGCACTTTCATTTGATTAGTGGAATCATTGAAAGAGGATAAGTCACTATAGAGATAGTGGACTCTCAATAACAACATTGCATATCCATTTACTGAAGCTTTATCCAAACAGCAGGATGATCGTCACTTAGAGAAGAAGGGTATTAGATATCATGACGATTGGCTTTAGTGCAAGTGGGAGATTGAAAGTAGTATGCACAAAAACCAATCATATTTGATATGATGTAGCATATACTTTGTAATCTTATTCGGTTATTAAAGGCATTTTATATTATCTACATGGTGCTGTTATATTAAATGTGATAAACCCATAGTTTAGAGCAATGCTTTTAGAATCATGATGGGGATCATGCTAATGAGATCTAAATTCTAGATAGCTCACAAACTTAAATTGTTCCTAATCGATGGATTACTAAAAAGGGGATTAGTGAATCCGGATAGATTAGTACATACGTTGCTTGCTCTTATGAAGAGAATGATTGATCTCATAATCATTTGTGTGGAGACACTAAAGCAAGTATGTAGGTGCTTATTAGAGAATAAGTTCACTGAACGTGGCTCGCTAAGGAATACCTAATGGAGTTTTACTCGCCTGTCAATAGGAATTCCTTTAGTGATAGTAGTACAAGTGATCCTTGGACTTGAGATCATCATAGTATCTTATGTATGATGAGTTATACTTTGACATGTCCCTTAAGACCTTTAGGGTATATCAAAGGGTATGATTGGGTATAACAAGTTGTACATGGAGATAGGTGAATGATCAACAAAGAATCTACTACTTCTAGTAAAAGGAGAGAATGTCCTATGTGATTCGATAAATGACGACTCAGAAGTCTTTGGCCAAAGCAGAATGAAATTAGAAAAGAGTTTCTAATTTGCATTAATCAGAGTTGTGCATTTCAGAATCGAAATACATATAATTAAATAAAATAAGACTTGACAGTAATTCCATGTCTTATATTTAATTGGGACATTGTATGGTAGAAGGATTGAATTGTACGGTAACTATGCATTGAAAGGTTCTTTTATGATTAATGTTGAAATCTATATTATCTGGAAAGTCGTTGATCGCTAAGGGGGCTTACCCTTATTGTAGAATAAATATTATTTATTTAAATAAATTAAATAGTTTAATTTATTTATTTAAATAAGATTAGAATTGTTCTAATTGATTTATTCACAACCGGTTTAATATGGAGAACCTAAAGGGTCACACCGCAAAAGGAAAATATTTATTTAAGAAGTAAATGGCATAATTGTAATAATAAGTTAAGTGTATTTAATTTAGTCTATGGAGATAGAATAAATTAAATAGCTTAATATTTATTATTTAATATTTTAGAAATATTAAATATAAATTAATAAGAGGAGTCTTATTATTATTATTACTATTACTATTATTTAATTCCTACTAGGGATTGGGAATTAATTAATAGAAGTACTCTCACATGAATTCCTAATTGGATTAGGAGTTTAATTTAATTAAAGGAGTTTAATTAGAATAGAAACCCTAATCCTAAATAGTTTAGGGAAGGGTTTTCCTACATCTATAAATAAGAGAAGTCTTATCATAGATTAGGGTTACACACTCTTGCATAAGAATTGTAGAGAGTACTTACAATTTCTATAGAGATAGAAACTAGGGTTTTGCCAACACCCATCTTCTTGAACAAGTATTATTCCTTGGTGGATCACCTCTAGAGGCCAAACACTTGGGTGGCTAACGTTGATCAAAGGAAGGAATTTAATCGGTGGAATTCAAGGAGAACGCGAAGGAATTGGAGGTGAACTTGTACCTGAGGAAGCTAGAATTCTACAAGGGTATAATTCTTATTCTCCATCTCTTTCGTTTAATTAATAATTGTGCATAAAGAAAGATCATGGCGATGGTTTGTATAAAATTTTAAAATATGATTTTATCGCGCTTCCGCTTTATTAATGTAATTTGATTGCATGTTCGCGTTATACAAACCTAACAGATTTTTCTTATTTAAAAAATATATATATAATTATCTGTATGCAATTCCTTACCATTGAACTAACTATTTTAGGGGCTGTGCACTTGTGTTGATCATCTGCCCCTCTATATCCCTGTTATGAGAGTACCATTTGCCTTGGATACATTAGAGATTAATGTTTCAATTTTAAAATTTAATAGTAAATGCTTATTGCGCACCTAAAATTTAGTCCAATTTAAAATTTAATCACAATGGGATTGAAACTCTTGACCCACCTCTAGTTTTGGTACTCTTGCACTACCTGATCCAAAGGATTGAAGTTATAGCTTAATCCTGTAATTGGGATAACAAAATATCATTAAGCAGTTGCTCAACAAGGGAACCAATATATCTAAATTTCCTTGCACTATAAGATGGAATAACATATATCAAATTTCTATCAGATTGTCACACCTTATATTCACAAATATTTTTGCAATATGAACATTCTTGGCGCGAAGAATTGCGTCCTAACTCATGCTTGTCCAATAGAATATGAACATCTCTGAAACTGAGGTACTATGTGTTAATATTTGTTCATATCCTTCATCGACCCCTGTAAATGAAATACCAAACTTTTCAAAAGCTCATTTCCGGTGAGTTGAATCGACAAATGCTTATCAATTGAATGTTGTTCATACTTGCTCTTATCTTAATCTATCTTCGTACTTGCTCTTATCTTAATCTATCTTCACAGCCCACACTAATGAAGTCAAATCATTTCATTAACATTTCTATTTTATAATGTCTGCTTCTATAGATGTTATTATATATTCTATATATCTCATAGCTCGTGATGAGAAGTACCACGAAAGCCACATTTTAGGTTACACATGAGTATGCAGATTGATCGCGATCATTTTTAAGCTTATTCAAGTATAATATTGGAATTATTCTTTTTATGGCTGCTTATGGTAGACTTGCTATGATTGAATGAAATCTTGTTTGTGAACAAGGAAGGAGTGTGCCCGACCATTTGCACCGGAACTGGAGCATGTATGTGGAAGGCCATTAGGACTACGATTTGACCAGAAAACTGGATATCTCTATATCAGTGATGCATACTTTGGTCTTCAAGTAGTAGGGCCATCTGGAGGTTTGGCTACTCAACTAGACGATGTAAGACGATGTAATTTACTTCACAGATACAAGCACGACCTTTCACAGAAGGTAAATTTTTTTTACGTTGTCATTGGATCCTGTGAGTTTCTCTTTTCATTTATCAGTACAAAGATTCTTTACGTTGTAATTTTTTTTAAGTCTTTTATAAAATAAATTGCATTGGCCTGGATTGATTATGTTTTATTGAAATAAAATGACCAATGTTGCTCTGTTTGTTATAAATCAATTTAGTAATAAAAATCAAAGAAAATTTGGTATCTAAAGACAGTAGATGTAACAATTCCTGTAGTGCTGCTTTTGTCCTTGACCAGAAATTGGGCCATTTGTAACACCTCCTGCCCCCTTAATAAAAATAAAAATAAAAATAAAAATAAAATATTATCGATTTTGAAATTTAGGATTTTACAATTTGACTTAAAAAGTTTTGGTTCTCCATGTACCCCTCCCTTTCTAAGGATACATAAGTAGAAGAAAAATAATATTGTTTGTACTTATGGTTATCTACCATTAAGTTAGTATTAAAGCTTCTGCTTTTCCTTTCTGCCAGCTTTGTTCCAGATCATCCGCACAGCCACGAGTGGTGGAATGGCGTAAAACCTTTGGTTGCGCTTATATAGATGTAGGCTAGTGAAGCTTTGGTGTCTACTGGCTTGGTTAGGGTCAGTTTTTGTGCACTGTTAGCCAGGAATGAGATGTGTTGTTTCAACACCAGACCCTTTTCTTTAATAGCATTTGGGAGTAGTTGTGTTGGTCAAGTATAACTCACAAGTTACTGTTGTTCAGATTTAATTGATTAGTTACTCGTACACTTTTCAGAGAGCAAGTCTTGCATATTTCCTGTTTTTCATCTTAAATGGTTAAAATTTTAAAAAGCTCAATAAATGACGATAAAAATGCATAGATTTCCATTCTGTTTATAATCAAATTGCAGATTATAAAGATGACCTTGGTCACTTTGTGTATGTATTCTACAAATAATAAGGAATGAGGGACAAATGTGAAAAGATAAATTTTAGTTTGATAGCGACCAGAACATTTTAAAGTAAATTTCCAACTCAAAAGTGCAACTGAAAAAGAAGGTTCAAGAAGAAGGCAGTTGATCTTCAGGAAACTGGTTATGATTATATAAAAAAAGGTCACAGATTAATGAGAATATGAGATCAAGCATTCCAAAGTATAAATTTTGTAATTGAATTGCATAAGTATTCCACATTATTACTTTTTCACACTTTTAAATTCATTTTATTGTCATTTAATAGGGCATCCAGCTTGGGGTAGTTGCAGATTATTAAAATTATTTAATTTAAGATGGAGCTCCACTCAGAAGGACCCTTGCAACAGTCAACATGCCCGTATTCTAGCTATACAACATCCTCAGCAAAAATCTTCCTTCAGATCATTCTTCCTTTATTGCTACTAGTTTCATTTTTATTTTATTGTCTACTATTTTAATGGGTGAAATGGAAGATGGATGATGCATTCTTATCCAAACATGCCATTATATATCCTCCATGATGTTATCTAACGTAACCTAATGATTGATAGTGGTTAAATACTACTTATCATCAATCTAAAATGTTTTTAGCGTTTATGTTTTATGTAGACAATTCATCTCATCAGTTCTGAGCGAGGACAAGACAGGCAGGCTGATAAAATATGATAGATCAAGTAAAGAAGTAACCGTTTTACTACGAGGCCTTGCTTTTGCAAACGGAGTAGCACTGAGCAAAGACCGCTCCTTCGTGCTCGTATCTGAAACCACTACTTGTAGGATTATCAGGCTTTGGCTTCAAGGCCCTAATGCTGGAAATTATGACACTTTTGATGAATTACCGGGATTTCCAGACAATGTTTGAAGGAACTCCAAAGGGGAGTTTTGGTTTGCTTGGTCAGTATTTGTAGACATTTTACAAGATTCTAAAGTTTCCTTGATGCATTTTTATGGTCAAATTTTATTTCGGGCTTTTGTTGAATACAGAACTCAACAGTAAGAACTCTTTTGCTTGATTCAGATTCTTCAAGCACCAAATGAGGAGGAAGTTTCTCTACTCCTTGTGTTGTTTGGGTAAGCATGCTTACTTTTGTATTTTGCATTCTTGCCTGCAGCTTGACCTGGAATTTGTGGAAATAAGTTCTCTAGTTTGAGCATACGGCAGTATGAGATACTATATGTTTGAACATGCAGGTTTTGTCTTACTGGAGGAAATGTAACAATTGCAATTTTTGTGATTGAATAAAAATATTTGTTGAATTATATAAATATTTTTATTAATTTATTGAGTTTAATAAATAATTTATTAAGTTTTGTGGAATGGGTATATGTTAAGTTTAATAATGTTAAATGTTAATTTGAGTGTGATTTGTTATGTTATTCTAATTTAATTTAATAATTAAATTAGATGATGAAAAAGTTTATTTGAATAATATAATTCATTTGGTGTTATTGTTATTTGTTAAATGAAATTATTATTTGAGTTGATAAGGTTTAATTGAATTTATTTAATAATAAGTTTAATTAAATTAGAAGTGTGACATTTAAAACTATATGTTATGATGATTTATTAAAATAAATGAGAAAGTGTTTAATTTAGTTTTACCAAACAAGGCCCTATGATCTTTGTTTGGAAATAATGGGTTATTTTATTTGTGTTTTACCAAACAAGCCTTTAGTTAGAATAATAGATTATTTTATTTGTAATTGCCAAACATAGCCTTATGGCTTTTTGAATTTTATAACTGATGGATTAAATTAGATTTTTACGTTATTATTTGTTTATTAAGTTATCAGTTTTATTTTTTTAAATTACGTCAGTTGTAAAGAAAGAAAGAAAGAAAAAAGAAAAGAAAGAAGAAGAACATCAGAGTTTGAGAGAAAAGAGAGAGCAGAGTTTGAGAATTTGAGAGTTGAGAAGAAAGAATTGAGAAAGAGCTTGTAATTTTAAAAGAATTCACCAAGTTCTTACTACAATTGAAGGTATAATTCCTTTTTCCTCTTTGTTTTATTCTACTGTATATAGTTTTAGTTACTGTATGTGAATTCAATTGCTAGAATATATGAACTATTTGATTATAGTTGTTGTAATTGGTAGTAATCATGTGTTAGATGATTATATGATGATTAACAATTAATTTAGAGGTATTAATCCATGAAAACATGCTTTAGAATTGAGTTCTTAGTTTACAAAGCTTTATTTCATGTATGGCATATTTGTATAAAAATTGATGCTCTAATTGGTTATTAATCGGTAAATTGATAATTGTTTATGATTATTTGATGAAAAACATGAGTAATGCAAAAAGAATTGTTTTAATTGGTTGAAAAATGAATTTACAGAGCTTGATTTCATGAAAATGGTTAAAACATGAATATTTGGTTTTAACAGTGAATTTTTGGTTTTAAATTGGTTGATTATGTGTTTTATAATACTTAGATTGATTAGAAACATGTTGGGTAAATGTTTTGTATCACATATGCTGTCTGGGTATATTTAATTTATTTTCTGGATGGTAGAATTCGGAAAAATTTGGCCAAATTGGCCTAAGTTTTTCACTGGTTCGCGAGCTGGGGAAAACGACAGTTAAGTCTCTCACCCCGGCGAGAGAAATGAACTGATTTCTTCGCCCCGGCGACAGCGTCGCCCCGACGACAAATTTGTTAAGAATAACTTCGCCCCGTCAACAGCCTCGTCCCGGCGACAAATTTCTTAAGCTTTTTCTCGCCCCGGCGAGAATCACTACTGTTTAAAAAAAATTATTATTATTAATTATTTTGTTTTCTTTTCTTGGAAGTTATGAATGCATAATTAAATTTATATGGTTGCTAACTAGTACTTGTTGACTATGGTATGCTAAATGAGATGTTATGATAAAAGAGCAAGCTTAGAATGCTTTTAATCTTGTGACTAATTATATTACCATTTTTATAATTAAATGTTTAGATTGTTTAAGGATCGTGAATTACTTAAATTTGTAATATACGCTTGAGGCAAGTTCCTTATCTCAACTTATTACTTTTACGTTGAGCAAGTTTTCCTATATCAAACTTGTTAATTTATTCAATACAAGTTTATTTATATTAATCAAGCTTTTTGACCTTAGCTTATTGATATTCAAGCAAGGTTACCATCATGATTATGCACTTAAGCTTTGTTCCAGTCATTGTTTGTTATTCAAACTTCGAGTATAGTTTCTATTGAACAAACTCTATTGATGAATTAGACTAGCAAACCCTTATTGATTCAGCTAGTCCTTAGTTGATGAGCATTTTCAAAGACTTAGAATATTTTCTATACTTGTTCCAAGCCAAGTTCCTTTTGGTATGGATTCAGACGATAAACTGAGATGAACAACCCTATTATAGGGGATTACTTACGCGACAGCGTTAAAATGTTTGTGCACAATACATTGTACAAAGGGTTGATCCCCCTGAGTACGAGATGTTGGTCCATAGTCTATATGACTGTTAAAGGTTACAGTAGAAATACTTGTCAACCTAGGACATAGTTCGAGGTCTTGTGACCCTCAGATATAATTTTTAAATCTTGAATTCTATATTTATCTTGGAATCAAGCATTCTAACGAGCTTTTAAACTTGATCATTTATTGAATGATATTCAGAAAACTGTTATTCCTCAGTTGAAATCCATTTCATTTAGATATTATTGTTATCGTACTTGTGAGCAATTGTTTGCTCACTCTTGCACTAAACATTGCAGCTAAGCCAGAAAAGCAGGACGAGCCGTCCACGAGCAAAGGCAAGGGCAAGATGCATAAATAGCTAAAGACCTGCTATTTATTTGATGCTTGATTGTAATAAGACTTATTTAAATTATGTTTTATTCCGCATTTGATGTATTAAGGTTTAGATAACCTGGGTTTTGAATGTTTAATAGTTTGGTGATGTAACCCATTTTGGGAAGATATTTCTTTAAGTTTATTTAATTGTTAATTTATTGGGTAGTTAGATGTGCTTGAATGAGATAGTGAACACCAAATTTGTGGGAATTAAGTACCTGGATTTGGGGGTGTCACAGGTTGGTATCAGAGCTGTAGGTTATGAACCTTTAGGTGGGGAAAACCTTAGGGTAGTAGCCTTTTAGAAGATAGAGAATATAGAGGTGATAAACTCTTATCGAGTTCTAAGGAATGAATTACGGAAGTTCATAAAAGACAACAAAATGATTATGTGCTATGTGCTTATTTGATAACAAACTTATGTGCTCGCGAGTATTATCGATTAGTAATTAAAACTTAAAATTTTGTTGTCAGGATGACTGGTAGAGGAGAGCCCAGCCAGACTAGGGAGGAGGAGCCCCGAGATATTCACGTAGTTCATGAGCAGCTAGTGCAGAGGGAGCCATCCCCATTGATTACAGTTACAGGTCACGAGTATGAGCCTGAGACTGATCCTGAGGAGGACCCTGAGGAGGAGGAGGAGGACCCTGAAGAGATACCACTATCTACTTTGGGTGTTCAGATGTACGAGCAGGTGTATGATCGCAACATAGAGTTGCAGGACAGAGTGGAGGAGTTAGAGGGGCAGCTGACTGAGCGACAGACTGCTTTGGAGCAGAAGAACAGTGAGATAGAAGAGCTAGATATACGTCTTGGAGACGTGGAGTGGAAGCTGGTTCATGTAGAGAGTGATAAGGAGGAGTTAGAGGAACAGGCTGCAGAACGTCAAACCACTCTAGAGCAGAAGGATGCTGAGATCCAAGACCTTTCTTCATGTCTTGTAGAGGCTGAGCAGAGGCTAGCACAGTCTGAGTATCGACGAGGACAGCTGATAGCCAGGAATGAGATTGTACGAGATAAGTTGAAAGAGGAGTCAGCTAAGCGGGCAAGAGCTGAAACAGCTTGGCTGAGGGAGGCTGATCGCGCAGATCGTGTAGAGTGTGAGATGCGGACAAAGAAGGCCAAGATTGATGAGATGGAGTATATTTTTCATACTACCATAGATAGAGCTCAAGATCGAGCTAATCGTCATCTAGATGTGATAGATCGTAGGATTATGACACGTATTATGGAGCAGGAACGCCAGGAAGCTGTGCGTCGTGGGATGTCATCATAGATTGTGATTAGTTATGTTATTATGAAACCATGAAGTGAATAAATTGTAAATCCCAGTTTCTATATAATGGGATAGAATAATGATGTAATCCTGAAACTTTGTGACTTCAGGATAGATGATGTAAATAACTACGATGTTATCTCTATTATGTTTTCAAGCAGTTAATGAATAAAATGTGAAAGTTTATCAGTTGTACTGTGTGTTAAGTGTTTTATATAAATGTTTAAGTTAAGACTTAAATGTTTAAGTAGTTGAGCAATAGTCTAATGACGCGAATTTTTAACAGTAAGATGCCGCCAAGAAGACAACCAACACGTCAACAGACCCCTGAGGGATCTACTAACAATGAAGAAGCCAACGCTAATCCGATGCAGCAGTTGGTGAATTTGTTAACGGGAGCCTTTGCAAATCAACCACAAGCTCAGGCTACAACCTTTAAAGACTTCAAGGCTGTCGGACCTCCGGAATATCACGGGTCTATGAATCCGATAGAGGCTCAAACATGGGTCATGGAGATGGAGAAGGTGTTTGATGTCGCTAGGGTCAATGAGGATCAAAAGACGGCATTTGTAACCTTTATGCTGAAGTTAGAAGCTATCTACTGGTGGCAAGCAAATAAGACTCGAGGTGGCCAAGGGATTATTCCGTGGGAGCGATTTAAGGAGATGTTTTTCGAGACCTATTTTCCGGCAAGTGCTCAAAATCAAATGGAGGTGCAGTTTCTGGAACTGAAGCAAGGTACCATGACGGTACCTGAATATGCTGCAACGTTCAATGAGCTGGAGAGGTTTGCGCCATACCAGGTCAACACAGATGAGCGGAAGGCTAGGAGATTTGAGCAGGGACTGAAACCCTGGTTATATAGTAGAGTTTTGTTGTTTCAACTGAACTCGTTTACGGCAGTGCTGGAAAAGGCGATTATCGCTGAAGGAGGCAGTGATGCTATGTCCAAGTACAACCAGGAGCAGAAGAAAAAGAAGAATGAGAATGAAAACAAGGTAAGTGGTAGCCATGGGGGCAGTGGCCAGAAAAGGAAATGGAATGATAGTAACTCTGCAGGAAGTCAGCAGGGTAATCAGAAGTAGAAGATAGAGGTGTGCAGCAACTGTGGAAAGAGCCATATGGGTGCTTGTTTGAAGGGTAAGCGGGTGTGCTTCAACTATGGACAAGAGGGTCATATTTCACCAAATTGCCCTAATCCGAAGAAAGGAGCATGTTTCATCTGCGGGTCGAAGGATCACTTTGCCCGAGAGTGCCCTAAGAAAACAACTACAGGAGGAGCTGGTGCAGGAAAAGGGAACAGCGGTGGAGGCAATCTAACTATCACCGGACCGACATAGCCCAACCGACCTACCGCTCGAACGTTCAATATGACGGTGCAGGATGCTGTGCAGTCAAAGGATGTAGTGTCAGGTATCATTCCAGTCAATAGTGTTAATGCTTATGTATTGTTTGACTCGGGTGCTACTTGCTCATTTATATCCAATGATTTTGCTAAGAAATTAGAGTTACCTCAGGAAGAATTAGATTACCCTATGAATATAGAAATTGCGAATAGGGAAGTGATTCCTGTTAAGTTTGTCCACAAGAACTGTCTGGTAGATATTAAGGGTCATGTGATGACAGTAAACTTGATCCCAATTCGTCTTGGGGAGTTTGATGTTATTTTGGGTATGGATTGGTTGTTTAACCATGGGGCAGTTATTGACTGTCAAAAGAAGTGTGTAAACCTTATGACTCCGTCAAAGGTAGTGTTTTATGGCAGCAAGTCGCCTAGACAAACAAGTTGTCTGACGATGGTGCAGGCCAGAAAGATGTTGAGACAAGGGTGTGTAGGATATCTAGCCTACATAGTTGATACCCGTAGGGTGGGTGCAAAACTGGAGGAGATACCAGTAGTTAAGGATTTTGCGGACGTGTTTCCTGATGATTTGCCAGGATTACCACCAGATAGGGAAATAGAGTTTGTAATTGATTTAGCACCGGGAACGGCCCCTATATCGAAAGCCCCGTATCGAATGGCTCCTGTAAAAATGAAGGAGTTAATGGTGCAGCTGCAGGAGTTGCTGGATAAGAAGTATATCCAACCAAGCGTTTCGCCGTGGGGAGCGCCAGTATTGTTTGTTAAGAAGAAGGATGGGTCGATGCGTCTTTGCATTGATTATAGAGAGTTGAACAAGGTCACGATCAAAAACAAGTATTCGAACCAGATATGGTCACTATGAGTTTTTGGTTATGTCATTTGGTTTAACGAATGCGCCTGCAGCATTCATGGACTTAATGAATAGGGTGTTCAAACCATTTCTGGATAAATTTGTGGTGGTATTCATAGACGACATTTTGGTCTACTCCAAGACTCAGGAAGAACACGTGGAACATTTAAGGGTGACATTGGAGGCGTTAAGGAAAGAGAAATTGTATGCAAAATTTTCGAAATGCGAATTTTGGTTGGAGCGTGTTCAATTACTTGGGACGGGATTTCGGTGGATCCAGCGAAAGTCGAAGCAGTCATGAATTGGGATCAGCCGAAGACACCGTCAGAAGTGAGGAGTTTCCTAGGTTTGGCAGGTTACTACAGACGTTTTATTCAAGATTTCTCCAGGATCGCCACTCCATTGACGAATTTAACAAGGAAGTCAGTGAAGTTTGTTTGGACGGAGAAGTGCGAAGAGAGTTTCCAAGAACTAAGGAAGAGACTAAGCTCGGCACCTGTGTTGTCTTTACCAGATGATACAGGAAATTTTGTGGTGTACAACGACGCATCACATAAAGGACTTGGTTGTGTGTTGATGCAGAATGGTAAAGTTATTGCATATGCATCGCGCCAACTAAAAGACTATGAAAAAGGGTATCCGACCCATGATTTGGAGTTAGCAGCCGTGGTGTTTGCTTTGAAAATCTGGAGGCACTATCTCTATGGGGAGAAGTGTGAAATATATACAGACCATAAAAGTCTGAAGTATATTTTTACATAGAAAGATTTGAATATGCGGCAGAGGAGATGGATAGAATTGATCAAAGACTATGATTGTGAAATTTTATACCATCCTGGAAAGGCTAATGTGGTTGTCGACGCTTTGAGTAGAAAAGGTCGGGAGAAACTATTTTTGTTAACTGCTCAGGAGAAACTTGTGGCGGAAATGGCTAAGTTGGAATTAGAAGTGAAGAATCTGGCAGAGCCTAGTGAAAAGTTGTTTCAGATAGAAACTCAACCAACTTTGGTAGAAAAAGTCAAGGAAGCACAACTTCACGATGAGGAATGTGTTAAGATTCGGCAAAGAGTGCTAGAGGGAGAAGAGCTTAAATATAAAATCGATACTGAAGGGTTGCTGAGATTTGAAGGCAGAATCTGGGTACCGTCAGTATTGGCAATCAGAGAGGAGATTTTGAACGAAGCTCATAGTTCAAGATTTTCGATACACCCGGGGAGTACAAAGATGTACCAGGATCTTCGCCAACATTTTTGGTGGCCAAACATGAAAAGAGAGGTTGCCGAATGCGTTGCGAAATGTCTCACTTGTCAGAGAGTCAAAGCGGAGCATCAACGACCAAGTGGTTTGTTACAGCCTTTAGAGATACCAGAATGGAAGTGGGAGCATATAACGATGGATTTCGTAGTAGGACTTCCAACTACTCAGAAGGGTTATGACGCGATATGGGTCATAGTTGACAGATTGACGAAATCAGCGCATTTCTTGCCGATCAAAATCAGATTTACTTTGGATTAGCTGGCAAAGTTATATGTCAAAGAGATTATTTCGAGGCACGGAGTTCCAGTATCAATCGTATCAGATCGAGATCCACGATTCACATCAAAGTTTTGGAGGAGTCTACAAACTTGTTTGGGGACGCAGTTGAGAATGAGTACAACCTATCATCCTCAAACCGATGACCAGAGCGAAAGAACAATTCAAACGTTGGAGGATATGCTTCGAGCATGCGTTATGGATTTTAAAGGCAACTGGGATGATCATTTACCTCTGGTCGAGTTTGCTTACAACAATAGTTATCACGCTAGTATCGGCATGCCGCCCTACGAAGCAGTGTACGGAAGAAAATGCAGAACTCCATTATGCTGGGATGAGGTTGGTGAACGACGACTATTAGGACCCGAGCTGGTACAACAAACTGCTGAAATTGTCAAGGTAATAAGAGCCAGACTGATAGCCGCTCAAGACAGACAGAAGAAGTATGCTGATCAACACCGACAAAATCGCGAATTTGACGTCGGCAGTTTTGTGTTTCTCAAAGTATCTCCCTGGAAGGGAAAGATCAGATTTGGTAAAAAGGGTAAACTCAGTCCGCGGTTTATTGGACCCTTCGAAGTGCTGAAACGAATAGGTGAAGTAGCTTATGAGGTAGCTCTACCTCCCGAGTTAGATCACATTCATAATGTATTCCACATATCGGTGCTACGACCGTATAAGTCTGATTATAAACATGTCATAGAGTATGAACCGATACAGTTTGAGCAAGATTTATCTTATGAAGAGGTTCTTGTACAAATAGTGGACAGGAAGGAACAAGTTCTTAGAAATAAAGTGATACCTTCTGATAAGGTAATCTGGAGGAACCACAGTGCCGAAGAAGCAACGTGGGAACTCGAAGAGCAAATGATGCAGAATTACCCTCAATTGTTTGTTTAATTGTTATATTGCGATTCTGAGGACAGAATCTTTGTAAGGAGGGGAGAATGTAACGGATGATTTAATTGCGTTGTGATTCTGGGGACAAAATCCTTTTAAGGAGGGAAAGATGTAACGAATGCAATTTTTGTGATTGAATAAAAATATTTGTTGAATTATATAAATATTTTTATTAATTTATTGAGTTTAATAAATAATTTATTAAGTTTTGTGGAATGGGTATATGTTAAGTTTAATAATGTTAAATGTTAATTTGAGTGTGATTTGTTATGTTATTCTAATTTAATTTAATAATTAAGTTAGATGATGAAAAGGTTTATTTGAATAATATAATTCATTTGGTGTTATTGTTATTTGTTAAATGAAATTATTATTTGAGTTGATAAGGTTTAATTGAATTTATTTAATAATAAGTTTAATTAAATTAGAAGTGTGACATTTAAAACTATATGTTATGATGATTTATTAAAATAAATGAGAAAGTGTTTAATTTAGTTTTACCAAACAAGGCCCTATGATCTTTGTTTGGAAATAATGGGTTATTTTATTTGTGTTTTACCAAACAAGCCTTTAGTTAGAATAATAGATTATTTTATTTGTAATTGCCAAACATAGCCTTATGGCTTTTTGAATTTTATAACTGATGGATTAAATTAGATTTTTACGTTATTATTTGTTTATTAAGTTATCAGTTTTATTTTTTTAAATTACGTCAGTTGTAAAGAAAGAAAGAAAGAAAAAGAAACGAAAGAAGAAGAACATCAGAGTTTGAGAGAAAAGAGAGAGCAGAGTTTGAGAATTTGAGAGTTGAGAAGAAAGAATTGAGAAAGAGCTTGTAATTTTAAAAGAATTCACCAAGTTCTTACTACAATTGAAGGTATAATTCCTTTTCCCTCTTTGTTTTATTCTACTGTATATAGTTTTAGTTACTGTATGTGAATTCAATTGCTAGAATATATGAACTATGATTATAGTTGTTGTAATTGGTAGTAATCATGTGTTAGATGATTATATGATGATTAACAATTAATTTAGAGGTATTAATCCATGAAAACATGCTTTAGAATTGAGTTCTTAGTTTTACAGAGCTTTATTTCATGTATGGCATATTTGTATAAAAATTGATGCTCTAATTGGTTATTAATCGGTAAATTGATAATTGTTTATGATTATTTGATGAAAAACATGAGTAATGCAAAAAGAATTATTTTAATTGGTTGAAAAATGAATTTACAGAGCTTGATTTCATGAAAATGGTTAAAACATGAATATTTGGTTTTAACAGTGAATTTTTAGTTTTAAATTGGTTGATTATGTGTTTTCTAATGATTAGATTGATTAGAAACATGTTGGGTAAATGTTTTGTATCACATATGATGTCTGGGTATATTTAATTTGTTTTCTGGATGGTATAATTCGGAAAATTTTGGCCAAATTGGCCTAAGTTTTTCACTGGTTCGCGAGCTGGGGAAAACGACAGTTAAGTCTCTCGCCCCGGCGAGAGAAATAAACTGATTTCTTCGCCCCGGCGACAGCGTCGCCCCAGCGACAAATTTGTTAAGAATAACTTCGCCCCGGCGACAGCCTCGCCCCGGCGACAAATTTCTTAAGCTTTTTTTCGCCCCGGCGAGAATCACTACTGTTTAAAAAAAAATTATTATTATTAATTATTTTGTTTTCTTTTCTTGGAAGTTATGAATGCATAATTAAATTTATATGGTTGCTAACTAGTACTAGTTGACTATGGTATGCTAAATGAGATGTTATGATAAAAGAACAAGCTTAGAATGCTTTTAATCTTGTGACTAATTATATTACCATTTTTATAATTAAATGTTTAGGTTGTTTAAGGATCGTGAATTACTTAAATTTGTAATCTACGCTTGAGGCAAGTTCCTTATCTCAACTTATCACTTTTACGTTGAGCAAGTTTTCCTATATCAAACTTGTTAATTTATTCAATACAAGTTTATTTATATTAATCAAGCTTTTTGACCTTAGCTTATTGATATTCAAGCAAGGTTACCATCATGATTATGCACTTAAGGTTTATTCTAGTCATTGTTTGTTATACAAACTTCGAGTATAGTTTCTATTGAACAAACTCTATTGATGAATTAGACTAGCAAACCCTTATTGATTCAGCTAATCCTTAGTTGATGAGCGTTTTCAAAGACTTAGAATATTTTCTATACTTGTTCCGAGCCAAGTTCCTTTTGGTATGGATTCAGACGATAAACTGAGATGAACAACCCTATTATAGGGGATTACTTACGCGATAGCGTTAAAATGTTTGTGCACAATACATTGTACAAAGGGCTGATCCCCCTGAGTACGAGATGTTGGTCCATAGTCTATATGACTGTTAAAGGTTACAGTAGAAATACTTGTCAACCTAGGACATAGTTCGAGGTCTTGTGACCCTCAGATATAATTTTTAAATCTTGAATTCTATATTTATCTTGGAATCAAGCATTCTAACGAGCTTTTAAACTTGATCATTTATTGAATGATATTCAGAAAACTGTTATTCCTCAGTTGAAATCCATTTCATTTAGATATTATTGTTATCGTACTTGTGAGCAATTGTTTGCTCACTCTTGCACTAAACATTGCAGCTAAGCCAGAAAAGCAGGACGAGCCGTCCACGAGCAAATGCAAGGGCAAGATGCATAAATAGCTAAAGACCTGCTATTTATTTGATGCTTGATTGTAATAAGACTTATTTAAATTATGTTTTATTCCGCATTTGATGTATTAAGGTTTAGATAACCTGGGTTTTGAATGTTTAATAGTTTGGTGATGTAACCCATTTTGGGAAGATATTTCTTTAAGTTTATTTAATTGTTAATTTATTGGGTAGTTAGATGTGATTGAATGAGATAGTGAACACCAAATTTGTGGGAATTAAGTACCTGAATTTGGGGGTATCACAGGAAAAGAAGTTCATCATGCAATAGTGAGCAGTATTGCTAAAGCTTTTTCCAGCTACGACGACGAAGTTCTGGTAAAAGCCTGAATCATTTTGCTACATTATGAACATTTAATCAACATACGTGCAAACTTGAAGAGCCTGCTTATGTTGTATAGCCTTAAATGTAAAATTGTGAATTCATGAAGTATTGTTCTATTTGGTCAGATTGTTGTCAGAGTATTCACTTTGAATTCTTAATGCAAGTTACTTTTTTCTTAGGTATGATAATGCTCCTCCAGAAATCAATAAGTAGAGGTGCAGGATACCCTGATATTGTCACACGGTAGCGTAAAAGTTTAAACAGTTCAGGTGAACAATAAAGCTGGTATTGGTTTGTTTCTAGATCTTGTCCTAAAAGTCTATTATTTATTAATTTCTAATTAGGTTAATAGACCTATTCATGGATTATAAATAATATAATAGCAATCAATACGAATTCATGTGTAATTAAATCTATGATGTCTGTGATTATAGCTAGCATCTTTGGGGCATATACTGTATGGAAATTTGTCGTCTCAAGAAAAGTTTTTCCACATTGACTAATAGCCTCAACTTTTCCATAATTGTTGTCCTTTCTATATAGAAATCTAAACATTGTTATTTAAGATTGTGTGATGATATTTAAGATTGTGTGATGCTTGTGGTTGCTGAATGTGGCTAAATTCTGACTTGAGGTCAACATATAATAATAATCTACAAGTCTTGTAATAGAAAATATGTTTACCACTATGCTTACTGAAATTAATTCATGAAATGGCCGATTAAGATTCCAATTTTTTCTTGTAACAGAGCAATCATATAGTCGCACTGAAGGTTCTTTTTCTATTTGGATTTGTAGCAAAAGATATTGTGATTGCCTATTTGTCTTCTTCTGCTTATGAGCAATACGGTGTACATTAGTACCACGTAGCAACTCTATTATCTTTGATTTTGGCATTAAGTGCCTCTGGTGACCTATTTGCTTCATTTTTCTAACTTGCTATTATTTTTAAATATGTGCAGGAAGACTGCTTCTACGACCTGCCTTACAATACTGGGTATCAAATTTTCGTGCTACGTTTACGGAAGACAAGGGACGAAATTATGAAGTGTACTCTCTCTATATATGTAGATATATACTTTGATTGAAGAACTGTGGTAGCTTTAGATGGTTAATTGCAAAGATTATGAATGATTATGTAGTGGATGATTTTATTAAGTTAATAATATTTTAGTTTTTTGTATTTTTGCCATTATTTGCAATGGGGACATTGAGCCAGCCAGGAACACAAAAAGAATGTCAAATTTTGATTTGGCAACAATATAATTCGTTACCAAAGCATTGAACAAGTTTTAATATAGCAACATTTTTGTATACATTTAGCAACAAATTTTCGTTGCTAATGACATTAAAAATATAATATTTGGCAACGAAAAATTAACCTAATAACAACGGAGAGGATATTGTTGCTAATACAAAAATAAAAGGTAACATTTTTTATCGTTGTAAATCATAGCAACTTTCGTTGCACATATAAAGAAACGACAACATATAATGTCGTTGCTAATTGACGACTTTCGTTGCTATTGAAAAATAACCAGCAACAAACATTTTCGTTGCTGATTCAGCATAATGTCGTCAAATAATATAATCAGCAACGAAAATCGTTGCTAAAAAGTTTACATTCCGCAACGAAAGCAAGCTTACGCAACAATTTTCATAATTTACTAGAACGAAAAATGTCGTTGCACAATGGTGTCAATTGCAACGAAAATGCATGGCGTTGCAAAAAAAAAGAGTTCATTTCGTTGCCAATTAGCAGGCTTTTGCAACGAAATGGGGTTTTTAGCAACGAAATGTTAATTATTCTGCAACAATATATTTTGTTGCTAAAGGATCGATGTCTCTGTACGAAAGCCAAATTTCGTTGCAAAATGTATTACTTTTGGCAACGAATAAAATACGTTCGTTGCGGAACAATTAGCAACGCTCATTGCGCAAGGAAAGACGCAACAACAGTAAAGTCGTTGCGAAAACCCTTTTGCAACGAAATTTGACACCTTTAGCAACAAAAATCGGTTGTTGCTGAAGCCCCATTTTTTTGTAGTGAAAGGACCTGACCATCTAGACTTCAACTTCCCAGGAAATAACCGCAATTTGGAGTTGAACAACAATACTGCCTGTCCCGGTTCGAATTTCCGATCAACTATCCCTCTGTCATGCCACCTCTTGACTTTTTCTTTATACAGCTTAGCGTTTTCATAGGCTTGGTGACGAAATTCCTCCATCTCATTCAATTGAAGAAACCTTTTCTCGCCAGATGCTTGGAGATCAAAGTTTAATTTCTGAATTGCCCAATATGCCTTATGTTCAAGTTCGACGAGTAAATGACACGCTTTTCCGTAAACCATGCGATATGGTGACATTCCAATGGGATTCTTATAGGCCGTGCGATACGCCCATAAAGCATCGTCTAATTTCATTGCCCAATCCTTACGAGATGGGTTCACCACTTTCTCCAGAATTTGCTTAACTTCACGATTCGACACCTCCGCTTGGCCATTCGTTTGTGGATGATAAGTCGTAGCAATCCTGTGTTTGACTCCATATTTAGCTAACAACTTGGTGAACTGCTTATTGCAATAATGGGTACCTTCGTCACTGATTATGGCCCTTGGTGTACTGAATCGAGTAAAAATATTTTTCTGCAAGAACCGTAGAACCACTTTGGCATCATTTATGGGTAATGCAGTTGCTTCAACCCATTTTGATACATAATTCACAGCCAAAAGTATGTATTAATTATTGAATGACGACGGAAATGGCCCCATAAAGTCAATACCCCATACGTCGAAGAGTTCAACTTCAATGATAGTGTTGAGAGGCATTTCATGCCGTTTCAAAATGTTGCCAACCCTTTGACATCTATCGCACTTTACAACAAAAAGGTGGGCATCTTTGAATAACGAAGGCCAGAAAAACCCTGATTGTAGCACTTTTGCTGCAATTCTTTCTCCCCCATAATGTCCTCCATACTCTGACGAATGGCATCGAGTCAATATGCTTTCCATTTCTTCCTGTGGAACACAACGTCGTATCATTTTTCCGCACAAGTTTTGAAAAGAAATGGTTCATCCTAGAGGTACTGCTTGATATCATGGAGAAATTTCTTTCTTTGTTGAGAAGTGAAATATTGCGGAAGTACGTTACTGACTAGGTAGTTCACGTAATCAGCATACCAAGGGACTTCGGTGTTGATACGAAATAGCTGTTCATCCGGAAATGACTCATTAATTAGCACATCATCCTTTTTATGAATGTCGGTATTCTCTATCCTCGAAAGATGATCAACCACCTGATTCTCTGTACCTTTCCTATCTCGAATTTCTAAGTCAAATTCTTGCAACAGGAGGACCCATCGAATCAACCTTGGTTTGGCATCCTTCTTTGCAATTAAGTATTTGATGGCTGAATGATCAGTGTAGACTATCACCTTGGTTCCAATCAGATATGCTCGAAATTTATCAAAGGCATATACTACTGAAGTAACTCTTTTTCTGTAGTGGTGTAATTCAATTGTGCATCAGTGAGTGTCTTACTTGAGTAATAAATGGTGTAAAAAATCTTATCCCTTCGCTGACCTAACACAGCTCCCACTGCATAATCACTTGCGTCACGCATCAACTCAAAAGGTAAAGTCCAATCGGGAGCAACTATGATCAGGGTTGTGACTAACTTCTTTTTCAGCACTTCAAAGGCTTCGATGCAAGATTAATCCATCTTAAAGGGAACATCTTTCTCAAGGAGTGAACACAATGGTTTTGAAATTTTTGAGAAGTCCTTGATGAATCGACGGTAGAATCCTGCATGTCCGAGAAAACTTCTAATGCCTTTTACAAATGTCGGTGGAGGTAGCTTTTCAATGGTTTCGATCTTTGCTCTATCCACCTCTAAGCATGCTTCGGACACTTTGTGCCCCAGAATAATCCCTTCTTGCACCATAAAGTGGCATTTTTCCCAGTTAAGCACCAGATTTGTCTCCACACAACGCTTCAACACTAAGATGAAATTGCTAAGACACAAATCAAAATTATCACTGAATACAGAAAAATCATCCATGAATACCTCTAAATTCTGCTCAACCATATCCGAGAAGATAGCCATCATGCATCGCTGAAATGTAGCCGGTGCATTACATAACTCGAAAGACATTCTCCGGAATGCAAATGTTCCATAAGGACATGTAAAAGTCGTTTTCTCTTGGTCCTCCGGCGCTATTACTATCTGGTTATATCCTGAGTATCCGTCAAGAAGGCAATAGAACTGATGACCGGACAACCTATCCAACATCGGATCAATAAATGGCAGTGGAAAGTGATCCTTGCGCGTCGCTTTGTTCAACTTGCGGTAATCCATACACACTCGGCAACCTGTAACTGTTCTTGTAGGAATGAGTTCATTATTTTCGTTCTTAACCACTGTCATTCCCCCCTTTTTAGGCACACACTGTACAGGACTTACCCAAGAACTGTCTGAAATCGGATAGATAATACCGGCATCTAACTACTTGATGATTTCCTTCTTCACTACGTCCTTCATGATCGGATTCAATCTTCTTTGTTACTTAATAACCGGTTTTTCTCCTTCTTCAAGCAGAATTTTGTGCATACAACACGACAGACTGATTCCCTTGATGTCTGCTATTGTCCACCCAATTGCGTGTCAGAGTCTCCCAAGTAAGCATACCTTAGGTGAGATGGAAGGGGTTTGAGTTCAAGCATAGGTGGTTCTTCCACTGATGGTTTAGACCTCTTTTCTCCTTCTTTTGGCCGGTCAAGTGTATCAAATTGCCTGCTGAATTTCCGAGAAATAGGTAGCGCATCTAAAACCTTGACATAATCCTATTCATCAAAATCATCAAAAGTGTCTATCCCAACCAGGGCAGCTTCTAATGGATCTTCACAATAACTTGCATTGGTTCGTTCATTCATGATTTCGTCTAGCAGGTCTATCTGTAAGCATTCCTCGCCTTCCTTAGGGAATTTCATTGATTTAAACACGTTGAAGGTGACTTCCTGATCTTGAACTCTCATTGTCAATTCACCTTTTTGTACATCTATCAACGTTCTCCCTGTTGCTAAGAATGGACGACCTAATATGATGGGGATTTCTTTATCCTTTTCGTAATCCAAAATGATGAAGTCAGCCGGGAAGATGAATTTATCAACCTTAACCAAAATATCTTCCACAATACCCCTCGGATATGTCACTGACCTGTCTGCCAACTGTAAGCTGATGTTTGTCGGTTTTGGTGCCTTTAGCCCAAGTTGAGTGTAAACTGATAACAACATTAAATTGATGCTAGCTCCTAAGTCACACAATGCCCTTCCAGAGAACTGGTTACCAATTACACATAGAATATTGAAGCTTCCTGGATCCTTTAGTTTGGCTGGCAATTTGTTTTGCAAAATTACACTGCATTCTTCGGTTAATGCCACTGTCTCGAATTCACCTAATTTTCTCTTCTTTAACAAAACCTCCTTCATGAATTTTGCATAACAGGGCATTTGTTCCAGGGCTTCTGCAAATGGTATGTTAATGTGCAGTTTCTTGAAAACAACTAAGAATCTAGAAAATTGCTTATCTAACTTAGCTTTCTGCAATCTTTGAGGGAATGGTATGGGAGGCACTACGCTATCTGGCTTGAGTTCTTTTGACTTTGCCTCCAAACCTGTATCCTTCACCTTTTCTGATTCGTTTGCCTTACTTTTCGTCGGGGTTACCTCATCTTCATTCTCCACAACTGTTTCTGGTTTAGAATTCCCTTTTACCGTATCAGGAAGCTCTTTTCCACTCCTTAAGGTGACAGTCTTGTAATGTTCTTTTCCATCCGTTCTTGAGTTAACCTCTGTATCGCTTGGAAGTGCTCCTTGTGGTCGATTGTTCAAGACGTGAGCCAACTGTCCCAACTGATTTTCCAAGTTCCTAATTGATACTGCCTGGCTTTTCACATTCAAATCTACCTGAGTTAACAGCTTATCTTGATCATTCGTTCTTTTCTGAGACGCTATGATGAATCTTGCCAATGATTCTTCTAAACTCGGTTTTCTTTCTGCATGTTGTGGAGCTTGGTTCTGAAAACCTGGGGGATTCTGTGGTCTTGGAGCTGGATTTTGAGTCTGAGTGTTATTGCTCCAAGAGAAACCCGGATGATTCTTCCACCCCGGATTATAAGCATTCTGATATGGCTGTTGCGGTCTGTTATAGCTCCCCAAGAACTGTACCAATTCTGGACTAATGGCACAATACTCCGTCAGATGTGCACCTGCACATAACTCACACACATAGGCTACTTGCTGGACTTTCGATTATGCCAAAGCTTCAATCTTCTTAGACATGGCTGCTATCTGAGCTGTTAGTGCCGTGACCGCATCTACTTCCAATACTCCAGCTACCTTTTGTTGATTCATTCTGGAAGTCGGCCATTGATAGTTATTTGCAGCCATAGTCTCTAACAAAGTGAAAGCTTCCTCGAAACTTTTATCCATAAGTGCTCCCCCCGCAGCTGTATCAATGCTTGTTTGAGTGTTACTATTCAACCCATTGTAGAATGTCTGAACTTGTAGCCACTTGGGTAGCCCATGATGTGGACATTTTCTCAATAACTCCTTGAACCTTTCCCAAGCCTCGTATAGTGACTCTCTATACTGTTGCTTAAATGTAGAAATCTCGTTTCTCAACTTAGCTGACTTAGCTGGCGGAAAGAATTTCGCTAGGAATTTCTGAGCTAGATCATCCCAAGTTGTGATGGACCCTGGCAGCAATGAGTGTAACCAACTCTTTGCTTTATCTCTTAGTGTGAACGGAAACAGACGTAATCTCACTGCATCATCTGTCACATTGGGATATTTGAATGTATCACAAATCTCAAGAAAGCTAACCAAGTGTTCATTCGGATCATCGTTAGCTAATCCCCCAAACTGTACCGCATTCTGAATCATATGAATTGTTCCCGGCTTGATCTCAAAGGAATTAGAGGTGATAGCTGGTCTCGTGATGCTTGATTTGATCTCGTCTATCTTAGGCATAACATAGTCCCTCAATGATTTATGTTCTTCGTTAGCCATTTTCTCTTTCTCAATTGTCTCCTAGCAGAATTTTCTCAACTGACGTAGCTTGTTCTCAAGATGATCCTCACACTGCACGAGTTCCAGTTGTTTTGATCGCGTTTTCATAAACGAATCAAAAAAAACACATGAAACAAGAAACAAAAGAAAAATAAGTTTGCTTAATTAGAACAGACTTAATTAAACTGATATTGAAAATAATAAACACAAATAATCCCCGACAACGACGCCAAAAACTTGTTGCCCGATTTCACAATCAACAATTACGTGTAAGTATACACGATCAACAAGTAATAAAGTGATAAGACAGAGTGTCGAACCCACAGGAATTACTATGTTTTATATCTCCAACTGTTAATTTAGATTATGGCTATTCTATTAAACAATCGCAATTTGAATACTGATTGAAACTAATTAACTTAACACTAACACTGACAACTATCACAAAGGTTGAAATTCAGATTTAAAAAGATTATGACTACAATATTCCCAGTTATATTTCATAAACCAATCTATCTACGTCTTCCAATTATTCACTTCAATGGAGTTGTTAACAAAAATTCAATTGTATTTATAAGCCCTTTTTCAAGTGATCAAATAAATCTATCTAATCCAATTAACTATGCGATATTCCTATGCAAAACCAAAGGATTAAATTCATTAAGCTTCAATTTCCAACTGTTACATGCAGCAAAGTAATATCCCTATTCACTTCACAATCCTAATTATTCAACACATGCAAATAATTAAGAATGCATGCTATCTCATCCAGTTCTAACCCTAGATTGCATCTCCCGAATTCACCTAGGATATTCTGCTAATTGTCGGCCAAACAATTAATCAATAAGCATAGAATAAGATAGACAACTCAAATTGATTGAATAACTGAAATCAAATAGATAGTTAATTCATAAATATAACTGGTTCAATTGTAGCCTCAATTAAGGGTTTAGTTCATACTGACAATAAAAGCTAGAATTTCAAAATAAGTCATCATAATTAATTACAAATCAGGGATAAAAGATTAAAAGAAAACTCAATGTAATCTCTAGTCCTCCAATCTGAATTCCTCACGATGTTTGACTTGATCTTCAATCTCCTTGCTCAGCTCTGAAAATTCAATCTCCGTTATTGTTGTTTTGATCCAATCTATGATCTCTTATTTATATCTTCATAAGCCTCCTCTAGTCTCCTCATCAGAGTGGTAGATAGAATCCTTGTTAACCTCAACCTTTCCAAAATAACTGAATGCTGACAAATCTTTTAATTTCCATCAGCCACATTCTCGCCCCGGCGAGAAATTCTTCACAAAAGTCCTCGCCCCAGTGAGGTTATTAACACATGGATTCTCGCCCCGGCGAGGTTACCCTGCACCCAGCTATTTTTCTTCTTCTAACCTGCAGCCAGCCTCGACCTACAAAAGCAATACGAAAACAAATAAAAAGATATTAAAAACTTTTAAAGACTGTAAAGAATTAAGCCAAAGACGTATCAAACTCGTAGGTTAAAACCTACTCATCAATGTTCCTTATAACTTTGCCTCATAATCGAAATCTTTACAATTCCTTAATACAACTCAAGATCATATACCAAATGATCTTATTTAATACATTATCGGTGAGTAAAAATAAAACTCATACCACAACAATAAGTCTTTCTATTTCAGACAATAACTTCTTTACTTAAGCGAGTCTGCTAACGAAAAATGTCGTCTAGCATAAGTACAAACAATACCATACTACACGTTTTCTAACTTATAACATCTCAATTAGATATAACATAACAGAGTTACAATACAAAGATTTATTTCCTCATTTTTTTGGGATCTCTGGATACCTCGTACTTCACTGAAAAGTGTTTGTTTGAAGCAAGAGTGAGCACGACGGCTCAACAAGTTCAACAGTTTCACATAACACATAAATCATGCATCATGCATGCTTGGCAATATATTCATGTATGACATTGTATACATGCTTCTCAATTATTATACATTGCACTTAAAACATGCTTCGTAACTTACATCAAATCATGCTTCACAATTTGTACATATTTCACATGTAATCATGATTCATTCTTTTCACATACTTCACAAATAATCACACCCATTGATTTCACATATCATCAATAACATCAATATAGATTCATATCAACAAGTTAATATCACATTATACATAACAATGCACATAGCAACAAGTTCTGAAAAACTTGCATGATAAGTTTATCCAGTATCTGCTAACATTATTATGTTTCTCGAACAACCTACAATCATAATATAGTTAACATATTCACATTAGTCACAATACGCATTACAAGTCTTAATTATGACTTTAACTTTCAATTTTATCAACTTTTACGATAGCTTAGCTAATTCATATCTCACTCGTACCAACTCGGAATTGGTTCATCTTTGGATAATGAACTACCCATAACATGGTCTAACTACCCCTATAGGTATTATAAACAACAAAATTCTCGAACTCAAAAAGTTCGATTTAAGAGGTCAAACCCGTGGGTTCCTGCAGTGTGTAGACTGCTGGACCCCGGCTCGGTTAAACGGCCATAACTTCTTCGTTTCTTAACCTTTTTAGGTGATTCTTGAGTCCATTCTCATCAGAATTTCCCCCTCTACAAAGTTCCTTTAGATTTCAGATCAAGATTCCAATCGGAAGTTGACTCAAAATCGCTCTCAAGGACAGAATGCAAACTAAACTTTATTTTCCTTCACTTGAAAGACAAACCTTAACACCTTATGTATTATTTAGCTAGTTCATCATGTTATATGACTTACTAACATAGTAATACATAAACCAACAGAAAGGCTAACACTTTTAAAACATGTTTTCAAGATCAAACAATGATCGATTTAAAACCGACACTTAGGGTTTTTACAAAACGATAACTTTTAAGTTTAAAACTTATTATGAACATAACATAGCTCCTTTTTCATTTATTTGAAAGAGGTTATTATCACCACTTATAGATCTATAAAATAAACTTATGGATCTTTAAAAATACTCATAAAAATATGAGGTTTTCTTTTGAAAATCACAACCAACAAAGTTAAGGCTTAACTTTAAACAACCATATCTAGGTTTCTTAAACATACATGGACAAAAATGTGATCTATCTATATTTTTACCATCATAGATCCACCTTATACCATTGGAACCACCATGTTCCACCATATAGATCATAGATCTCCCAACACAACCTAGATCTAACAATATTAACCAAAAACATAAAGTTCTAGGTTTTAGAAATACTTTTAAACCTTTAAGGTTTCTTCTTCTTCTAGACGAAAGGATGTCAAGCTTAAGCATCCTCCTCTTCTTCTTTTCGTGGCTTTGATAGAACATAGCTAGAGCTCATTTACCTCCTTCTCATGGCCATCCACGAATTTCTCTCTCTCTCTATTGTTCTAGCTATTTAGCTTAAGGAAAAGAAGTGAAAATGAATGAAATGAAATTGTCAAGCCTTGGTTAATCAACCAAGCTTCTCTCTCCTCTTGCAATTATGCTTGCAATAACATTACATACATAATGTATATCTATTCTTTTCTCCCACCACTTAACCAAAGCTAGGTAACCAAAGGTGGTTAAATAAACTAGGGGATAAGGCATTAATTAAAGTAGATGGGACAAGATATTTGGAGGCTACTTTGTAAGAGATGTGAGAGGCTAGCTATAGCCCTCTCTTAGCCCAAGATGGTATTAGGTTTGTATATAACGCAAACATGCAATCAAATTACATAAATAGTGTGGAAGCGCAATAAAACGGATTTAAAAATTTTTCATACAAACCATCACCATGATCATGCTTGTGATCAATTATCAATTAAACGAAAGAGATAGAGATATAGAATTATACCTTCGTGAATCAAAGCTTCCTCAGGTACAAGTTCACCTCCAATTCTTTCGCGTTCTCCTTGAATTCCACCGATTAAATTCCTTTCTTTGATCAACGTTAGCCACCCAAGTGTTTAGCCTCTAGAGGTGATCCACCAAGGAATAATAGTTGTTCAAGAAGATGGGTGTTGGCAAAACTCTAGTTTCTATCTCTATAGAAATTACAAGTACTCTCTCTCTCTCCAATTCTTATGGAAGAGTGTGTAACTGTCTAACCCCAAATCATGATAAGACTCCTCTTATTTATAGATATAGGGAACCCTCCTAAACTATTTAGGATTAGGTTTTTTATTTTAATTAAACTCCTTTAATTAATTAAATTCCTAATCCAATTAGGAATTATGAGAGTACTTTTATTAATTAATTCCCAAACTCTTTTAGGAACTAAATAATAATAATAGTAATAATAATAATAATAATAAGACTCCTCTTATTAATTTATATTTAATGTTTCCAAAATATTAAATAATAAATATTAAGCTATTTAATTTATTCTATCTCCATAGATTAAATTAAATACACTTAACTTATTATTACGATTATGTCATTTACTTCTTAAATAAATATTTTTCTTTTGCGGTGTGACCCTTTAGGTTCTCCATATTAAACCGGTTGTGAATAAATCAATTAGAACAATTCTAATTTTATTTAAATAAATAAATTAAACTATTTAATTCATTTAAATAAATAATATTTATTCTACAATAAGGGTAAGCCCCCTTAGCGATCAACGACTTTCCAGATAATATAGATTTCAACATTAATCACAAAAGAACCTTTCAGTGAATAGTTACTGTACAATTCAATCCTTCTACCATACAATGTCTCAATTAAATATAAGACATGTAATTACTGTCAAGTCTTATTTTATTTAATTATATGTGTTTCGATTCTCAAATGCACAACTCTGATTAATGCAAATTAGAAACTCCTTTCTAATTTCATTCTGCTTTGGCCAAAGACTTCTAAGTTGTCATTTATCAAATCACATAGGACATTCACTCCTTTTACTAGAAGTGGTAGATTCTTTGTTGACCATTCACCTATCTCCATGTGCAGCTTATTTTACCCAATCATACCCTTTGATATACCCTAAGGGTCTTAAGGGACATGTCAAAGTATAACTCATCACACAGAAGATACTATGATGATCTCAAGTCCAAGGATCATTTCTAGAGGAATTCCTATTGACAGGCGAGTAAAACTCCATTAGGTATTCCTTAGCGAGCCACGTTCAGTGAACTTATTCTCTAATAAGCACCTACATACTTGTTTTAGTGTCTCCACACAAATAATTATGAGATCAATCATCCTCTTCATAAAAGCAAGCAACGTATGTACTAATCTATCCGGATTCACTAATCCCCTTTTTAGTAATCCATCGATTAGGAACGATTTTAGTTTGTGAGCTATCTAGAATTTAGATCTCATTAGCATGATCACCATCATGATTCTAAAAGCATTGCTCAAAACTATGGGTTTATCACATTTAATATAACAGCACGATGTAGATAAAGTAAAATGCCTTTAACAAACGAATACGATTACAAAGTATATGTTGTATCATATCAAATATGATTAGCTTGTGTGCATACTACTTTCAATCTCCCACTTGCACTAAAGCCAATCGCCATGGTATCTAATACCCTTCTTCTCTAAGTGACAATCATCCTACTGTTGGATAAAGCTTCAGTAGATGGATATGCAATGTTGTTCTCTACAGTGACTTTTCTTCTTTCAATGATTCTACTAATCAAATGAAAGTGCCGCAACACTTGTTTGAATCCAAGATGAGACTTAGGAACTATTCCTAGTTCTGTAATGAACTTTTCGTCTAAACAATCAACTTGCAGCTTCATTTACAGCTATACACTTTGTCTTTGTCACTAAACCAGCAACTCTTTGCTGTTTGGAACTTTTCCAATTCACTGCACCACCTTTTAAGGTAACTATTTACCCTAAAATGGATTTGTTATCGTCTTGGTCAGTCTGAAAAACTTGAGTCTGTTTAGCCCTCTAGTTTTTGATTCAAACCCACCATGTATCATGATCACATCTTCATTACCGGTTAAGTACTTAAAGATATTTTTCACTGTCTTACAGTGATCTTCTCCAGAATATGACTGATCAACATCAGGCCTTGTATATTCACTGCATACATGATAGTAACTCATACGATCTCTCTTTCAATTGGGGACAATTTTAGAGAGATACACTTCATGGCTCATCTTCATGAGACCTCTCTTGGAGTTTGCCATGCTAAACGCCTTTAGCATCAAATGAATATACGTTTCTTGGGTCAAGCCAAACATCCTTTTAAATCTATCTATATAGATTTATATCCCCAATTTATAGGATGCTCCTCCGAAGTCATTCATGGAGGAATGTTTAGACAATTTTATCTTTACTGATTGTAGCATTGGTATGTTATTCCTTATCAGTAGTATATCAACATATAATACTAGGAATGTCACAGCGCTCCCACTGACCCTTTTGTACCCACTAGGTTCATTCTCGTTTTTGATAAAATCAAACTCTTTTAATTATCTCATCAAAACGAATGTTCTATCTTTGAGAAGCTTGCTTCAATCCATCAATGGATCATTGTAGCTTAAAACACGATTTGCTTCAACCTTTGAAACAAATTCCTCTGGTTGTATCATACATACATTCTCCTCAAGTCTTCATTGAAGAAGGGCGTCTCCACATCCATTTTGCCAGATTTCGTAATAAGCTACAATCACAAGCAAAATCCAAATGGACTTGAGCATTACCCGTTAATAAAGTTTTATCACAGTCAACTCCTTGACTTGAAAAACATTTTAAACAGGTCTGGTCTTATAGGTCTCTACCTTGCCATTTGTCTCAGTCTTTCTCTTAAAGACCCATATTCACAATCTAGGCACTATGCCCTTTTGTGGAGTAACCAGAGTCTATACTTGGTTCTCATATATGGAGTCCATTTCGGATTTCATGGCCATCTGCCATTTCTCTGAGTGTCTTCTACTCATAGCCTCATTGTATATAACTGGATCATCATCCTCTATGATGTGTACCTCATCATCATCCTCTATGATGAATCCATACCTCCCAGGTATCTTCGATACTCTTCTAGATTTACGATTCGGTTGTGGTACAATAGGTCTATCTACAGGTTCCTCGGTTCGACTTAAAGTGTTTTGTGGTTCTTGAACTCCTTCAAGATCTATTACGCTCCCACTAGCTCCTTCAATGATAAACACCTTTATCTAAGAAGGCAGCATGTAGGATTATAGTAATAATACCCTAAACTTTCTTTAGGATATCCCATAAGTCTGCACTTGTCAGATTTTGTCTCAAACTTATCTTTGAAACCTTTTCACATAAGTTGGACAACCCCTTATCTTAACATACTTAAGAGTAGGAATCCTCCCTATCCATAACCTTTATGGAGTCTTGGGCTCGGATTTTTGAGGTTACCTTATTTTTGTAGATATCAGCCGTTTCTAGGGCATAACCTCAGATGGATACTAGAATGTCGGTAAAAATCATTATGGACTGCACCATATCCAATAAGGTACAATTTCTCCTTTTAGATACACCAATCAATTATTGCGTATCAGGAGGTGTCTATTATGAGAAAATATCATTTTGAGATGATCTAGAAACTCATTGCACAAGTATTCTTTCCTCGATCTGATCAAAGAATCTTAATACTTTGTCAATTTGTTTCACTTCTGAATTCTTTGAACATTTCAAATGATTCAGACTTGTATTTTATCAAATACACACATTCAACTCTTTGAATGACCATCTCCTTTTCTTTTATTAGTTTATTCAATTTGCAAAATGTTTTTCATGCAAGTCAAGTATACAAAGTCTATCAAGTAATCCAATTTCAAACAAAATATTATCATTATAAATAGAACAACAATTGTTCTTAAATATAATACCAGAACCTTCCTTGTCCAACAACAAAAGTTCTAATATTTCTAATGAGAACTGGAACATAATAACAACTTATTAACTTAATAGACTTGACCGTAGGCAATGCTAAACTATAAGTTCCTATGGTTAATGCAGCAACCTTTGCTCCATTCCCACACATAAGATTTCTTACTCTTTGTTTAGCTTTCTACTTCTTCTTAGTCTCTGCATTAGATTGCATACGTGAGAACTACAGCCGGTATCCAATACCCAAGTAGAACCTTGACTTACAAAAATATTTATTTTTAATCATGAACAAACCTGAATTTGTAACCGAAGCTTCACTAAGCTTCTTCTGGTTAGCCTCTGTAAGATTCTCCTTACAGTTTCCTTTCTAGTATCTAGGCTTATTGCAGTGGAAGCAAACTCCTTTGCTATCTGCATCAGTCTTGTTCTTATTGTCCTTTGTTTTTGCCTTTTCTTGTACCTTCTTTGAATTGTTCTTCTTTTAAGAAAATCCTTTGGCCCTTTTCCGCTTCCTGGAAGAATCATCTACCAGTAAGACTTGGTCTTTCTTGGTTGGAAAGTGACTCTCTACAGTTTTCAACGTGTTTAAGCAACTCAGGCAGGCTGATATATATATATATATATATATATATATATATATATATATATATATATATATATATATATATATACAGCTTGTTCACGTGGAAATTCACAACAAATTGTGAGAAAGAGTCCGGAAGTGATTGCAAGATCAAATCTTGGATCATCTCTCTATCCATGACAAGACCTTATTGTCCTAATTGTTCAATCAGATTGATCATTTTTAGGACATTTGTCTATACTGTAGTGCCATCGGTTATTCTAGATTGGAAGAGCTCCTTAGATATCTAATATCTAATAGTCCTACTTTCCTCACCCTTCAACTCCTTGAAGGTGCAAGAGTATAGTAGGAGCATCCATAGTTTCATGCTGATGTAGAAGCTCGTTACTCATGGATGCGAGCATGATGCATTGAGCGAACTGTGCATCATCTTACTACTTTCTAAAAGTAGTAATCTCTTCCTCAGAGGCATTGTCTGCAACCATTGCAGGGATAGGCATATTAAGGACATAAGATAGCTTTTCAGCCTTGAGAACTATTCTCAAATTCTTTAACCAGTCCTTTTAATTTGGTCCGGTTAATTAGCATCTAATATGCTCCGCAGTGATAGTAAATTAAACATTGTAAAATTATGTAAATGAATTTGTAATTTAACAATATTTTAGCATACATTCATTACCAAAATAAATTAGGTCTTTATTTTAAATTGGTATCTCTCACTTTTTCATCAAACTATATTACCCTCATTATATAGTTCGGCAAATCTAATTAAAGATTTGCTAGTGAGAATAAGGATCCCATTTCAAATGTATATAGCCTTGTGTGTGCACAACAAACTATATATAAATAAATAGGTAGACAACTATTGTCAATTACATCACTATGTAACTCCTTGTATTTTGCCTCTTAGATTATAATGGTCAAGTGTGTGCACATCCGAACTAAAATAATCTAAGTTAAGTCCAACATAGCACTTCCATATATGTGAAGAGAAAAAGACCGCCCTTGTGTGTGCACAACAAAGCAGTAATGTTCAATTCTTTAATAAACATCAAATGTGGTAAAACAACATCTTAAATATTTAATACTCGCCTTGTGTGTGCACAACAAACTCATATTAAATATTTAATGCTCTATTGTTTTACCATGCTAGAAGGCGACGTTCGATATTCCGAATATCTTTGAACGCTTAGGATTTAATATGATTTTCTTTGAGGGGTTTGTATTTATTAGTCTCATCTTGTTTAGCGCACATGCACATATATATATAAAATACGCGTCATATTATTTGACATGCGAAGCATGTTGGAAATATATAATATATATAGTGATCATGCACATATAGAATACTATATTCTACCCAGATTGATTATGGACTTTTATTCTAGTTTGGTTCACTAGAGCCACCAAGTGAACCAAAAGGTCAAACCTAGGGTACAAGAACAAAATTTAAATATAACTATTATATTTAAACCCAGGCTCCATTACAAACGGGTCTTCAAGCGCTCCTTGCTCCTTTGTCTCCAGTTCTTCAAGTAATTCTAACTAAACCTATTACATAAACTATTTACAATAAATAAAAACCTTGATCAGCAGTCAAGGGGAGGTACATAGGAGGAAGATAGAATTTACATCAAGAAAAAAAATAGAGAAGACGAGGTACGCAGACCCCATTTATAAAAACCCATTCATTCAAGCATCCACTAAAATAAATTCAATCACACATTGGTCAGTAGTCCATAATCAATCCCTATTTATTATCATACATATCTCCATATGTATCAATAAATAACATTCATCTCATGAATAATAAAACCATTCCATATATGCATTGATATCATTTAATGGGCAATTAAAAGTTTACTAGAAATCCAATTTTGAAACAAAAATAAACTCCTTTATTTTAATCAAAATTTAAATCATAATAAACTTATTTATTTTATTTTATCCAATTTTGAATAAAAATAAACTCCTTTATTTTTAATTAAATTTCAAATCAAAATAAACTCCTTTATTTTAATTAACATGGAAACCAATTTCAAGTTCAAAATAAACTCCTTTATTTTAACTTAAAATTGCTTGGAAAAATAAAATATGTTAAATCCTATTTCTTATCAAAATAAACATCTTTATTTTTAAGGAAACATGAAGTCCTATTCCATATGTGAATAAACTCCTTTATTCTAGGAAACATGGAATCCTATTCCACATGTGAATAAACTCCTTTATTCTAGTTAACGTAGAATCCAATTCCAAGTTCAAATAGAACTTTTAATTTTAATTATATTCCAATTCAAAATAAAACTTTTATCTTAATTGAAAATAAATAAAATCAAAATAAAATTTTTCAAAATTTGCAGACTGGCGCGGCTGCGCTCTAAAATGAACTAGGAGCGGCGCGGTCGCTCTGCACCCCAGAAACAGTTTCTGGGTTCGGGCTCGGTCGCGCTCCAGAATGAACTGGAAGCGGCGCGGCCGCGCTGCGTAGCAGAGTTCAAAATTTTTTTCTTTGCCCAGAAAATCGATCCAATCGCATACTCATACATACATGGCATCATCATAATCGATAATTAGCACAAGGTTAGGCTCTGATGCCACTATTAGGTTTGTATATAGTGCAAACATGCAATAAAATTACATAAATAGTGCGGAAGCGCAATAAAAAAGATTTAAAATTTTTTCATACAAACCATCACTATGATCATCCTTGTGATCAATTATCAATTAAACGAAAGAGATAGAGATATAGAATTATACCCTCGTGAATCAAAGCTTCCTCAGGTACAAGTTCACCTCCAATTCATTCGCGTTCTCCTTGAATTCCACCGATTAAATTCCTTCATTTGATCAACGTTAGCCACCCAAGTGTTTAGCCTCTAGAGGTGATCCACCAAGGAATAATAGTTGTTCAAGAAGATGGGTGTTGGCAAAACCCTAGTTTCTATCTCTATAGAAATTACAAGTACTCTCTCTCTCTCTAATTCTTATGGAAGAGTGTGTAACTGTCTAACCCCAAATCATGATAAGACTCCTCTTATTTATAGATATAGAGAACCCTCCTAAACTATTTAGAATTAGGTTTTTTATTTTAATTAAACTCCTTTAATTAATTAAACTCCTAATCCAATTAGAAATTTATGAGAGTACTTTTATTAATTAATTCTCAAACTCTTTTAGAAACTAAATAATAATAATAGTAATAATAATAATAAGACTCCTCTTATTAATTTATATTTAATATTTCCAAAATATTAAATAATAAATATTAAGCTATTTAATTTATTCTATCTCTATAGATTAAATTAAATACACTTAATTTATTATTACGATTATACCATTTACTTCTTAAATAAATATTTTTCTTTTGCGGTGTGACCCTTTAGATTCTCCATATAAAACCGGTTGTGAATAAATCAATTAGAACAATTCTAATTTTATTTAAATAAATAAATTTAACTATTTAATTAATTTAAATAAATAATATTTATTCTACAATAAGGGTAAGCCCCCATAGCGATCAACGACTTTCCAGATAATATAGATTTCAATATTAATCACAAAAGAACCTTTCAGTGAATAGTTACCGTACAATTCAATCCTTCTACCATACAATGTCCCAATTAAATATAAGACATGGAATTACTGTCAAGTCTTAATTTATTTAATTATATGTATTTCGATTCTCAAATGCACAACTCTGATTAATGCAAATTAGAAACTCCTTTCTAATTTCGTTCTGCTTTGGCCAAAGACTTCTAAGTTGTCATTTATCAAATCACATAGGACATTCACTCCTTTTACTAGAAGTGGTAGATTCTTTGTTGACCATTCACCTATCTCCATGTGCAACTTATTATACTCAATCATATCCTTTGATATACGCTAAGAGTCTTAAGGGACATGTCAAAGTATAACTCATCACACACAAGATACTATGATAATCTCAAGTCCAAGGATCATTTGTACTACTATCACTAGAGGAATTCCTATTGACAGGCGAGTAAAACTGCATTAGGTATTCCTTAGCTAGCCACGTTCAGTGAACTTATTCTCTAATAAGCACATACATACTTGTTTTAGTGTCTCCACACAAATAATTATGAGATCAATCATCCTCTTCATAAGAGCAAGCAACGTATGTACTAATCTATCCGGATTCACTAATCCCCTTTTTAGTAATCCATCGATTAGGAACGATGTTAGTTTGTGAGTTATCTAGAATTTAGATCTCATTAGCATGATCACCATCATGATTCTAAAAGCATTGCTCAAAACTATGGGTTTATCACATTTAATATAACAGCACGATGTAGATAAAGTAAAATGCCTTTAACAAACGAATAAGATTACAAAGTATATATTACATCATATCAAATATGATTGGCTTGTGTGCATACTACTTTCAGATAGGCAGTTTCCCCATGCTCCATTTCCCCACACTTTTGTTTTTATTTTTCATTTAATTTATATATAAGAATATACTTGCAATAATATTACATACACATATGTGTATCTATCTAATCCCTCCACCATTTAACTTAGTTGTAGTTAACTTTCTAACATTAACTCAAGGTCAAAATTCAATCAACCTTAATTAGTTATCAACTTATTCTCCTTCTCCCAACAATTAACCAAGGTATGGTTAATTCTCATCATCACATGCATTCATTTAGTGTTTAACCAATGTTTGGTTAATGCCCTCTCTTGTTTACCAACTAGGATTATTCAATTAACCTTACATTGGTTAATTCTCTACAACCTTTCATCTCTCCAACACATGCTACCAACCTAGCCCATCATAGCTCTCTTACACTACTTACACACATCACCAACTTATCACTTCCATCCCCTTTTTGCTCCTACCAATACAACTTTGGATAAAACAAAAGCAAAAGTCTACCCACTTGTTTTAATTTCTTTTTTCCTTTTCTTTTAATAAGAATACTTGCAAAATTATATATATGTAGAAATATACTAATGCATATATATAAATACACCAACACATACTCTTCTCTCTCTTCATTATCTAAACCTTTCATTTATGGAAAGTTTCCAAACTTTCCATTTATGAAAAGTTTTTACCCTTCCATTTCGTTGGGCTTCTTTAACTCAAGGTTGGTTAAAATATGGTCAACCTAGTTTACTCATCCTTTGGCTAATTTGTTGGGTTACTCATAAAATCCTAACACATTAAATCCTTACTCATAACTTGGGCTTATAATAAATCCTTCTTGGACTATCAATTATCATACATTTGGGCTTATATTTAAATTACCCACTTCACATCTAGGCAATCCCATATTAGGCTACCATAATTAATCCTCTTATTGAAATTCACTACATTAATCACACTAGTTAATTACCTAATGATGATCACCCTTCTCGTTTGCTAATCAAGGACAACATTCAAGCTATGTTAATTCATAAAATAGTTTTATCTTGTTTCTCATTAATTAACCTAGTTAATTACTCAACTAGGCTTGGATCATTACCATCCTACCCTTCATCCTAAACTTTCCATTTATGGAAGGTCTCTAACCTCTTCTTATTGGTGGACATCTATACACCATAACTTTCCTTTTATAGAAAATTCCCAAACTTTCCATTTATGGAAAGTTTCTAAACTTTCTATTTATAGAAAGTTTCTCCTCTCATATTTTCGAATAGTAAATACGCTCTTATACTCCATATAAACGCTATTCGGGAATGTGAAAATTCGAAAAGAACGAAGAAGCATTTCTCGCGTGAATAGTGTTTCCCGCGTTATTTTCTAAGAAAATATTTTTCCTCTACGATTCATTAATGTTTATATCGTATCACATAACACATTGATTAGATTGCAAAAATCCATCTTCATTGATCACTTAAAATTATAATGCACAAATATATCATTGCTTCTCCTAAACTTTATACTTATGGAAAGTTTTTGGGGTAGCTTCTCTAACCCCATCTAGCTTATACATGCTTGTATACCTATATATCTCTGTATACCACCTTATCAATTCTAGGGTTTCAATTCCCTATATATCGTTTCACACATTTAATTTCTAACATATAGATTAGGTTAAAGTGTTTAATCATCTCTACACAATTATCTTCTTCAAAAGTAGGTTTTAAACTCAATCCTTATAAGGATTCCATCATCGGAACCACTACTACCGAAACGCTCAAGTTCGGTTAACTTCTAAACTCTTACGACATTTATTTCATCGCATAATCTTTTTGAATACGTCCTCAATTCATATAGGTTTTTTCAAACCCAAAGAAAATATTGAGTCATTTCTCTACACATTTATCTGTTAACAATCTAGGTTTTGACTTTAACCTTTATTTAATATTTGAGACCTTATTTACAAGTCTCATAACTATCCGGGATATTACATTCACCCCTTCTTCTAAGAATTTCGTCCTCGAAATTACATCATACTCATCTCTACTCATTTTATTCATCATATCTAGGTTTTCATACTAACCTTTATATTCTCATCTTTCTCTAAGAAGATCTCACCTTCTTATCATTAGATTTCAAGGATATTGGAATATCTTTCAGGAGTGTTCAACGACCGTTCAATAATCGTTAAGTAGTATAAAATAACTAGGAATTAAAAGGTTCCTTTAAAACTTTTACAGATCTAACTGAGTGTAAGTTTGCAAAATCACAATCTAATTGTAATACGTAACGGAAAATGGAAATTAAAATTTTTGCAACTTATCCATGAATCACCTTATGCATAGTTATTAATTGATGAAGATTAACAAGAGATAATACCTTTGATGATTCAACTTTTGAACCGCTACAAGATCTACTCCTCTCTTGATTTCTTCAAGCTCTTCCAATCTACAATCCTTTATTGATTTCTTCAAGCTCCTCTAATCTTTGTTCCTTGAATTAAATACTAGCTACAAAGTGTATGTAGCACTCTAGAGGTAATCCACCAAGAACAATTATACAAGAAACAATATTTTGATTTCCTAGAAATCTTGGATGGCTAATCCCATTAATTTTATTCCTAACTCTTAAGAATAACAAGAACACTATTTCTCTCTTAACTCTTAAGATGGAGGCTAATGAATATGCTAGGTTAATTAGGAAACCCTAATCTTATTAGGATACTTACAAAAATAATACTTACACAAAATGTAAGTATACATTTGCTCCTAACCCACATGTTATTCATTTAAGCAATTAACATGTGTTACTTGCTTAATCAACATTAAGCAAGTATACTACCATTTTATTTAATTTGTATTTTCATTTAATTTAATTCTCAATCTAATTAAGAATTAAATAATAATAATAATAATAATAATAATAATAAGATTTCTCTCATTAATTTATAATTCAATATTTCTCCAAATATATCATTATAAATATTAAGCATTTCAATTTATTCAACTAATAAATTAAATACTTAATTTATTATTATTTAGCCAATTGTTTCCAATACAAAATTATTCTTTTGCGGTGTGACCCTTTAGGTTCAATATTATGCCGGTCGTAGAATAAATAAATTAAAACTATTCTAATATTATTTACAATGAATTAAACTCCTTTAATTCATATATAAATAAATAATATTTATTCTACATCATGAGGGACACCTTACGATAATGTATCATGACTATCCGTATAATATGAAATCAACATTTAATCACATAGAACCTATTCAGCAGTCGTTACCGTACAATTCAATCCTTCTACCATACAATGTCCCGATTAAATATAAGACATGGATTTACTGACAAGTCTTATTTTATTTAATCATATGCATTTCGATTTAAGAATGCACAACTCCGATTAATGTAAATTAGAAACTCCTTTCTAATTTTCATTCAACCCTGGCCAGGGATTTCTGAGTTGTCATTTATTAAATCGCATAGGACATTCTCTCCCTTTATTAGAAGTGGTAGATCCTTTGTCGATCATTCACCTACCTCCGTGTATACTTTATTATACCCGTACATACCCTATGACATACCCTAAGGTATTAAGGAATGTGACAAAGTATAACTTAACATACACAAGGTACTATGATGATCTCAAGTCCAAGGATCACTTGTACAACTATCACTTAAGGACTTCCCTATTGACAGGTGAATAAAACTCCATTAGGGTTCTTTAAGCGAGTCACGTTCAGTGAACTTATTCTCCAATAAGCACCTACATGCTTGCTTTAGTGTCTCCACACAAATGATTATGAGATCAATCATCATCTTTTAAAGATCAAGCATAGTATGTACTAATCTATCCGGATCAGTAATCCCAATATTAGTGATCCAACGATTAGAAACATTTTAGTTTTGAGCTTTCTTGAATTTAGATCTCACTAGCATGATCTCATCATGATTCTAAAAGCATTGCTCGAAAACTATGGGTTCATCACATTTATTAATTCAACTAATTAACATGGATAAAATATGTCTTTTGTTCTATTATTAATATTTGAATAAGATTACAAAGTAAATGCTTATTACATCAAATATAATTGGCTTGAGGGCATATTACTTTCATTGAGGGGCCATAAAGACCATGAACATTTGCTTGATTTCTGTCAATTCATATCTAGAATGTTTAAGTCACTTAAGACTGTAAGCATCCTTTGCCAGGTCTGTTTATAATCACAAAGAAAATAAACTACCTCCAGTGTACTCTAGGTGATCAACCTATCGTACTATTGCGTTGTGCACAACGACTTTCATAGGTTGAACCATGCTAACCAACCCTTAATTCTTTTCCTCTGGATTGAACCACGCTAACCAATCCTCACTTCATCAATCCCCTTTTGTAGGGTCGTTCTCCTCAGCCTTAAAAATCATCTTCTTCCGCACCAGAACAATTGGATTGGAAACATATTAAAATGACTTATACGAAGTTAATCGTATCTATCTCACCTCAGTCTAGCCGAAATAATTGGCATAGACTAGCATTATAATTTTGTTCATGAATCATGAACCTCGAAATTTTAAATACCTTCCATAAAATTGAAAAATATTTTATGACTTCATGATACCGCATCGTATAATGATGTGTAGATGGTTCTATGACCATATCCACACTCTGTTATCGTGCGTTGAGGATTTCGTCATTTGATCATATCCGCACCAGGTTCCATGGTGCAGTAACGATCTCATAAATACATTTTGATAATTTATAAACACATTTTGATGATTTTAAATCACTTTGCCTAGCCGACACAATTAGCATAGATATTTGAACAATAGCACTTTTGAAAACTTTTCGTTTTAAAAAAACTGACACAATCTTTAAAATAAAAACACGTATGCGCATAATCGCATGATTTTTAGAATTCCGAGATCTAGCATAGCTAGATGATTTAGAATATCCTAAAACCTCAAATATCTCTAAATTTCCTTCTCTTCCTTAGCATCTCTTAACTATACCCAGTTCATCAAACTTACCACGCAATATGAGTTCAGGAACTTACCACAATCATATGAGTTTAGGAACTTATCCTAGTCAGACCAAAGACGTCCATTCGCTGAGGGGTTCAAAAACATACCATATGATTATGAGTCATGAACTTACCATACGTATGAGTTTTTAAGAACTCGTACTTAGCCTTAACCTTCTCTACCTATCATATATGCATATGAGGAAAGAATCACCTTCGCACCATATAGATAACTAATAGTGCTTAACCTTGACATTCTCTACCTATCAGTTATACATATGAGGAAGAATCACCTTACCATCATATAGATAAATAATAGCGCGGCCACAGATTTCACTGATTTTCAAAATAGGAAGCTAAGTGGTCGTTAGACCAAGCACTACTTCCCTGCCCATACAAGGAATTCGTTTAACTTAGCCACTAAACTCAGTCCTTAGTAGAAATCCACAATTCTTAACTTCTTCATAGTTTACTTTGGATTACCATATCCATAATCTAGCAATTTCTACTCATTAAGAGTGTAATTTTAACCACTTCGGTTAAAGTATTTCACGGTCTAACAGCCTCTGTGGGACTTTGCAGGAATCTTATGCAAGACTTCCTTTTTTTTCCCATTCTTTTCACTTCCTTGAGTCAGCGACTCGGGATTAAACTCTTTATTTCTTCTCAAGATCCTTCGTTGGACCTACTCATTCATTTCTTAACTTTGAATTTTCTATATTCGTCTTTTATCACTTAAACTTTTTCCAAGTTTATTTCACAACTATTTCCATCATCTCTTCTACGGTTATAGCCTAAGGTAAGAACCTAAAGTTTATAACCTATCAGCTTTGATACCAACTGTAATGTCCCTAAAATCCCCGTACTCGCTACAGGCGACCTCGTGCGTTAATGTACAACCTTACCTTATTATTCACAATATTTTATAATAATATGTTGTTAAAAACTCAATAAATGTAAAACTTTTATAATATTCCTTATAACTTTGCCTCAGAATCGAAATCTTTACAATTTCTTAATACAACTTGATGAGTAGGTTTTAACCTACGCGTTTGATATGTCTTTTGGCTCATTCTTTACTTGTTTTTAAGTGTTTGGTAGCTTTTTACTTGTTTTGCATTGGTTTTGTAGGTCATGGCTGGATGCAGGGATGAAAAGTAGAAAATTGGCTGATTTTGCTGGAATGCTGTTATGTTGGAAAGATAGAAGTGATCAAGGACTCTTGCTATTAAACTTATTGAGGGACAAAAGAAGACTATAAATAGAAGATCAAGACTTGGATTTAGAGACACAGACTTATTCAGAGATTGAATTCCAGAGCTGAGCAAGGAGATTGGAGGACAAGTCAAGCATTGTGAGAAGTTCAGATTGGAGAGTTAGAGATTATACTGAGTTTTCTTTAAATCTTTATCCTCTGATTTGTAATTAATTATGATGTCTTATTTTGTTATTTTAGTTTTTATTGTCAGTATGAACTAAATTCTTAATTAAGGATACAATTGAACCAGTTATAATTATGAGTTGATTATCTATTTGATTTCAATTGTTCAAATTGATGGGAGTTGTCTATCTTATTTTATGCTTATTGATTAATTGTTTGGCCGACAATTAGCGGGTTACTTTAGATGAATTCGGGAGATGAAATCTAGGGTTAGAACTGGATAAGATAGCATGTATTCTCAATTATTTGCATGTGTTGAATAATTGGATTTGTGAAGTAAATAGGAATATTGCTTGCTGCATGTAACAATTGGAAATTGGAACTTAATGAATTTAATCTTTTAACTTTGCATAGGAATATAGTAGAGTTATTTGGATTAGATAGATTTATTTGATCACTTGGAAAAGGGCTTATAAATGCAATTGAATTTCTGTTAACAACTCCATTGAAGTGAATGATTGGAAGACATAGATAGATTGGTTTTTGATAAATTATTGGGGATATTGTAGTCTTAATCATCTTAAATCTGAATTTCAACCTTTGAATTAATTGTCAGTGTTAGTATTTATTTAATTATTCTTAATCAAAAATCCCAATTTATGATTGTTTAATAGAATAGGCATAATTTAGATTGGTAATTGGAGATTAAAAACATAGTAATTCCTGTGGGTTCGACACTTTTTCTTATCACTTTATTACTTGTTGATCGTGTATACTTGCACGTAATTGTCGATTGTGAAATCGGGCAACAAGTTTTTGGCGCCGTTGCCGGGGATTATTTGTGTTTATAATTTTTAATATCAGTTTAGTTAAGTCTGTTTTAGTTAAGCAAACTTATTTTTCTTTTGTTTCTTGTTCAGGTGACTTTTGATTCGTTTATGCAAACGCGATCAAAACAACCGGAACTCGTGCAGTGTGAGGATAATCTTGAGAACAAGCTTCGTCAGTTGAGAAAATTCTGTCAGGAAACACTTGAGAAAGAGAAAATGGCTAACGAAGAACAGAAATCATTGAGGGAATATGCTATGCCTAAGATAGACGAGATCAAATCGAGCATCACGAGACCAGTCATCACCGCTAATTCCTTCGAAATCAAGCCAGGAACAATTTATATGCTTCAAAATGCGGTACAGTTTGGGGGTTTAGCCAACGATGATCCAAATGAACACTTGGTTAGTTTCCTGGAGATTTGTGATACCTTCAAATATCCCAATGTGACAGATGATGCAGTGAGATTACGTCTATTTCCGTTCACACTGAGAGATAAGGCAAAAAGCTGGTTGCACTCACTTCTACCAGGGTCCATCACAACGTGGGATGATTTAGCTCAGAAATTCCTAGCGAAATTTTTCCCGCCAGCTAAGTTGGCTAAGTTGAGAAACGAGATTTCTACATTTTGGCAACAGCATGGAGAGCCACTATACGAGGCTTGGGAAAGGTTCAAGGAGTTATTAAGAAAATGTCCACATCATGGGCTACCCAAGTGGCTACAAGTGCAGACATTCTACAATGGGCTGAATAATGACACTCGAACATGCATTGATGCAGCTGCAGGAGGAGCACTTATGGATAAAAAGTTTGATGAAGCTTACACTTTGTTAGAGACTATGGCTGCAAATAATTATCAATGGCCGACTTCCAGACTGAATCAACAAAAGGTAGCTGGAGTTTTGGAAGTAGATACGGTCACAGCACTAACAGCTCAGATGGCAGCCATGTCTAAGAAGATTGAAGCTTTGTCTGAATCGAAAGTCCAGCAAGTAGCCTATGTGTGTGAGCTTTGTGTAGGAGCGCATCCAACGGAGTATTGTGCCATTAATCCGGAATCGGTACAGTTCGTGGGGAGTTATAACAGACAACAACAGCCATATCAGAATGCATATAATCCGGGGTGGAAGAATCATCCGGGTTTCTCATGGAGCAATAATACTCAGGTTCAAAATCCAGCTCCTAGAACTCAGAATCCCCTAGGTTTTCAGAACCAAGCTCCACAACATGCAGAAAGAAAGCTGAATTTAGAAGAATCGTTGGCAAGGTTTATCATAGCATCTGAGAAAAGAATGAATGATCAAGATAAGTTTCTAACTCAGGTAGATTTGAATGTGAAGAGCCAGGCAGTGTCAATTAGGAACTTGGAAAATCAGCTGGGACAGTTGGCTCAAGTCTTGAATACTCGACCTCAAGGAGCACTTCCAAGCGATACAGAGGTTAACCCAAGAACGGAAGGAAAGGAACATTGCAAGGCTGTCACCTTAAGAAGTGGTAAAGTGTTGCCAGATGCAGTTAAAGGAAATTCTAAACCAAAAACAGTTGTGGAGAATGAGGATGAGGAAGCCCCGGTGAAAAGTAAGGTGACTGAATCAGAAAAGGTGAAGGATACAGGTTCGGAGGTAAAGTCAAAGGAACTCAAGCCAGATAGAGTAGTACCTCCTGTACCATTCCCTCAAAGATTGCAGAAAGCCAAGCTAGACGAGCAATTTTCCAGATTTTTGGATGTTTTCAAGAAACTACATATTAATATACCGTTTGCAGAAGCCCTGGAACAGATGCCCAGTTATGCAAAGTTTATGAAGGATGTTTTGTCAAAGAAAAGGAAATTGGGTGAATTCAAAACGGTGGCACTTACCGAGGAGTGCAGTGCAATTTTGCAAAACAAGTTGCCACCTAAACTAAAGGATCCAGGAAGCTTCACTATCCCTTGTGTAATTGGTAACCAGTTCTCGGGAATGGCATTGTGTGACTTAGGAGCTAGTATCAATTTAATGCCATTATCAGTTTACACTCAGCTTGGGCTAAAGGCACCAAAACCAACGAACATCAGCTTGCAGTTGGCAGACAGATCAGTGACATATCTGAGGGGTATTGTGGAAGATATTTTAGTTAAAGTTGATAAATTCATCTTCCCGGCTGATTTCATTATTTTGGATTACGAAGAGGATAAGGAGATTCCCATAATTCTAGGTCGTCCATTCTTAGCAATAGGGAGAACGTTGATAGATGTACAAAAAGGTGAATTAACAATGAGAGTTCAAGATCAGGAAGTCACCTTTAATGTATTTAAATCGATGAAATTCCCTAAGGAGGGCGAGGAATTCTTACGGATAGACCTGCTTGATGAAATCATGAATGAACAAACCAGGGCAATTATTATTGAAGATCCATTAGAAGCTGCTCTGGTTGGGATAGAGACTTTTGATAATCCAGATGAGTGGGATTATGTCAAGGTTCTAGATGAAAGTAGAATGCACACAAGCCAATCATATTTGATATGATGTAGCATATACTTTGTAATCTTATTCATTTATTAATAAAAGAATTGATTTTCTTAAAAGGCATTTTACATTATCTACATAGTGCTGTTATATTAAATGTGATAAACCCATAGTTTTGAGCAATGCTTTTAGAATCATGATGGTGATCATGCTAATGAGATCTAAATTCAAGATAGCTCACAAACTAAAATTGTTCCTAATCGTTGGATTACTAAATTGGGGATTAGTGAATCCGGATAGATTAGTACATACGTTGCTTGCTCTTAGAAAGAGGATGATTGATCTCATAATCATTTGTGTGGAGACACTAAAGCAAGTATGTAGGTGCTTATTAGAGAATAAGTTCACTGAACGTGACTCGCTAAGGAATACCTAATGGAGTTTTACTCGCCTGTCAATAGGAATTCCTCTAGTGATAGTAGTACAAGTGATCCTTGGACTTGAGATCATCATAGTATCTTGTGTATGATGAGTTATACTTTGACATGTCCCTTAAGACCTTGTGGGTATATCAAAGGGTATGATTGGGTATAATTAGTTGTACATGGAGATAGGTGAATGATCAACAAAGAATCTATCTCATCTAGTAAAAGATGTGAATGTCCTATGTGATTCGATAAATGATAACTCAGTAGTCCTTGGCCAAGGCAGAATGAAATTAGAAAGGAGTTTCTAATTTGCATTATTTAGAGTTATGCATTTGGGAATCGAAATACATATAATTAAATAAAATAAGACTTGACAGTAAATTCATGTATTATATTTAATTGGGACATTGTATGGTAGAAGGATTGAATCGTACGGTAACTATTTACTCAAAGGTTCTTTTATGATTAATGTTGAAATCTATATTATCTGGAAAGTCGTTGATCGCTAAGGGGGCTTACCCTTATTGTAGAATAAATATTATTTATTTAAATGAATTAAATAGTTTAATTTATTTATTTAAATAAGATTAGAATTGTTCTAATTGATTTATTCACAACCGGTTTAATATGGAGAACCTAAAGGGTCACACCGCAAAAGGAAAATATTTATTTAAGAAGTAAATGGCATAATTGTAATAATAAGTTAAGTGTATTTAATTTACTCTATGGAGATAGAATAAATTAAATAACTTAATATTTATTATTTAATATTTTGGAAATATTAAATATTAATTAATAAGAGGAGTCTTATTATTATTATTACTTTTACTATTATTTAATTCCTAATAGGGATTGGGAATTAATTAATAGAAGTACTCTCCCATGGATTCCTAATTGGATTAGGAGCATTATTAATTAAAGGAGTTTAATTATAATATAAACCCTAATCCTAAATAGTTTAGGGAAGGGTTATTCCTACATCTATAAATAAGAGGGGTCTTATCATAGATTAGGATTACACACTCTTGCATTAGATTGTGGAGAGCAATTTCTATAGAGATAGAAACTAGGGTTTTGCCAAATACCCAACTTCTTGAATACTTGTTCTTCCTTGGTGGATCACCTCTAGAGGCCAAACACTTGGGTGGCTAACGTTGATCAAAGAAAGGAATCACATTGAAGCATTCGAGGAGAACACGAAGGACTAGGAGTTGAACTTGTACCCGAGGAAGCTTTGTTCTACGAGGGTATAATTCTTATTCTCTTTCTCTTTCGTTTATATCGTTAATTGAGCACATAGATTGATCTTGGTGATGGTTTGTATAAAATTTTAAAATCTGATTTTATCGCGCTTCCGCACTATTTATGTAATTTGATTACATATTCGCGCTATATACAAACCTAACAGTGGTATCAGAGCCTAATCTTGTGCTAATTATCGATTTTGATGATTCCATGTATGCTTGATATGCGATTGGATCGAAATTTTTGGGCAGAATAAAATTTTTTCTGAATCAGCGACACGGCGCAGCTGCGCCGCCTCCAGTTCATTCTGGAGCGCAGCTGCGCCGAAACCCAGAATCGTTTTTTTCTGGGGAGCAGCGCAGCTGCGCCGTTGCCCAGTTCATTCTGGGCGCAGCTGCGCCGGTAAGCAGAATCTGAAAAATATTATTTTTCTTCAATTAAAATAAATGGTTTATTTAATTGATATAAGTTTAAAATAAAGAGTTTATTTTATCTGGAATAGGATTTCAGATTGCTAAAATTAAAGGAGTTTAATTTGAATTTGTTTTTTGATTAAAATAAAAGAGTTTATTTTGTTTCAAAACTAAATATTAGCAAAACTTTTGCCCATTAATTGATATCAATGCATATATGGAATGGATTTATTATTCATGAGATGAATGTTATTTATTGATACATATAGAGATATGTATGATAATAAATAGGGATTGATTATGGACTGTTGACCAATGTGTGATTGGATTTATTTTAGTGGATGCTTGAATGTATGGGTTTTTATAAATGGGGTCTGCGTACCTCGTCTTCTCTAATTTTTCTTAATGTAAATTCTATCTCCCTCCTATGTACTTTCCCTTGACTGCTGATCAAGGTTTCTATTTATTGTAAATAGTTTTTTGTAATAGAACTAGTTAGAATTAATTTTTTGAAGAATTGGAGACAAAGGAGCAAGGAGCGCTTGAAGACCCGTTTGTATTGGAGCCTGGGTTTAAATGTAATAGTTATATTTAAATTTATTCTTGCACCCTAGGTTTGACCTTTTGGTTCACTTGGTGGCTCTAGTAAACCAAACTAGAATAAAAGTCCATAATCAATCCGGGTAGAATATAGTATTCTATATGTGCATGCTTATTATATATATATTATATATTATCCAACATGTTTCGCATGTAAAATAATATGACGCGTATTTTATATATATATGTGCATGCGCGCTAAACAAGATGAGACTAATAATAACAAACCCTTCAAAGAAATCATATTAAGTCCTAAGCGTTCAAAGATATTTGGAATATCGAACGTCGCCTTCTAGCATGGTAAAACAATAGAGTATTAAATATTTAATATGAGTTTGTTGTGTCACCACAAGGCAAGTATTAAATATTTAAGATGTTGCTTTATCACATTTGATGCTTATAAATAGACTGAACGATTCTGTTTTGTTGTGTCAGCACAAGGACAGTGTTTTTCTTTCGAATATATGGAAGTGCTAGGTTGGACTTAACTTGGATAATTTTGATTCGGATGTGTCACCACTTGATCAAAATAATCTAAGAGGCAAAATACAAGGAGTTACATAGTGATATAATTGACAATAGTTATCTACCTATTTATTTATATATCGCTTGTTGTGTCACCACAAGGCTATATACATTTGAAATGGGATCCTTAATCTCACTAGCAAATCTTTAATTAGAATTGCCGAACTATATAATGAGGGTAATATAGTTTGATGAAAATAGTGGGAGATACCAATTTAAACAAAGACCTAATTTATTTTGGTAATTAATTAAATGAATGTATGCTAAAATGTTGTCTATTTCACATGCAGAATTTAAAAATGTCAAACTCACTATCACTGCGTAGCATACTTGATGCTAATAAACTGACCGGACCGAATTATACGGACTGGTTAAGGAATTTGAGAATTATTCTCACTGCTGAAAAGATTTCTTATGTCCTAAATTCACCAGTCCCTACAAGTGTTGCAGAAACAGCCTCTGAGGAAGAGATTGCTACTTTAAGAAAGTGGCAAGATGATGCAATCCTGGCTCAATGCATCATGCTCGCATCCATGAGTAACGAGCTTCAGCGTCAGCATGAAACTATGGATGCTCCTACTATATTGCTGCACCTCAAAGAGTTGTATGGTGAGCAAAGTAGGACTGCTAGATATCAGATATCTAAGGAGCTCTTCCGATCTCGTATGACCGAGGGCACTGCTGTTGAGACTCATGTCCTTAAGATGATCAATCTGATTGAACAACTTGGACAACTTGGGTTCGTGATGGATGGGGAGTTAAGCCAAGATTTGATCTTGCAGTCACTCCCGGACACCTTCTTACAATTTGTTGTGAATTTTCACATGAATAAGTTAGACGTCAGCTTGCTTGAGTTACTTAACATGCTGAAAACTACTGAAGGTCACTTCTCATCCAACAAGAACCAAGTCTTACTAGTGGATGATTCTTCCAAGAAAAGGAAGAGGCCCAAGGTATCTTCTGAGAAGAAAAACAAGAAGGCTAAGGGTAAGGCGAAGAAAAAAGATAATAAGAAACCTGATCCAGATAGCAAAGGAATTTGCTACCATTGCAATAAGCCAGGACATTGGAAGAGGAACTGCAAGGAGTATCTTGCGGGCCAAAAGAAGCTTGGAGAAGCTTCGACTTCTGATCTAGGTTTGTTCATGATTGAAATTAATTTTTCTGAAAGTCAAAATTCTACTTGGGTATTGGATACCGGCTGTAGTTCTCACATATGTAATAATATGCAGGGACTAAGCAGAAGTAGGAAGCTGAACAAGGATGAAGTCGTCCTACGAGTTGGGAATGGAGCAAAGGTTGCTGCATTGGCTGTAGGGACTTATTGTTTAGCATTGCCTTCGGGCAAGTTCATTAGTTTAAATAACTGTTATTATGTTCCAACACTCATTAGAAACATTATTTCAATTTCTGTATTGGATATGGATGGTTTTGATATTATAATAAAGAACAACAGTTGTTCTATTTATAATAAAAATGTTTTATATGGTGTTGGCAATTTACTGAATGGACTTTACATACTTGACTTGCATGAAAATATACTTCAAATTGAACAAACTAAGAAAAGAAAAAGAGATGATGTTAATTATGTCTTTATGTGGCACTGTAGACTCGGTCATATCAATGAAACAAGATTATCCAAGTTGCATAAAGATGGGCTTTTAGAGCTATCTGATTACGAATCATATCCAACTTGTGAATCTTGTCTCATGGGTAAGATGACTAAATCCCCTTTTAGTGGAAAAGGAGAAAGAGTTACAGAGTTGTTAGCGTTGGTACATACAGACGTATGTGGACCTATGACAACGAATGCACGAGGAGGGTATTCTTATTTTATTACTTTCACTGATGATCATTATAGATTTGGATATATGTATTTAATGAAATACAAATCTGAATCGTTTGAAAAGTTCAAAGAATTCAGAAGTGAAGTAGAGAAACAAACTGGTAAAAGTATTAAAATTCTTCGATCGGATCGAGGAGGGGAATACTTCACCAGTGAGTTTCTCAATTGTCTCAAAGAAAATGGTATAATCTCACAATGGACTCCACCAGGGACGCCACAGTTGAATGGTGTATCTGAAAGGAGAAATCGAACATTGTTGGACATGGTTCGTTCCATGATGAGTTTTACCGACCTTCCAATATCCTTCTGGGGTTATGCCCTAGAATCGGCTGCATACCTACTTAACAAGGTACCTACCAAATCCGTCCCAAAGACCCCATATGAGATATGGACAGGGAGGAAACCAAATCTTAAGTATGTTAAGACTTGGGGTTGTCCAGCTTATGTCAAAAGGTTTGAACAAGATAAGCTAAAGACTAGATCCGACAAGTGTAGATTTGTGGGATACCCTAAAGAAACTGTAGGGTATTATTTCTATCATCCCAATGATCAAAAGGTGTTTGTAGCGAAACACGCTGCCTTCTTGGAAAAGGAGTTTATCCTCGAAGGGGTCAGTGGGAGTAAGATATATCTTGAAGAAGTTCAAGAACCACAAAATACTCCGGATCAAAGTCAGGTACCTGACCAAGTAGAAGAACCTAATGTACCACTACCTATTCGTAAATCTGGAAGAGTACCGAAGATACCTGAGAGGTATGGATTCATCATAAAGGATGATGATGAGGTACGCATCATAGATGATGATGATCCATTGACTTACGAAGAGGCTATGAGTAGTGAAGACTCAGAGAAATGACTAGAAGCCATGAAATCCGAGATGGACTCCATGTATGAAAACCAAGTATGGACTTTAGTTTCACCACCTGAGGGCATTAAGCCTATTGGGTGTAAATGGGTCTTTAAGAGAAAGACTGGAGCAGATGGCAAGGTAGAGACCTATAAGGCCCGACTGGTTGCAAAAGGAATCAAACAAAGACAAGGAGTTGACTATGATGAAACCTTCTCACCAGTAGCTATGCTCAAGTCCATTCGGATTTTGCTTGCAATTGCAGCTTATTATGACTACGAGATCTGGCAAATGGACGTGAAAACGGTCTTCCTCAATGGAGAGCTTGAGGAGAATGTATATATGATACAGCCAGAGGGTTTTGTTTCAACGGTTGGAACAAACCAAGTCTGTAAGCTACAACGATCCATTTATGGGTTGAAGCAAGCTTCTCGAAGATGGAACATCCGTTTTGTTTTGATGAGATAATCAAAAGGTTTGATTTTATCAAAAATGAGGATGAACCTTGTGTGTACAAGAAGGTTAGTGGGAGCGCTGTTTCATTCCTTGTATTATATGTTGATGACATATTACTGATAGGGAATGATGTTCCTATGCTACAGTCGATCAACATTTGGTTATCTAAACACTTCTCCATGAAGGACTTGGGTGAGACATCCTCTATTTTGGGGATAAAGATCTATAGAGATAGATCTAAAAGGATGTTAGGCTTGACCCAAGGAAAGTACATTGACTCGATGCTAAAGAAGTTTAGCATGGAAGATTCCAAGAGAGGTCTCATGCAGATGAGCCATGGAATACATCTCTCCAAGAAACATGCCCCAAAGACACCTGAGGAGAGAGACCGTATGAGTAAGATTCCTTATGCTTCTGCAATAGGATCTATCATGTACGGTATGATATGTACTAGACCAGATGTCGCTCATGCACTTAGTGTAACCAGCAGATATCAGTCGAATCCAGGAGAAGAGCACTGGAAGGCAGTGAAAAACATCCTAAAGTACTTGAGAAGAACTAAGGATGTATTTCTTGTCTACGGTGGGTCTGAATTGAAACTAGAGGGCTATACAGACTCAAGTTTTGGACCAAGATGACAGCAAATCCGTTTCAGGGTACGTGTTTACCTTAAGCGGTGGCGCAGTGAGTTGGAAAAGTTCCAAGCAGCAAACAGTTGCTGATTCGGTGACAGAGGCAGAGTACATAGCTGCAAGTGAAGCTGCAAAGGAAGCTGTTTGGATGAAGAAGTTAATAATTGAACTTGGAGTGGTTCCTAGCATTAGAGGAGTTGTACCTTTATTCTGTGACAACAACAGAGCTGTTGCGCAGGCTAAGGAACCCAGGTCTCATCAGAAATCCAAACACGTGTTGCGGCGGTTTCATTTGATTAGAGAGATCATTGAAAGAGGAGATGTCACCCTGGAGCGTGTGGACTCTCAAGACAACATTGCAGATCCATTTACTAAAGCTTTAACACAACAGCAGTTTGATCGTCACTTAGAGAAGATGGATATTAGATACCATGGCGATTGGCTTTAGTGCAAGTGGGAGATTGAAAGTAGAATGCACACAAGCTAATCATATTTGATATGATGTAGCATATACTTTGTAATCTTATTCATTTATTAATAAAAGAATTGATTTTCTTAAAAGGCATTTTACATTATCTACATAGTGCTGTTATATTAAATGTGATAAACCTATAGTTTTGAGCAATGTTTTTAGAATCATGATGGTGATCATGCTAATGAGATCTAAATTCAAGATAGCTCACAAACTAAAATTGTTCCTAATCGTTGGATTACTAAATTGGGGATTAGTGAATCCGGATAGATTAGTACATACGTTGCTTGCTCTTAGGAAGAGGATGATTGATCTCATAATCATTTGTGTGGAGACACTAAAGCAAGTATGTAGGTGCTTATTAGAGAATAAGTTCACTGAACGTGACTCGCTAAGGAATACCTAATGGAGTTTTACTCGCCTGTCAATAGGAATTCCTCTAGTGATAGTAGTACAAGTGATCCTTGGACTTGAGATCATCATAGTATCTTGTGTATGATGAGTTATACTTTGACATGTCCCTTAAGACCTTGTGGGTATATCAAAGGGTATGATTGGGTATAATTAGTTGTACATGGAGATAGGTGAATGATCAACAAAGAATCTATCTCATCTAGTAAAAGATGTGAATGTCCTATGTGATTCGATAAATGATAACTCAGTAGTCCTTGGCCAAGGCAGAATGAAATTAGAAAGGAGTTTCTAATTTGCATTATTTAGAGTTATGCATTTGGGAATCGAAATACATATAATTAAATAAAATAAGACTTGACAGTAAATCCATGTCTTATATTTAATTGGGACATTGTATGGTAGAAGGATTGAATCGTACGGTAACTATTTACTCAAAGGTTCGTTTATGATTAATGTTGAAATCTATATTATCTGGAAAGTCGTTGATCGCTAAGGGGGCTTACCCTTATTGTAGAATAAATATTATTTATTTAAATGAATTAGATAGTTTAATTTATTTATTTAAATAAGATTAGAATTGTTCTAATTGATTTATTCACAACCGGTTTAATATGGAGAACCTAAAGGGTCACACCGCAAAAGGAAAATATTTATTTAAGAAGTAAATGGCATAATTGTAATAATAAGTTAAGTGTATTTAATTTACTCTATGGAGATAGAATAAATTAAATAACTTAATATTTATTATTTAATATTTTGGAAATATTAAATATAAATTAATAAGAGGAGTCTTATTATTATTATTACTTTTACTATTATTTAATTCCTAATAGGGATTGGGAATTAATTAATAGAAGTACTCTCCCATGGATTCCTAATTGGATTAGGAGCATTATTAATTAAAGGAGTTTAATTATAATATAAACCCTAATCCTAAATAGTTTAGGGAAAGGTTATTCCTACATCTATAAATAAGAGGGGTCTTATCATAGATTAGGATTACACACTCTTGCATTAGATTGTGGAGAGCAATTTCTATAGAGATAGAAACTAGGGTTTTGCCAAATACCCAACTTCTTGAATACTTGTTCTTCCTTGGTGGATCACCTCTAGAGGCCAAACACTTGGGTGGCTAACGTTGATCAAAGAAAGGAATCACACTGAAGCATTCGAGGAGAACACGAAGGACTAGGAGTTGAACTTGTACCCGAGGAAGCTTTGTTCTACGAGGGTATAATTCTTATTCTCTTTCTCTTTCGTTTATATCGTTAATTGAGCACATAGATTGATCTTGGTGATGGTTTGTATAAAATTTTAAAATCTGATTTTATCGCGCTTCCGCACTATTTATGTAATTTGATTACATGTTCGCGCTATATACAAACCTAACACTAGACTCATTACCTATTCCTCGGAAATTCAGCAGGCAATTTGATGTACTTGACCGGCCGAACGAAGGAGAAAAGAGGTCCAAACCGTCAGTGAAAGAACCACCTGTGCTTGAGCTTAAACGTCTTCCATCTCATTTACGGTATGCTTACTTGGGAGACTCGGACACACTACCAGTAATAGTTTCTGCGCATTTGAATGAATCTCAAGAAGAAAAACTATTAAGGGTTTTGCGTGAGTATAAAACAACAATTGGGTGGACAATAGCAGACATCAAGGGAATCAGTCCGTCATTTTGCATGCATAAAATTCTGCTTGAAGAAGGAGCAAAACCGGTCATTGAGCAACAACGAAGATTGAATCCGATTATGAAAGACGTGGTGAAGAAGGAGATTATTAAGTGGTTAGACTCCGGTATTATCTATCCAATTTCAGATAGTGCTTGGGTAAGTCCCGTTCAATGTGTACCTAAGAAGGGAGGAATGACAGTGGTTGAGAACGAAAACAATGAACTCATTCCTACAAGAACGGTCACAGGTTGGAGAGTGTGTATGGATTACCGCAAGTTGAACAAAGCTACGCGCAAGGATCACTTTTCTTTGCCATTTATTGATCAGATGTTGGATAGGTTGTCTGGTCATCAGTTCTATTGCCTTCTCGATGGATACTCAGGATATAACCAGATAGTGATAGCTCCGGGAGATCAAGAGAAAACAACTTTTACATGTCCGTATGGAACGTTTGCATTCCGGAGAATGTCTTTCGGGTTATGTAATGCACTGGCTACATTCCAGCGATGCATGATGGCTATCTTCTCGGATATGGTTGAGCAGAATTTGGAGGTATTTATGGATGACTTCTCTGTATTCGGTGATAGTTTTGACTTGTGTCTTAATAATCTCATCTTAGTACTGAAGCGTTGTGTGGAGACGAATCTGGTGCTTAATTGGGAAAAGTGCGACTTTATGGTGCGAGAAGGGATTATTCTGGGGCACAAAGTATCCGACGCAGGTCTAGAGGTAGATAGGGCAAAGATTGAAACCATTGAAAAGCTACCTCCACCGACATCTGTAAAAGGTATTAGAAGTTTTCTCGGACATGCAGGATTCTACCGTCGATTCATCAAGGAATTCTCAAAAATTTCAAAACCATTGTGTTCACTCCTTGAAAAAGATGTTCCCTTTAAGATGGATCAAGCTTGCATCGAAGCCTTTGAAGTGCTAAAAAATAAGTTAATCACAGCCCCGATCATAGTCGCTCCCGATTGGACTTTGCCTTTTGAGTTGATGTGTGACGCAAGTGATTATGCAGTAGGAGTTGTGCTGGGTCAGCGAAGGGATAAGGTTTTTCACACCATCTACTACTCAAGTAAGACACTCACAGAAGCTCAATTGAATTATACTACTACAGAGAAGGAGTTGCTTGTAGTAGTATTTGCCTTTGACAAGTTTCGAGCATATCTGATTGGAACCAAGGTGATTGTCTACACTGATCATGCAGCTATCAAATACTTGATTGCAAAGAAGGATGCTAAACCTAGGTTGATTCGATGGGTCCTCTTGTTGCAAGAATTTGACTTGGAGATTCGAGATAGGAAAGGTACGGAGAATCAAGTGGCTGATCATCTTTCAAGGTTGGAGAATGCCGACATGCAGAAAAAGAATGATGTGGTAATCAATGAGTCGTTTCCAGATGAATAATTGTTTGGTATCAACACCGAAGTCCCTTGGTATGCTGATTATGTGAACTTTCTAGTCAGTAATGTTCTTCCGCAAGATTTCACTTCTCAGCAAAGAAAGAAATTTCTCCATGATGTCAAGCAATACTTTTGGGATGAGCCATTCCTCTTTAAAACTTGTGCGGATCAGATGATAAGACGTTGTGTGCCACAGGTAGAAATGGAGAGCATCTTGACTCATTGTCATTCGTCAGATTATGGAGGCTGTCGACGCCGGGTTTTTCGCTTTCTCGGTCTTTCTTCTTTTCCAATTTTAGCCTTTTGGTTTAGATGATTTTTTGGAAAAGGTCGGCATTGATGTCGACGGGGTTTTGAAAGATCGTTTTTTATGATGAGCCATTTAACCAGAGTCGCCAGTTGGTATATTTGAAATGGATGTACCAACTCATCCGAGTTTTCGTTTTTTATGAATCGCTGGCTCATGTGTGACTCCGAATTAATTGGTCTGCGAATCGAGATTCATAGAGTTCGGGGGCTTACTTAAGTGAGGGGAAGGTGTTAGGCACCCCTCGGACTTCCGTAAAACACGGTTACCGCGATCTCAATGCTTTCCTATCCTTTAATTCATGAAATGTGTGTGTTGTGCGCGCGCTGCGCGTGTGTGTGTGTGTGCTTATGTGAATGTTGTGGTGGTGAGTTTTTATGAAAGAATCATTTGGATTTTAGGGAAAATCGTGTTTTAATTTGAGAATGCTTCGGAATGTCTTTTCGGCATACACGAGAAAGCTTGGTTCGTTATAAGAAAAAATTTGATTTTTTATTTATCAAAACTATGAGATTTTCATTAGGTGTCGTTTTGGCAAAACAAGAGTTTAAACCTTCGTCAAAAATAGGAATCGAGATCTATACGTTGCTTTCGTGAAATGATCGGGCAATTTCTAGAATCTCTTTCACCCTATGCACAAAGATTTAATAAAAACGTTACTTATTTTCTAAAATCAAATTTTGTGATGTTTGAAAACGATTTTCTTTAGCTTTCTCGTTAGATAGGAATCGACATTCATCAACATTTCTCAAATTTTAACCTCGTGATTCTAATATCCTACTTTGATTGATTTTATGAAAATCTTATCATTTAACTTTGAAATCAATTTCATATCATAAATCAAATCGAGCATAAACATGCGTCGGGGCTATTCATGGGCATGTAAGCCATCAAAATGTCCCCGAACGCCAACAATCACAAATTTCACTATTTCGGGGCCTTAAGCACGATTCTCGCCTTAGCGTCGTTTTTAAGGCCCGACGGTTACACGTTTACAACGAAGGATTACATTGTTCCTAAATACATACGTCAAAATTTGTCCATCATCGGATTCGGACCATGGGTGTCACGCTCCTAGGCTCACATCCACAATTTATCACAAACATCAAATAGATACCATAACATAACTAACAACGGATTGCTTAACGCCCCACAAAGATCCAAAATTAACAATCTACATAGATCAATTCCATCTAATGTTATATATCGATATGAAACAAGCAACACCTTACCCAATGGATATCATCGGATTATTAGGAAGAACTTTGTTCCGATGGAACCCTCTCTCATAATTCCTAATCCATTGTTCCACAATAATTTACATAAAATCTACATTTAATTCAATCAAAATGACATGATTGGAATTGATATAATAAAAGAGATTTCACCTTGCAATTGATATCCAAATGGATGTGAACTTGTGTATTGAATAGAAGAAAAAAAGTATTATGTGATACAATCAAAATCACAAGAATAATATTCCTCTCTTTTTTTCTCACTTTCTCTTCTATTTTTGTAGCAAAATCTCACTATTTTCTCTCTATTTCCGTGCTTATGTTGCTGCTGGAATTTCCTTCTTCTCCACAATTGCTGAACTTGCTGAACCTCCTGTATGCTGCCCGAAGCGGCTTAAATAGGCTGGCCAGAGCCAGCCGCAGATCTATCTGCGGCTGGCCGCAGATGGATCTGCGGCTGGCCAGCTGGCACGCCTCCCATCGCACTCAGCTGCTGAGTGCTGATTTCCTGGTTTCCGTGCTGGCGCACCCACTTGGCCGCAGATCTATCCGCGGCTGGCGGGCCTGACTTTCTCGATTTTCGTGCCACGCCTCGATTTTCGTGCCGCAACGTCGGTTTTCGTTGACAGGCTCGTATTCCGCAGTCCGGGAAACTTCCGGGAGACGTGCCACCTCATTCGGAAGTGCCTGCTTCGGACGGCTTAATTGTCACGTAAACTTGGGTTACCCAAAACATTTAGGAGGTGCCGGGCGATCTCCCTTTTGCACGCTCCTTTGTTAACGCAAGCTGGTTCAATTGACGATTTTGCCCTCCTGTCATGATTAGTAGAAGGAAACGCAAAATTTGGGTGTCTACAGCTGCCCCTCTTTATCATGTTTATGAAATGATAAATGAAATGAACAGGATAAAGAATAGACACTCGATTCATGAATGACAGTGCGTAAGAATGACAGTACATACATGATGCCACACATATAGCTTATGATGCAACATAAGATGTGATGCATGCAAGACATTCGTAAGAGTGTCAATGTATCAACCCCTTGACCGTGTTTGTTAGTCTTTGGGTTCACTCTTTCAATCCATCGTCTCGTTCGGGGCCGGGTATCGTCGTCGGTCACCCATCTCGTAACCCCCGGTTATCGTCGCCGGTTGGTTATCTTGTCGGAGCCGGTTATCGTCGCCGGACATCCACCTCATGATCGCCGGTTATCGTCGCCGGTCGATCCTCTCGTCGGGGCCGGGTATCGTCGCCGGTCACCCATCTCGTAACCTCCGGTTATCGTCGCCGGTTTGGTTATCTTGTCGGAGCCGGTTATCGTCGCCGGACATCCATCTCATGATCGCCGGTTATCGTCGCCGGTCGATCGTCATGTCGGGGCCGGGTATCGTCGCCGGTCACCCATCGCGTAACCCCCGGTTATCGTCGCCGGTTGGTTATCTTGTCGGAGCCGGTTATCGTCGCCGGACATCCATCTCATGATCGCCGGTTATCGTCGCCGGTCGATCGTCTCATGATCACCTTATCCCATCGCATTGTCATCAAAGGACGTTATTCTCCTGACTAGTTTGAGAGGCATCCCTAGAGTTCGTCCTTGTACATCGTTCTTGGCCGCCATCGCTTTTGACTCTGATAGGCTAGGACCTTGACACCTAACCTGCTCGATTTTTTTCATTTCATGGATCACATACAGAATTATCATCTATTCATGTATGTGACACAACATGTAAATTGAGAAAAAATGACCCCTGTACAGTCTTTTGATACTGTTCTACAGATGTCGTCACTTGTAGTGGTTCGCTTGGATGCCTTCCCAGGTTGCTCACCACTCTGTCGTGGTGTGCTTGGATGCCTTCCCAGGTTGCTCACCAACTTGTCATGGTTTGCTTGGATATCAGCCCCTCCCAGGATGCTCACCATCTTGTCGTGGTTTGCTTGGATGCCTTCCCAGGTTGCTCACCAACTTGTCGTGGTTTGCTTGGATCTCAGCCCTTCCCAGGGTGCTCACCATCTTGTCGTGGTTTGCTGGGATACCTTCCCAGGTTGCTCACCAACTTGTCGTGGTTTGCTTGGATATCAGCCCTTCCCAGGGTGCTCACCATCTTGTCGTGGTTTGCTTGGATGCCTTCCCAGGTTGCTCACCAACTTGTCGTGGTTTGCTTGGATGCCTTCCCAGGTTGCTCACCAACTTGTTGTGGTTTGCTTGGATATCTTCCCAGGTTGCTCACCAACTTGTCGTGGTTTGCTTGGATATCAGCCCTTCCCAGGGTGCTCACCATCTTGTCGTGGTTTGCTTGTATGCCCTTCCCAGGTTGCTCACCCAACTTGTCGTGGTTTGCTTGGATGCCTTCCCAGGTTGCTCACCAACTTGTTGTGGTTTGCTTGGATATCTTCCCAGGTTGCTCACCAACTTGTCGTGGTTTGCTTGGATATCAGCCCTTCCCAGGGTGCTCACCATCTTGTCGTGGTTTGCTTGGATGCCTTCCCAGGTTGCTCACCAACTTGTCGTGGTTTGCTTGGATGGCTTCCCAGGTTGCTCACCAACTTGTCGTGGTTTGCTGGGATACCTTCCCAGGTTGCTCACCAACTTGTCGTGGTTTGCTTGGATATCAGCCCTTCCCAGGGTGTTCACCATCTTGTCGTGGTTTGCTTGGATGCCTTCCCAGGTTGCTCACCAACTTGTCGTGGTTTGCTTAGATATCAGCCCCTCCCGGGGATCATTTGGCAGGTTTTTCTGCTGCTTTGTTCAGTTCATAGTCGGGCAAAGTGAGATTTGCCCCATTCGGACATCTGCTTATGTGCAATGGTTGCACCGAGACTTTGCCATGGTTGGTTTGAGTCAGTTTGGAGTATTTGATGACTCTTGAGTGATTTTCACTGATGACACCGCCCCAGAGGTATTTATTCCCCCAGATATGATTCCATCTCAGCTGATTTTGCCCCTAGTCGGGTCGCTGAGGATGGCCGGATCAGACTGGCCTTGATTACTACCGTTAGCCGAGCCATTTCTTTATTGGATCGTATCGACATGATGGGGCAGTAGATTGCAGGGGACGCCGATGCTTCAGACCTATCCACCACCTTATCCATCCTGCTTAAGTTAGTTTCAGATTTGTAGATCATTTTATCTCCTGCATAGATTATGTCAGTTTCATCTGTTATCGAAAAGGAAATCTTGTAACGAAATGACTTATATATATAGACATGCATTTATATTCAGTCATTTTCCCCTTTTTTTCGTATCGTTGCCTTTCATCGGATCCTCATTTTATCCAGTCAACCACGATTTTGATATCTTGCCCTCTTTTTCTTCTCAAGTCTTGATGGAAATTTGACAGATACTACCGCACACCCTGTTGATTTCATCGGACTGAGTCTTAGATTTTTTTTGACTACGTGTTTGGTTGGGTCCGGGTTATGTCACTTGAGATGAAGCTGATCAGGTGGCTGACTTCGGGAAGGTTTTGAGGGTATAGGAAGGCTTTTCTGGTTGTTGGGAATTGGTTTTGACAGAAGAAAGTATTATTTTGTAAGGAATGAGACCGTGCCACGATGGCTGCCTACGTACCCCCACAAGTCGGGAGATCAGGTCCTACGTAGTTCGTTCTTTCAAAGAACGACGAGAAAATGATGATGATGATTGTTGTCTTTTTTTTTTTTTTTTTTTTTTTTTTAATGGAACCGCTTCACCGAGTCGGAATTGAGGGTGTCGACGCCGGGTTTTCTCGTTCTCTTGGTCTCTTCCAAATTTTAGCCTTTTGATTTAATGATTTTTTGGAAAAGGTCGGCATTGATGTCGACGGGGTTTTGAAAGATCGTTTTTATGATGAGCCAATTAACCAGAGTCGCCAGTTGGTATGTTTGAAATGGATGTACCAACTCATCCGAATTTTCGTGTTTTATAAATCGCTGGCTCATATGTGACTCCGAATTAATTGGTCTGCGAATCGAGATTCATAGAGTTCGGGGGCTTGCTTAAGTGAGGGGAAGGTGTTAGGCACCCCTCGACTTCCGTGAAACACGGTTACCGCAATCTTGATGCTTTTCTATCCTTTGATTCATGAAATGTGTGTGTGTGCGCGCGCGTGTGTGTGTGTGTGCCTATATGAATGTTTGTGGTGAGTTTGTATGAAAGAAATCATTTGGATTTTTTAGGGAAAGTCGTGCTTTAATTTGAGAACGCTTCGAAATGTCTTTTCGGTATACACGAAAAAGCTTTATTTTTTATGAGAAAGGTTTGATTTTAATTGTCCAAAACTATGGGATTTTCATTAAGTGTCGTTTTAACAAAACAAGAGTTTTAAACCTTCGTCAAAATAGGAATCGAGATCTATACGTTGCTTTCATAAAATGATGGGCAATTTCTAGGATCTCTTTCACCCTATGCACAAAGATTTAATAAAACGTCAATTATTTATAAAATCATTTCGTGTGTTGTTTTGGAAAACGATTTTTCTTTAGCTTTCTCGTTAGATAGGAATCGACATTCATTAACGTTTCTCAAATTTTAACCTCGTGATTCTAATATCCTACTTTGATTGATTTTATGAAAATCTTATCATTTAGCTTTGAAATCAATTTCGTGTCATAATTCAAATCGAGCATAAACACGCGTCGGGCTATTCATGGGCATGTAAGCCATCAAAATATCCCGAACGCCAACAATCACAAATTTCACTATTTCGGGGCCTTAAACACGATTCTCGTCTTAGCGTCGTTTTAAGGCCCAACGATTACATATTTACAATGAAAACTACGTCATTTCTACTTCTTACATCAAGATATGTCCATCATCGGATTTGGACCACGGGGTCGCTCTCCTAGGGTCACAAACCATAATTTCTCACAAGCATCAAGTAGATACAACAACATAACTAACAACGGATTGCTTAACGCACCACCAATGATTCACAATTAACAATCTAAATAGATCAATTCCACCTAATGTATTTATCGTCATAAACGAGCAAAACCTCACCCAATGGATATCATCGGATTATTAGGAAGAATTTTGTTCCGATGGAACCCTCTCTAATAATTCCTAATCCATTGTTTCATAATAATTTACATGAAATCTACATTTAATTCAATCAAATGATATGATAGGAATTGATATAATAAAAGAGATTTCACCTTGCAATTGTTATCCAAATGGATGTGAACTTGTGTATTGAATAGAAGAAGAAATATGTGTGATACAATCAAATCACAAAATATTATTCCTCTCTTTTTTCTCACTTTCTCTCCTATTTTTTTTGTTGCAAATCTAGCTATTTTCCTCTCAATTTTCGTACTTTGTTGCTGCTGGAATCTCCTTCTTCTCCAAAAATGCTGAACCTCCTGTATGCTGCCGAAGCTGGCTTAAATAGGCTGGCCAAAGCCAGCCGCAGATCTATCTGCGGCTGGCCGCAGATAGATCTGCGGCTGGCCAGCTGGCACGCCTCCCATCGCACTCAGCTGGTAGTGCTGATTTACCGGTTTTCGTGCTGGCGCACCCACTTGGCCGCAGATCTATCCGCGGCTGGCGGGCTTGACTTTCTCGATTTCCGTGCCACGCTTCGATTTTCGTACCGCAACGTCGGTTTTCGCTGATAGGCTCGTGCTTTACAGTCCGAGAATCATTGAGAAGCGCGCCACACCTTCCGGGAATGCCAAATTCGGATAGCCCTGCTATCATGTCGATTTCGGCCGCAAATTATCATGGTGGCGTCGAGTGTCCGTACTTTTCCTATCTTTTGCTCTCGCAGGCCGATCCATTTGACGAATTTGCCCTCCTGTCAAGGTTAGTATACGAAGTGCAAAATTTGGGTGTCTACAGCTGCCCCTCTTTATCATGTTTATGAAATGTTAAATGAAATGAACAGGATAAAGAATAGACACTCGATGCATGAATGACAGTGCATAAGAATTGACAATACATACATGATGCAACACATATGATTTATGATGCAACACAAGATGTAATGCATGCAAAAAACATCCGCAAGAGTGTCGATGTTTTAACCCCTTGACCGTGTTTGTTAGTCGTTGGGTTCACTCTCTCAATCTATCGTCTCGTTCGGGGCCGGGTATCGTCGCTGGTCACCCATCTCGTAACCCCCGGTTATCGTCACCGATTGGTTATCTTGTCGGAGCCGGTTTTCGTCGCCGGACATCCATCTCATGATCGCCGGTTATCGTCGCCGGTCGATCGTCTCGTCGGGGCCGGGTATCGTCGCCGGTCGCTCGTCTCGCGATCACCTTATCCCATCGCATTGTCATCAAAGGACGTTATCCTCCTGACTAGTTTGAGAGGCATCCTTGGAGTTCGTCCTTGCACATCGTTCTTGGCCGCCATCGCTTTTGACTCTGATAGGCTAGGACCTTGACACCTAACCTGCTCGATTTTTTTTTTTCATTTCATGGATCACAGACAGAATTATCATCTATTCATGCATGTGACCCAACATGTAAATTGAGAAAAAATGACTCCTGTACAGTCTTTTGATACTGTTCTACAGATGTCATCACTTGTAGTGGTTCGCTTGGATGCCTTCCCAGGTTGCTCACCACCTTGTGGTGGTTTGTTTGGATCTCAGCCCTTCCAAGGGTGCTCACCATCTTGTCGTGGTTTGCTTGGATGCCTTCTCAGGTTGCTCACCACCTTGTCGTGGTTTGCTTGGATATCAGCCCTTCCCAGGGTGCTCACCATCTTGTCGTGGTTTGCTTGGATGCCTTCCCAGGTTGCTTACCAACTTGTCGTGGTTTGCTTGGATATCAGCCCTTCCCAGGGTGCTCACCATCTTGTCGTGGTTTGCTTGGATGCCTTCCCAGGTTGCTCACCAACTTGTCGTGGTTTGCTTGGATATCAGCCCTTCCCAGGGTGCTCACCATCTTGTCGTGGTTTGCTTGGATGCCTTCCCAGGTTGCTCACCAACTTGTCGTGGTTTGCTTGGATATCAGCCCTTCCCAGGGTGCTCACCATCTTGTCGTGGTTTGCTTGGATGCCTTCCCAGGTTGCTCACCAACTTGTCGTGGTTTGCTTGGATATCAGCCCTTCCCAGGGTGCTCACCATCTTGTCGTGGTTTGCTTGGATGCCTTCCCAGGTTGCTCACCAACTTGTCGTGGTTTGCTTGGATATCAGCCCTTCCCAGGGTGCTCACCATCTTGTCGTGGTTTGCTTGGATGCCTTTCCAGGTTGCTCACCAACTTGTCGTGGTTTTGCTTGGAGACCAGCCCTTCCCAGGGTGCTCACCATCTTGTCGTGGTTTGCTTGGATGCCTTCCCAGGTTGCTTACCAACTTGTCGTGGTTTGCTTGGATATCAGCCCTTCCCAGGGTGCTCACCATCTTGTCGTGGTTTGCTTGGATGCCTTCCCAGGTTGCTCACCAACTTGTCGTGGTTTGCTGGGATATCAGCCCTTCCCAGGGTGCTCACCATCTTGTCGTGGTTTGCTTGGATGCCTTCCCAGGTTGCTCACCAACTTGTCGTGGTTTGCTTGGATATCAGCCCTTCCCAGGGTGCTCACCATCTTGTCGTGGTTTGCTTGGATGCCTTCCCAGGTTGCTCACCAACTTGTCGTGGTTTGCTTGGATATCAGCCCTTCCCAGGGTGCTCACCATCTTGTCGTGGTTTGCTTGGATGCCTTTCCAGGTTGCTCACCAACTTGTCGTGGTTTGCTTGGATATCAGCCCTTCCCAGGGTGCTCACCATCTTGTCGTGGTTTGCTTGGATGCCTTCCCAGGTTGCTCACCAACTTGTCGTGGTTTGCTTGGATATCAGCCCTTCCCAGGGTCATTTGGCAGGCTTTTCCGCTGCTTTGTTCAGTTCATAGTCGGGCGAAGTGAGATTTGCCCCATTCAGACATCTGCTTATGTGCAATGGTTGCACCGAGACTTTGCCATGGTTGGTTTGAGTCAGTTTGGAGTATTTGATGACTCTTGAGTGATTTTCACTGATGACACCGCCCCAGAGGTATTTATTCCCCCCCCCCCCAGTCTACGGATATGTCCTCCAGATATGATTCCATCTCAGCTGATTTTGCCCCTAGTCGGGTCACTGAGGATGGCCGGATCCGACTGGCCTTGATTACTACCGTTAGCCGAGCCATTTCTTTATTGGATCGTATCGACACGATGGGGCAGTAGATTGCAGGGGACGCCGATGCTTCAGACCTATCCACCACTTTATCCATCCTGCTTAAGTTAGTTTCAGATCTGTAGATCATTTTATCTCCTGCATAGATTATGTCAGTTTCATCTGTTATCGAAAAGGAAATCTTGTAACGAAATGACTTATATATATAGACATGCATTTATATTCAGTCATTTTCCCCTTTTTTCGTATCGTTGCCTTTCATCGGATCCTCATTTTATCCAGTCAACCACGATTTTGATATCTTGCCCTCTTTTTCCTCTCAAGTCTTGATGGAGATTTGACAGATACTACCGCACACCCTGTTGATTTCATCGGACTGAGTCTTATATTTTTTTTTGACTAAGTGTTTGGTTGGGTCCGGGTTATGTCACTTGAGATGAAGCTGATCAGGTGGCTGACTTCGGGAAGGTTTTGAGGGTATAGGAAGGCTTTTCTGGTTGTTGGGAATTGGTTTTGGCAGAAGAAAGTATTATTTTGTAAGGAATGGGACCGTGCCACGATGGCTGCCTACGTACCCCCACAAGTCGGGAGATCAGGTCCTACGTAGTTCGTTCTTTCAAAGAACGACGAGAAAATGATGATGATGATGGGTTCTTTCAAAGGCTTTTCTGGTTGTTGGGAATTGGTTTTTTTTTTTTTTTTTTTTTTTTTTTTTTTTTTTTTTTTTTTTTTTTTTTTTAGAGAAGGCATGCCTTTCTTTAGCACTAGGTCATTTTCTTTGAACTTCTGAGGTCTTATCTTTTGTCGTAAGATCGAGAGATTCTTTGCTGATACAACTGGCCGCGTGAAATAGCAGCCACCCTTTTCTCATCAATTAGGGCCAATTGGTCGTATCGACCTTGCATTCAACCCTCCTCGTTTATCTGAGCATCTCAACCTCAAATGGCAGAACTACCTCTATTCCGTCCGTATACCAGAGTGTAAGGGGTTGCCCCTGTAGAAATACGCACCGATTTTCGGTACGCCAGCAGGGTGAAAGGTAGCAGATCCGGCCATCCCCGATGTTTAGCAGACATTCTCGCCATGATCTTCTTGATATTTTTATTCGCAGCCTCCACTGCCCCATTCATCTTAGGATGGCAAATGATAGCATTGAGGTGTTTGATCTTGAACTGGTCATATAATTCCTTCATAAGGGTACTGCTCAAATTTTTGGCATTGTCGGAGACTAAGGCCTCAGGTTGCCCATTCGGCAAATGATATCTCCATACTGGCCTAACATCTCTGTTTTCTGGCTAGGGGGTCAGATCTGTTCCTATTTTGAGCTCTCTGGGTTTGTCAGGGGTTCCAATTTTTTATGGTGATGGTTTGGTTTGAGTTGGGTTTGGGGTTTGTCTTCGACCCATCCTTTGATCTCGTCAGGCGTTGCCGTCATTATCTGTCTCATCCTGCTCAATGCCCATTAAATCGAAATCCAGCTCAATATCAAAATCGTAGTCAACTTTCGAATTTGAAGAATCGTTTGTTAGGCAAGAGACACTCAAATTGGTTACACCTGGCATGAAACAAAATATTTGTCATATATAAGGCATTTTCTCGCAATGATCATCTTTAAGATAACATGACAAAATAACATAATCATGCACAATTTTAAAATAAGGAACAACAACTGGCATCTACTCATGGTCCTCCTTCATAACCTCTGGCTGCTCTACCACGATCTTCCCGCTATCGATCATATTCTGAATTTTGTGCTTCAGAGCCCAGCATTCCTGAGTATCATGACCAGGAGAACCCGAATGGTACGCACACTTCTTACTCGGATCAAATTCTCCTCCTTTCGGATCAATTGGGGGTGCCAAATCGCCTATCCTTCTCTGTGCTATCAATACCGCCAAAATCTGTTCAAGAGGCTCCCCAAGCGGGGTGAATACCCGATCTCTTGCTGTCTCAAATCTTCTTCGTTCGCCCGACCTTTGATAATTGAGATTATGTTGTCGGGGTGGCACAATTCTCTGTATTTGCACTGGAGGATTGTTCTCTGCCTTTCTAGATGATCCCTGCAGGATGAGGGAAACATCTTCCTCCTTTTTCTGTTGAATTCTACGGGAAGTGCTGCCATAGTTTCCACACTGGATTTGCTCCGCAACCACTTCCAGAGCTGTGAGGTCCCGGATCTTACCAGATTTTAACCCCATGTCCACCATTTCTCCGTGTTTTATCATCTCGGCAAAAGGTCTCCCAATCCCCGATATCACCCGCTCATAATAGGGCGCCTCCTGAATGTCCACAAAGGTCATTACCATTTCCGCCTCGCTCATCGGGGGATTCACCTGTGCAGCCATACCCCTCCATCGTTGTGCATAGTCCCTGAAAGATTCTTTTGGTTGCTTCTTGATTTTTGTCATTTGATATCTATCAGGGGCCATCTGGGCCTGAAAGCTGTATTGAGTTAAGAAGGTATGGGCCAACTCCTCCCAGTTGTGGATTCGGGCATTGTCAAGGCGGGCATACCAGATCCTTGCCTCCCCTGTTAAGCTTTTCTGGAATAGCTGCATCCTCAGCCCCTCGTCCTCGGCATAAGACCCGAGTTCTCCAATGTATATTTTCAAGTGCGTGTAGGGGTCTCCCTTTCCATTGTATTTTTCGAACTCGGGGACCTTGAACTTCTCTGGATATCTGGTTCCGGGGAAGACACACAGATCTGAGTAATTAACCCTACCCAGGGAGCCTATGCCTCTTAGAGATTGGATGGTCTCCTCCATGTGTTTCATTTTTTTCCGAAGGTCGTCCGTGTCCCCTTCCTCTGGGATAGCAATCACGGTCCTGTTAGATATGGGAACGGCCTTTGGGATGACTGGCTCGTCCTTGAGTCGGGGTTGGTCATCTTTAAGCAGGTTTGTACCACTTTTAGGAGGATTCTGGTCACCCCCTGGTGGTGGAATATTATGTGGTCCTTGGCTTGGCGGATCCTGTCTAAGTAGGAACTGCTCTTTTAGCATTGTGGCCATTTCCATCATCTGTTTTTTGAAGTCATCAAACTCTTCCCGAGATATGGAACCATGATTAGGAATATCAGCCATTTCAGATGTAGAATTTTGGGCTTTCTTAGACTGCGAACGGGTTTGAGGAGCAATCCTGCAGGCAAACGGTTCGAAGTTTAGTCCTGGGGAAATGAAAACATGGATGCATGCTAAAGCTATAACTTTTTTGTGTTTTGGGGTTTTTTAATCTTTCCCTGCAAAAGAGAAAGTTAGTAGTCCTTTAGTGCCATAACCAATGCTAAACATGCTTTATTATGCTCCCCCAACTATTCCCTGCAATTCACAGCGGTTAGTAATCTCTTTCGACATAGAAAAGGGATGTATGAATATTGAATGAGATCATGACATTTAGACATATAAACGTAAAAAGGCATGAAGAGACTTTTCCTGCGTTGGGTTAATCTGAGGCTGACCTATCTTAGGGTTACTCTCACGGGCTTTTCGGCATGAAGGTTCCCAAATCTTCGCAATCTACTCGTTTGAGCCCTTTCGATTGGAGCGGATTTGAGTGGTGCGTTTCCTGAGCCATCTCCGGGGAGCAGCCCCATCGAGTCCAGTAATAAGCAACCGACGGGTTCGCCTCAGGAGGAGGTACAATCTCAACATACATTCACATTCATCGTCCTCACCGTATGCAAATGATTACTTTAAGGTAAATCAACTCCATTCAATCATTCATTCATTGGACAAACAACACACATTCACACAACAATAAAAAGAAATCAAAATGTCGCATACACATACACATTTATAAATTTTAAAGGATAGGATAGCATCAAGATTTGAAAGCGGCTTAAGCCCTCTAATGTCCCCAGCAGAGTCGCCAGCTGTCGACGCCGGGTTTTCTCGTTCTCTTGGTCTCTTCCAAATTTTAGCCTTTTGATTTAATGATTTTTTGGAAAAGGTCGGCATTGATGTCGACGGGGTTTTGAAAGATCGTTTTTTATGATGAGCCAATTAACCAGAGTCGCCAGTTGGTATGTTTGAAATGGATGTACCAACTCATCCGAATTTTCGTGTTTTATAAATCGCTGGCTCATATGTGACTCCGAATTAATTGGTCTGCGAATCGAGATTCATAGAGTTCGGGGGCTTGCTTAAGTGAGGGGAAGGTGTTAGGCACCCCTCGACTTCCGTGAAACACGGTTACCGCAATCTTGATGCTTTTCTATCCTTTGATTCATGAAATGTGTGTGTGTGCGCGCGCGTGTGTGTGTGTGTGTGCCTATATGAATGTTGTGGTGAGTTTGTATGAAAGAATCATTTGGATTTTTTAGGGAAAGTCGTGCTTTAATTTGAGAACGCTTCGAAATGTCTTTTCGGTATACACGAACAAGCTTTATTTTTTATGAGAAAGGTTTGATTTTAATTGTCCAAAACTATGGGATTTTCATTAAGTGTCGTTTTAACAAAACAAGAGTTTTAAACCTTCGTCAAAATAGGAATCGAGATCTATACGTTGCTTTCATAAAATGATGGGCAATTTCTAGGATCTCTTTCACCCTATGCACAAAGATTTAATAAAACGTCAATTATTTATAAAATCATTTCGTGTGTTGTTTTGGAAAACGATTTTTTCTTTAGCTTTCTCGTTAGATAGGAATCGACATTCATTAACGTTTCTCAAATTTTAACCTCGTGATTCTAATATCCTACTTTGATTGATTTTATGAAAATCTTATCATTTAGCTTTGAAATCAATTTCGTGTCATAATTCAAATCGAGCATAAACACGCGTCGGGCTATTCATGGGCATGTAAGCCATCAAAATATCCCCGAACGCCAACAATCACAAATTTCACTATTTCGGGGCCTTAAACACGATTCTCGTCTTAGCGTCGTTTTAAGGCCCAACGATTACATATTTACAATGAAAACTACGTCATTTCTACTTCTTACATCAAGATATGTCCATCATCGGATTTGGACCACGGGGTCGCTCTCCTAGGCTCACAACCATAATTTCTCACAAGCATCAAGTAGATACAACAACATAACTAACAACGGATTGCTTAACGCACCACAATGATTCACAATTAACAATCTAAATAGATCAATTCCACCTAATGTATTTATCGTCATAAACGAGCAAAACCTCACCCAATGGATATCATCGGATTATTAGGAAGAATTTTGTTCCGATGGAACCCTCTCTAATAATTCCTAATCCATTGTTTCATAATAATTTACATGAAATCTACATTTAATTCAATCAAATGATATGATAGGAATTGATATAATAAAAGAGATTTCACCTTGCAATTGTTATCCAAATGGATGTGAACTTGTGTATTGAATAGAAGAAGAAATATGTGTGATACAATCAAATCACAAAATATTATTCCTCTCTTTTTTCTCACTTTCTCTCCTATTTTTTTTGTTGCAAATCTAGCTATTTTCCTCTCAATTTTCGTACTTTGTTGCTGCTGCTGGAATCTCCTTCTTCTCCAAAAATGCTGAACCTCCTGTATGCTGCCGAAGCTGGCTTAAATAGGCTGGCCAAAGCCAGCCGCAGATCTATCTGCGGCTGGCCGCAGATAGATCTGCGGCTGGCCAGCTGGCACGCCTCCCATCGCACTCAGCTGGTAGTGCTGATTTACCGGTTTTCGTGCTGGCGCACCCACTTGGCCGCAGATCTATCCGCGGCTGGCGGGCTTGACTTTCTCGATTTCCGTGCCACGCTTCGATTTTCGTACCGCAACGTCGGTTTTCGCTGATAGGCTCGTGCTTTACAGTCCGAGAATCATTGAGAAGCGCGCCACACCTTCCGGGAATGCCAAATTCGGATAGCCCTGCTATCATGTCGATTTCGGCCGCAAATTATCATGGTGGCGTCGAGTGTCCGTACTTTTCCTATCTTTTGCTCTCGCAGGCCGATCCATTTGACGAATTTGCCCTCCTGTCAAGGTTAGTATACGAAGTGCAAAATTTGGGTGTCTACAGAGGGGTTATGGAAACACCTCTCCATCCCTCTCTTGCAATATGAGGGCTCCTCCGGACATCATCTTCTTAATCACGAAAGGCCCCTCTCAGTTCGGGGCAAGCTTTCCTTTGGCTTCGATTTTTTTTTTTTTTTTTTTTTTTTTTTTTTTTTTTGATAGCAGGCCTTTCTTTAGCACTAGGTCATTTTCTTTGAACTTCTGAGGTCTTATCTTTTGTCGTAAGATCGAGAGATTCTTTGCTGATACAACTGGCCGCGTGAAATAGCAGCCACCCTTTTCTCATCAATTAGGGCCAATTGGTCGTATCGACCTTGCATTCAACCCTCCTCGTTTATCTGAGCATCTCAACCTCAAATGGCAGAACTACCTCTATTCCGTATACCAGAGCGTAAGGGGTTGCCCCTGTAGAAATACGCACCGATTTTCGGTATGCCAGCAGGGTGAAAGGTAGCAGATCCGGCCATCCCCGATGTTTAGCAGACATTCTCGCCATGATTTTTTTGATATTCTTATTCGCAACCTCCACTGCCCCATTCATCTTAGGACGGTAAATGACAGCATTGAGGTGTTTGGTCTTGAACTGGCCACATAATTCCTTCATAAGGGTACTGTTCAAATTTTTGGCATTGTCGGAGACTAAGACCTCAGGTTGCCCATATCGGTGAATGACATCTCCATACTGGCCTAACATCTCTGTTTTCTGGCTAGGGGGTCAGATCTGTTCCTATTTTGAGCTCTCTGGGTTTGTCAGGGGTTCCAATTTTTTATGGTGATGGTTTGGTTTGAGTTGGGTTTGGGGTTTGTCTTCGACCCATCCTTTGATCTCGTCAGGCGTGCCGTCATTATCTGTCTCATCTTGCTCAATGCCCATTAAATCGAAATCCAGCCCAATATCAAAATCGTAGTCAACTTTCGAATTTGAAAAATCGTTTGTTAGGCAAGAGACACTCAAATTGGTACACCTGGCATGAAACAAAATGTTTGTCATATATATATAAGGCATTTTCCTGCAATGATCATCTTTAAGATAACATGACAAAATAACATAATCATGCACAATTTTAAAATAAGGAACAACAACTGGCATCTACTCATGGTCCCTCTTCATAACCTCTGGCTGCTCTACCACGATCTTCCCGCTATCGATCATATTCTGAATTTTATGCTTCAGAGCCCAGCATTCCTGAGTATCATGACCAGGAGAACCCGAATGGTACGCACACTTCTTACTCGGATCAAATTCTCTTCCTTTCGGATCAATTGGGGGTGCCAAATCGCCTATCCTTCCCTGTGCTATTAATACCGCCAAAATCTGCTCGAGAGGCTCCCCAAGCGGGGTGAATACCCGATCTCTTGCTGTCTCAAATCTTCTTCGTTCATCCGACCTTTGATAATTGAAATTAGGTTGTCGGGGTGGCACGATTTTCTGTATTTGCACTGGAGGATTGTTCTCTACCTTTCTAGATGATCCCTGCAGGATGAGGGAAACATCTTCCTCCTTTTTCTGTTGGATCCTACGGGAAGTGCTGCCATAGTTTCCACTCTGGATTTGCTCTGCAACCACTTCCAGAGCTGTGAGGTCCCGGATCTTACCAAACTTTAACCCCATGTCCACCATTTCTCCGTGTTTTATCATCTCGGCAAAAGGTCTCCCAATCCCCGATATCACCCGCTCATAATAGGGCGCCTCCTGAATGTCCACAAAAGTCATTACCATTTCCGCCTCGTTCATTGGGGGATTCACCTGTGCCGCCATACCCCTCCATCGTTGTGCATAGTCCCTGAAAGATTCTTTTGGTTGCTTCTTGATTTTTGTCATTTGATATCTATCAGGGGCCATCTGGGCCTGAAAGCTGTATTGGGTTAAGAAGGTATGGGCCAACTCCTCCCAGTTGTGGATTCGGGCATTGTCAAGGCGGGCATACCAGATCCTTGCCTCCCCTGTTAAGCTTTTCTGGAATAGCTGCATCCTCAGTCCCTCGTCCTCGGCATAAGACCCGAGTTCTCCAATGTATATTTTCAAGTGCGTATAGGGGTCTCCCTTTCCATTGTATTTTTCAAACTCGGGAACTTTGAACTTTTCTGGATATCTGGCTCCGGGGAAAACACATAGATCCGAATAATTAACCCTGCCCAGGGAGCCTATGCCCCTTAGAGATTGGATGGTCTCCTCCATGTGTTTCATTTTTTTCCGAAGGTCGTCCGTGTCCCCTTTCTCTGGGATAGCAATCACGGTCCTGTTAGATATGGGAACGGCCTTTGGGATGACTGGCTCGTCCTTGAGTCGGGGTTGGTCATCTTTAAGCAGGTTTGTACCACTTTTAGGAGGATTCTGATCATCCCCTGGTGGTGGAATATTATGCGATCCTTGGTTTACCGGATCCTGTCTGATTAAGAACTGTTCTTTTAGCATCGTGGCCATTTCCATCATCTGTCTTTTAAAATCATCAAACTCTTCCCGAGATATGGAACTATGATTAGGAATATCAGCCATTTCAAAGGTAGAGACCTGGGCTTTCTTAGACTGCGAACGGGTTTGAGGAGCAATCCTGTAGGCAAACGGTTCGAAGTTTAGTCCTGGGGAAATGAAAACATGAATGCATGCTAAAGCTATAACTTTTTTGTGTTTTGGGGTTTTTTAATCTTTCCCTGCAAAAGAGAAAATTAGTAGTCCTTTAGTGCCATAACCAATGCTAAACATGCTTTATTATGCTCCCCCAACTATTCCCTGCAATTCACAGCGGTTAGTAATCTCTTTCGACATAGAAAAGGGATGTATGAATATTGAATGAGATCATGACATTTAGACATATAAACGTAAAAAGGCATGAAGAGACTTTTCCTGCGTTGGGTTAATCTGAGGCTGACCTACCCTAGGGTTACTCTCGCGGGCTTTTCGGCATGAAGGTTCCCAAATCTTCGCAATCTACTCGTTTGAGCCCTTTCGATTGGAGCGGATTTGAGTGGTGCGTTTCCTGAGCCATCTCCGGGGAGCAGCCCCATCGAGTCCAGTAATAAGCAACCGACGGGTTCGCCTCAGGAGGAGGTACTCTCTCAACATACATTCACATTCATCGTCCTCACCGTATGCAAATGATTTCTTTAAAGTAAAGCCATTCCATTCAATCATTCATTCATTGGACAAAACACGCATTCACACAACAAAAACACAAAAGATCAAAATATCGCATGCACACACATATTCATGAATTTTTTAAAGGATAGAATAGCATCAAGATTTTAATGCGGCTTAAGCCCTCTAATGTCCCCAGCAGAGTCGCCAGCTGTCGACGCCGGGTTTTTCGCTTTCTCGGTCTTTCTTCTTTTCCAATTTTAGCCTTTTGGTTTAGATGATTTTTTGGAAAAGGTCGGCATTGATGTCGACGGGGTTTTGAAAGATCGTTTTTTATGATGAGCCATTTAACCAGAGTCGCCAGTTGGTATATTTGAAATGGATGTACCAACTCATCCGAGTTTTCGTTTTTTATGAATCGCTGGCTCATGTGTGACTCCGAATTAATTGGTCTGCGAATCGAGATTCATAGAGTTCGGGGGCTTACTTAAGTGAGGGGAAGGTGTTAGGCACCCCTCGACTTCCGTAAAACACGGTTACCGCGATCTCAATGCTTTCCTATCCTTTAATTCATGAAATGTGTGTGTGTGTGCGCGCGCGTGTGTGTGTGTGTGCTTATGTGAATGTTGTGGTGAGTTTTTATGAAAGAATCATTTGGATTTTAGGGAAAATCGTGTTTTAATTTGAGAATGCTTCGGAATGTCTTTTCGGCATACACGAGAAAGCTTGGTTCGTTATAAGAAAAATTTGATTTTTTATTTATCAAAACTATGAGATTTTCATTAGGTGTCGTTTTGGCAAAACAAGAGTTTTAAACCTTCGTCAAAATAGGAATCGAGATCTATACGTTGCTTTCGTGAAATGATCGGGCAATTTCTAGAATCTCTTTCACCCTATGCACAAAGATTTAATAAAACGTTACTTATTTCTAAAATCAAATTTTGTGATGTTTTGAAAACGATTTTCTTTAGCTTTCTCGTTAGATAGGAATCGACATTCATCAACATTTCTCAAATTTTAACCTCGTGATTCTAATATCCTACTTTGATTGATTTTATGAAAATCTTATCATTTAACTTTGAAATCAATTTCATATCATAAATCAAATCGAGCATAAACATGCGTCGGGGCTATTCATGGGCATGTAAGCCATCAAAATGTCCCCGAACGCCAACAATCACAAATTTCACTATTTCGGGGCCTTAAGCACGATTCTCGCCTTAGCGTCGTTTTAAGGCCCGACGGTTACACGTTTACAACGAAGGATTACATTGTTCCTAAATACATACGTCAAAATTTGTCCATCATCGGATTCGGACCATGGTGTCACGCTCCTAGGCTCACATCCACAATTTATCACAAACATCAAATAGATACCATAACATAACTAACAACGGATTGCTTAACGCCCCACAAAGATCCAAAATTAACAATCTACATAGATCAATTCCATCTAATGTATATATCGATATGAACAAGCAACACCTTACCCAATGGATATCATCGGATTATTAGGAAGAACTTTGTTCCGATGGAACCCTCTCTCATAATTCCTAATCCATTGTTCCACAATAATTTACATAAAATCTACATTTAATTCAATCAAATGACATGATTGGAATTGATATAATAAAAGAGATTTCACCTTGCAATTGATATCCAAATGGATGTGAACTTGTGTATTGAATAGAAGAAAAAAGTATTATGTTGATACAATCAAATCACAAGAATAATATTCCTCTCTTTTTTTCTCACTTTCTCTTCTATTTTTTGTAGCAAAATCTCACTATTTTCTCTCTATTTCCGTGCTTATGTTGCTGCTGGAATTTCCTTCTTCTCCACAATTGCTGAACTTGCTGAACCTCCTGTATGCTGCCCGAAGCGGCTTAAATAGGCTGGCCAGAGCCAGCCGCAGATCTATCTGCGGCTGGCCGCAGATGGATCTGCGGCTGGCCAGCTGGCACGCCTCCCATCGCACTCAGCTGCTGAGTGCTGATTTCCTGGTTTCCGTGCTGGCGCACCCACTTGGCCGCAGATCTATCCGCGGCTGGCGGGCCTGACTTTCTCGATTTTCGTGCCACGCCTCGATTTTCGTGCCGCAACGTCGGTTTTCGTTGACAGGCTCGTATTCCGCAGTCCGGGAACTTCCGGGAGACGTGCCACCTCATTCGGAAGTGCCTGCTTCGGACGGCTTTATTGTCACGTAAACTTGGGTTACCCAAAACATTTCGGCGGTGCCGGGCGCTCTCCCTTGTGCCCGCTCCTTTGTTCCCGCAAGCTGGTTCAATTGACGATTTTGCCCTCCTGTCATGATTAGTAGAAGGAAACGCAAAATTTGGGTGTCTACAGAGGCCATTATGGAGGAGAAAGAACTGCAACCAAGGTCTTACAGTCGGGATTTTTCTGGCCTTCGTTGTTCAAGGACGCCCATCTCTTTGTGCTTAAGTGTGATAGATGTCAACGGGTTGGAAATATCTCGAAGCGGCACGAAATGCCTCTCAACACCATCCTTGAGGTTGAACTATTTGATGTTTGGGGTATCGACTTTATGGGGCCATTTCCGTCATCGTTCAACAATCAATACATACTTTTGGCAGTGGATTACGTGTCAAAATGGGTCGAAGCACTTGCATTACCCACCAATGATGCCAAAGTGGTTCTACGGTTCCTGCACAAGAATATCTTTACTAGATTCGGTACACCAAGAGCCATAATCAATGACGAAGGTACTCATTTTTGTAACAAGCAGTTCACTAAGTTGTTAGCTAAGTACGGAGTCAAACACCGGATTGCTACAGCTTATCATCCCCAAACGAATGGCCAAGCAGAGGTATCGAATCGGGAAATTAAGCAAATTCTGGAGAAAGTGGTAAACCCGACTCGTAAGGACTGGGCAATGAAACTAGACGATGCTTTATGGGCGTATTGCACTGCTTATAAGAATCCCATCGGAATGTCGCCGTATCATATGGTTTATGGGAAAGCTTGTCATTTACCGGTCGAACTTGAGCATAAGGCCTATTGGGCAATTCAAAAGTTGAACCTTGATCTTCAAGCCGCTGGTGAGAAAAGGTTGCTCCAATTGAACGAGATGGAGGAGTTTCGCCATCATGCCTATGAGAATGCCAAGCTGTACAAAGAAAAAGTCAAAAGGTGGCATGACAAACGGATTGTGGATCGAAAGTTTGAACCGGGACAAGCTGTGCTATTGTTCAATTCCAAGCTGCGGTTATTTCCTGGGAAGCTAAAGTCTAGATGGTCAGGCCCTTTCATTATTACTGTTGTAGGATCTCATGGGGCAATTGAAGTCGAAGAGCCGGATTCAAAGCGCACATTCAAAGTCAACGGTCAGCGACTCAAACATTATTGGGGAGGCGATGTGGATCGACAAGTATCAGTGATTCACCTTTATGTTCCCGATCAAGCTGAAGCCTAATACTGCTGAGAGAGTCGGTCTGACGACTATAAACCAAGCGCTTGATGGGAGGCAACCCAATCATGATATTTTATTGCTTTCATAGAACTAGTTTCATTAATTTTTTTTTTCTTTTTTTAGGAGTAGTTTATGTGTTTTTGTTGTATTTAGTCTTCAATCTTCCGTGTTTAACTCATTTATGTGGTGTTTATTGAAACAGGGATACAATCTATGGGAATGATTTAGAATGAGGAAACATGTTCATTGGGATGGTACAAGAGAGGACAAGAGGATCAAGAGGAAAAAGCAGAAAAATTTTCAAGTCTGAGGATTCTCGCCCCGGAGAGAAAATTGCACTAAGTTTTCTCGCCCCGGCGAGAACCTCTCTGTTAAAGCGCGCTCCGGCCTGGATTTTTCTCACCCCAGCCCCAACCTCTCTGCCACTTCTCGCCCCGGCGAGGTTCACAAGCCTATTTTCTCGCCCCGGCGAGAATCGCGGAATTCAGTTTTAAAAATCCGATTCTAATTTGATGTTTAACATTCCAACTCCCATGCAACTTCTCCAAAACACTATTTCTCCTTCTCTAAGACCGACCCAACCCAAATTCCTCCTATTTCTCTTCGAATTTCCTTCCAATTACTTTCCATACTTGAAATCCTACGCAAACCCTAAATCATACCACTATAAAAACAAACCCTAGCCTCTGTCTAATCCATCTCTCATTCATTAGACGGAATACTCTGTGGTTTTCAAGGTTTCTTTTTGCTCTATTGTTGCATGCAAGTATTCTAGGGTTTACTCCTCAGATCTATTCCATTGGATTGTGCTTTTATCACTTCGGAGTTAGAAAAGTTGGAGTTTGGGAGGTATTGTGATTGCATAGGGGATTGTAGTGTTTGGGTTGTTTGTCAAAAGATCAATCATAGCTCCAAAGAGGCAACGTGGTGAAAGATCATCGTCTACTCCATCCAGGGCCTTTGATAGAAGAAAGTTTGTCAGTGCAGAGGTAGCTATCAGATATGAAACGTATACATCGGGTAAAGCTCTAACTCCCGAGCGCGGTCTCACGCCTGACGAGGTGGTTGATGGGGAGATGATGCATCAAATAGTCGAGAGGGGATGGGAGACATTCACTGCCCATCCGGAGCCTGCATGTATAGCTATAGTCAAGGAGTTTTATGCTAATGCAGAGGACGCGGCTATATGCGAAGTTACAGTCCGAGGGAAGACAGTGTCCTTCAGTGCCCAAACAATCAATAAGTATTACAACTTGAGGTCGGATTTACGTTGCAGATACACTCGATTCCTTGAGGAGGGACCCAATGTGGAGAAGGTAGTTACTGACTTATGCAGGCCTGGGACGACATGGATATCTAGAGGGCCACGTGCTGCACCTATGTTTCATAGCAAGGACTTGAGTCGGTATGGTAAGGTATGGTATGCCTTCCTTTCGGCTAAACTGATGCCATCACAGCACGTGAGTGATGTTCCCAAGGAGAAGGTGTTGTTACTATATTCTATTGTGACAGGGATTGAGATAAATGTGGGTCAGTTGATTGAGACATCGATTCGCCGCACTATACGGACTTTGCATAGTCAGGGTGGTTTGCCTCACCCTTCGTTGATATGTGGTTTGTGTCTTCGTGCGGGAGTTCATTGGGGAGCTGAGGAGGCTTTGCAGCAGCCCTTACTACTTTTGGATCACCGTTTGATTGCACGTTATAAGGAATGGGAAGGCGGTGAATCCCATCCTCATGGTATGGGTTACATAGTTCATTCTCCTCCCGTCGAAGAAGCACATGAGTCCGATGATGATGAGGGAGAGGGTCCTTCAGCAGGTCCTTCCACTTCTACTGGGCCAAGGAAAGCCAAGTTCAGCCTCCAGTTTCGAGAGTTGCAGCATCTTATTGATTCTCATCATAAGACCATATTGAGGCAGAAACAGCGATTGGCGGATCGGCAGGAGCATATGTATGCGTACCAACAGAGTTGCACCCAAACCATGGCGAACATGTACTCCAATATGCAGCCGATGATGGATCCTGTTCAGTTTCCCGCAGCCCAGCTATTGCCAGTTTTTCCACTACCATCCCCAAATGACGATGATGAGTTCGAGCCTACTGCTTGAACTGCTAGGGGAGTCCTCTGTTCTTAACTTTCTTTATTTCTCGCACAATGAAGAGATTGTTTCGTTTGAGTTTGGGGGGGTGTGTTTGCATATTTGCATTTTTAGCTCATTTGAATTTGTAGTTTTAGTTGCATGAGTGTCATTGTAGTTATATTTATGAAAAAAAAAACTCCAAAAACCCAAAAAATTAGTAGCATAGGATCATATGATATTGCATTTAGAGGTATTCAAGCAATGTATTGATGGAAGTCATTCAGGGATGGCCAATGATGAAATTTGATTAGTTCTATTATAGTTTAACGGGATGGATACTTATTGCTAAATCTGGAGTTTAACTGTTGTAGTTGTGGTTATTTGAGACCTGTGGTTTTTACTTGTTCACGAATGTGTATTAAAGCAATTAGGAGTTGGTTCTTCTTTGGTGTATTAGATGCTCATATGCAGATATAGACTGTTATCACTTGTTGGATCTAAAAAAAAAGAAAGAAAACTGAGAAAAGATGAAAAATAAATTTTTTTTGAATAAATACTGCTTCGATGTCTGTCTAAGTGCAAGAAAACGTGGAATTAATGAATATAGATAGATAAGAGCAGGTCTTGACTAAGTTTGTCTTTGTGGCCGGTGTCATTTGAATGAGTATACCCTTAGGAGATGTCTTTACACTGAGCGCCCTAAAATCGTCTGGTTTGGGAGTCGTTGGTTGAAAGTTCGCTACACGGGTGGCACTGAATAGCCTAATAAAGATGAACATTGCACTAGTCGGGATATATGACGAGATGGAGCGTAAAACGCACTCGTTAAAGAAAAAGACGGAAAAAATGAGAAGGCAAGTGAATAGCAGTTGAGCTTAAAAGTAAACTCTGTGAACTTGTCTCTTTTTGAGCATTGTGATACCTAGAGTTGGATTCATACCCTGATTGGTTTAATATATGTTGCATACTTATGGAAGGGTTGAGAGTGATTCATAATTGCTAATAGTTGGCTTTTGGATGGTGTGAGGTTGAAATTCTGTTGAACTGGTAGTTACTGATTTCTGAGGCCGGAGTTTTATGTTGTCTATTGATTTATTGCTTGAGTATGGTTAGTCATGCATGTGCATTCATGTAGTAGCTAGTTTAGTTGTGGTTTTGCTTTGTTTTGTGTTTTGCTTGAGGGCAAACAAAGTTTTGAGTTTGGGGGTATTTGATGAGTAGGTTTTAACCTACGCGTTTGATATGTCTTTTGGCTCATTCTTTACTTGTTTTTAAGTGTTTGGTAGCTTTTTACTTGTTTTGCATTGGTTTTGTAGGTCATGGCTGGATGCAGGGATGAAAAGTAGAAAATTGGCTTGGTGCAGGGCATTCTCACCGGGGCGAGAATTTGTGTGTTATATTTCTCGCCGGGGCGGGAGTTCGCCGGGGCGAGAACTTATGCTTTGAATTTCTCGCCGGGGCGAGGAAGCGGCAGATGGAAATCCTGATTTTGCTGGAATGCTGTTATGTTGGAAAGATAGAAGTGATCAAGGACTCTTGCTATTAAACTTATTGAGGGACAAAAGAAGACTATAAATAGAAGATCAAGACTTGGATTTAGAGACACAGACTTATTCAGAGATTGAATTCCAGAGCTGAGCAAGGAGATTGGAGGACAAGTCAAGCATTGTGAGAAGTTCAGATTGGAGAGTTAGAGATTATACTGAGTTTTCTTTAAATCTTTATCCTCTGATTTGTAATTAATTATGATGTCTTATTTTGTTATTCTAGTTTTTATTGTCAGTATGAACTAAATTCTTAATTAAGGCTACAATTGAACCAGTTATAATTATGAGTTGATTATCTATTTGATTTCAATTGTTCAAATTGATGGGAGTTGTCTATCTTATTTTATGCTTATTGATTAATTGTTTGGCCGACAATTAGCGGGTTACTTTAGATGAATTCGGGAGATGAAATCTAGGGTTAGAACTGGATAAGATAGCATGTATTCTCAATTATTTGCATGTGTTGAATAATTGGATTTGTGAAGTAAATAGGAATATTGCTTGCTGCATGTAACAATTGGAAATTGGAACTTAATGAATTTAATCTTTTAACTTTGCATAGGAATATAGTAGAGTTATTTGGATTAGATAGATTTATTTGATCACTTGGAAAAGGGCTTATAAATGCAATTAAATTTCTGTTAACAACTTCATTGAAGTGAATGATTGGAAGACATAGATAGATTGGTTTTTGATAAATAACTGGGGATATTGTAGTCTTAATCATCTTAAATCTGAATTTCAACCTTTGAATTAATTGTCAGTGTTAGTATTTATTTAATTATTCTTAATCAAAAATCCCAATTTATGATTGTTTAATAGAATAGGCATAATTTAGATTGGTAATTGGAGATTAAAAACATAGTAATTCCTGTGGGTTCGACACTCTTTCTTATCACTTTATTACTTGTTGATCGTGTATACTTGCACGTAATTGTCGATTGTGAAATAGGGAAACACAACTCAAGATCATATACCAAATGATCTGATTTAATACATTATCGGTGGGTAAAAATAAAACTCACACCACAACAATAACTCTTTCTATTTTAGACAATAACTTCTTTACTCAAGCGAGTCTGCTAACGAAAAATGTCGTCTAGCATAAGTACAAACAATACCATACTACAAGTTTTCTAACTTATAACATCTCAATTAGATATAACATAACAGAGTTACAATACAAAGATTTATTTCTTCTAGCTATAAAGTTTTTGTTGTTAAACTCATCTTCAACCCCATCTTTTTTCCTCATTTTTTCGGGATCTCCGGATACCTCGTACTTCACTGAAAGTGTTTGTTTGAAGCAAGAGTGAGCACGACGGCTCAACAAGTTCAACAGTTTCACATAACACATAAATCATGCATCATGCATGCTTGGCAATATATTCATGTATGACATTGTATACATGCTTCTCAATTATTATACATCGCACTTAAAACATGCTTCGTAACTTACATCAAATCATGCTTCACAATTTGTACATATTTCACATGTAATCATGATTCATGCTTTTCACATACTTCAAAAATAATCACACCCATTGATTTCACATATCATCAATAACATCAATATAGATTCATATCAACAAGTTAATATCACATTGTACATAACAATGCATATAGCAACAAGTTTTGAAAAACTTGTCTGATAAGTTTATCCAGCATATGCTAACATTATTATGTTTCTCGAACAACCTACAATCGTAATCTAGTTAACATATTCACATTAGTCACAATACGCATTACAAGTCTTAATTATGACTTTAACTTTCAATTTTCTCAACTTTTACGATAGCTTAGCTAATTCATATCTCACTCGTACCAACTCGGAATTGGTTCATCTTTGGATAATGAATTACCCATAACATGGTCTAACTAGCCCTATAGGTGTTATAAACAACAAAATTCTCGAACTCAAAAAGTTCAATTTAAGAGGTCAAACATGTGGGTTCTCGCAGTGTGTAGACTGCTGGACCCCGGCTCGATTAAATGGCCATAACTTCTTCGTTTTTTAACCTTTTTGGGTAATTCTTGAGTCCATTCTCATCAGAATTTCCCCCTCTACAACTTTCCTTTAGAATTCAAATCAAGATTCCAATCGGAAGTTGACTCAAAATCGCTCTCAAGGACAGAATGCAAACTAAACTTCATTTTCCTTCACTTGAAAGACAAACCTTGACACCTTATGTATTATTTAGCTAGTTCATCATGTTATATTACTTACTAATATAGTAATACATAAACCAACACAAAGTCTAACACTTTTAAAACATGTTTTCAAGATCAAACAATGATCGATTTAAAACTAACACTTAGGGTTTTACAAAACGACAACTTTTAAGTTTAAAACTTATTATGAACATAACATAGCTCCTTTTTCATTTATTTGAAAGAGGTTATTATCACCACTTGTAGATCTATAAAATAAACTTATGGATCTTTAAAAATACTCATAAAAATATGAGGTTTTCTTTTGAAAATCACAACCAACAAAGTTAAGGCTTAACTTTAAACAACCATATCTAGGTTTCTTAAATATACATGGACAAAAATGTGATCTATCTATATTTTTACCATCATAGATCCGCCTTATACCATTGGAACTACCATGTTCCACCATATAGATCATAGATCTCCCAACACAAACCTAGATCTAACAATATTAACCAAAAATATAAAGTTCTAGGTTTTAGAAATACTTTTAAACCTTTAAGGTTTCTTCTTCTTCTTCTAGATGAAAGGATGTCAAGCTTGAGCATCCTCCTCTTCTTATTTCCATGGCTTTGATAGAACATAGCTAAAGCTCATTTACCTACTTCTCATGGCCATCCACGAATTTCTCTCGCTCTCTCTATTGTTCTAGCTATTTAGCTTAAGGAAAAGAAGTGAAAATGAATGAAATAAAATTGTCAAGCCTTGGTTAATCAACCAAGCTTCTCTCTCCTCTTGTAATTATGCTTGCAATAACATTACATACATAATTTATATCTATTCTTTTCTCCCACCACTTAACCAAAGCTAGGTAACCAAAGGTGGTTAAATAAACTAGGGGACAAGGCATTAATTAAAGTAGATGGGATAAGACATTTGGGGGCTACTTTGTAAGAGATGTGAGAGGCTAGCTCTAGCTCTCTGTTGGCCCAAGATAGGCGGTTTCCACATGCTCTATTTTCCCACACTTTTGTTTTTATTTTTCATTTAATTTATATATAAGTATACTTGCAATAATATTACATACACATATGTGTATCTATCTAATCCCTCCACCATTTAACTTAGTTGTAGTTAACTTTCTAACATTTACCTCAAGGTCAAAATTCAATCAACCTTAGTTAGTTATCAACTTATTCTCCTTCTCCCAAAAATTAACCTAGGTATGGTTAATTCTCATCATCACATGCATTCATCTAGCGTTTAACCAATGTTTGGTTAATGCCCTCTCTTGTTTACCAACTATGATTATTCAATTAACCTTACATTGGTTAATTCTCTACAACCTTTCATTTCTCCAACACAAGCTACCAACCTAGCCCATCATAGCTCTCTTACACTACTTACACACATCACCAACTTGTCACTTCTATCCCCTTTTTGCTCCTACCAATGCAACTTTGGATAAAATAAAAGCAAAAGTCTACCCACTTGTTTTAATTTCTTTTTTCCTTTTCTTTTAATAAGAATACTTGCAAAATTATATATATGTATAAATATACTAATGCATATATATAAATACACCAACACATACTCTTCTCTCTCTTCATTATCTAAACCTTTCATTTATGGAAAGTTTCCAAACTTTCCATTTATGGAAAGTTTCTACCCTTCTATTTCTTTGGGCTTCTTTAACTCAAGGTTGGTTAAAATATGGTCAACCTAGTTTACTCATCCTTTAGCTAATTTGTTGGGTTACTCATAAAACCCTAACACATTAAATCCTTACTCATAGCTTGGGCTTATAATAAATCCCTCTTGGACTATCAATTATTATACATTTGAGCTTATATTTAAATTACTCACTTCACATCTAGGCAATCCCATATTGGGCTATCATAATTAATCTTCTTATTGAAATTCCATATATTAATCACACTAGTTAATTACCTAATGATGATCACCCTTCTCGTTAGTCAATCAAGGCCAACATTCAAGCTATGTTAATTCATAAAATTGTTTTATCTTGTTTCTCATTAATTAACCTAGTTAATTACTCATCTAGGCTTGGATCATTATCATCCTACCCTTCATCCTAAACTTTCCATTTATAGAAGGTCTCTAACCTCTTCTTATTGGTGGACATCTATACACCACAAGTTTCCTTTTATAGAGAATTCCAAAACTTTTCATTTATGGAAAGTTCCTAAACTTTCCATTTATGCAAAGTTCCTAAACTTTCGATTTATAGAAAGTTTCTCCTCTCATATTTTCGAATAGTAAATACGCTCTTATACTCCATATAAACGCTATTCGGGAATGTGAAAATGTGAAAAGAATGAAGAAGCGTTTCTCGCGTGAATAGTCTTTCCCGCGTTATTTTTTAAAAAAATATTTTTCCTCTACGATTCATTAATGCTTATATCGTATCACATAACACATTGATTAGATCGCATAAATCCATCTTCATTGATCACTTAAAATCATAATGCACAAATATATCATTGTTTCTCCTAAAGTTTCTACTTATGGAAAGTTTTTGGGGTAACTTCTCTAACCCCATCTAGCTTATACATGCTTGTATACCCATATATCTCTATATACCACCTTATCAATTCTAGGGTTTCAATCCCTTACATATCGTTTCACACATTTAATTTTTAACACATAAATTAGGTTAAAGTGTTTAATCATCTATACACAATCATCTTCTTCAAAACTAGGTTTTAAACTCAACCCTTATAAGGATTCCATCATCGGAACCACTACTACCGAAACGCTCAAGTTCGGTTAACTTCTAAACTCTTACGACATTTATTTCATCGCATAATCTTTTTGAATATGTCCTCAATTCATATAGGTTCTTTCAAACCCAAAGAAAATATTGAGTCATTTCTCTACACATTTCTCTGTTAACAATCTAGGTTTTGACTTTAACCTTTATTTAATATTTGAGACCTTATTTACAAGTCTCATAATTATCCGAGATATTACAAAATACCCCAAATAGTTTATGTAATAGGATTAGTTAGAATTATTTTGAAAAATTGGAGACAAAGGAGCAAGGAGCGCTTGAAGACCCATTTGTAATGGAGCCCGGGTTTAAATGTAATAGTTATATTTAAATTCAGTTCTTGCACCCTAGGTTTGACCTTTTGGTTCACTTGGTGGCTCTAGTGAACCAAACTAGAATAAAAGTGTGAAGCCCCGAAAATCCACCTGCTAGCTTCTTTTAGCGAGGTCGGACTTCGTGCTCACGTGTACAACCTTTACATAATGCTATAGAAATTTTAACTTTTAATAATCAGAGTATAATATGGAAAAATGATACTATTATAATATCATTTGTTCATGGTTATAGCATTCCCAGATAACTTGTTCTTATTTCAAATAAGTCCTAAAAGACTTGAAAACAAATATCCATTTATCTATCCGAGACTTACAGTATTAGCAACCAGTCAGTTCCCAGGAAAGAGGGGGCTTTCTGTTAAAACGGCGCGCAATTAGATGACCTAACCCCTTTCTTTGTCAAAACTTTCTAGACATTGCTAATAATGTTAACCTAGCATAGATAAATGACTTCAACATCTACGAACTTAAATCTTTATACCTCTACAACAGATCTGGTGTTCAAGCTTAACTAGTTAACCACCTATTATATATTCCATAATATATAACTTCTATCTATCCAAGGTTCATAGTATCCCAAAACAGATAGTAATTCTCGTCAGAACACTAAATGTGTTTGGATACCCTCACTTGGATGTATAGATTTATATTGTATGGATATCTCTTTCATATCAATAATTCCTATCTATCTGATATTCACAATATTAATGATAAGATTATTCTTGGAACAGAGGGGCGCATTCCGGTAAAGGTGGCACCTTACCGGCGCTCATTAAGTGTAACTTCAATGCTTACAGAACTCCCAATATCATTCAAATACCCTCATTCAGATGTATAGTTCATATAGATATTGTACTAAATCAATACTACTTTCTAACTTAATCTAAGAATGTAAATACAACGCAATTGATATAACCAAAGATGATAATATATGTTTCATAACTTTAAGTTTAATCATTCTCAGTACTATGTTCTTATTACAACAAAGTCTATAAGACTTGAATTTATTAAAACAATAAGATAACACTAATTAACTCTGCCTCTTTCCATTGTTCGTCCCTGAAGTTTCGGGATTTCCATCTAAAACTGCAAAGGAAAGTTTATGCAAGGATGAGCTACAAAATGCTCAGCAAGTTTATGTCAAAAATGTAAACACAATGTGTTTGATTTGAAAGAAGTTCAACGATTTTGCCTAACTGAGGGTTCAATATACGAACCATGTGTTTCAACCAGTTCTGCCAGTCTTCAATGACTTAGAAAAGCTTTGTTCAGATATCTTATAGGGGATCAGCCTATTCGATATCCTAGGAGTATGCATACCATCTTAATCGTGCCCAACATGCACTTGATGTCAATATATTATCGACAATAACATCCCATAAAGGGTGTTTGTATACTCAGTTATAAGATGTCGTACCAAACAGTTTTGGCTTGACACAACAATTTATGCTCTGATAAACAATATATGAATAATGATTCTTTTCTTAAGTTATGTTGAATCAAGAAGCAATAACTTCACAATAATTAATAGCAAGATGTATAAGACTTGCATAAAGGTAACAAAGTTTGGAGACTTGCCTTGTATGTATTTTACAGTTGATATAACGTCTAAACGTTCGTCGTAAATCCTACGATTATCGGCGTGCATAACTAGTTAAACGTTTAACAAATAACTCTTTTAAGTTTTTATTTCGGTTATTATAATCTCTTATAATTAAAAGTCCTTCTACTATACATGAAAAAATTTCAGCATTATAACTGAATATTCATCAACTATATTTAAAATAAATTGAGCATTATAACTACTTGTAAAATGAATATTCGTCTACTATGTTTGAAATAATTCGGGCATTATAATTGTTTATACAATGAATATCCGGCTATTATATTTGAGATAATTTCAGCATTATAACTGCTTATAAAATGAATATTCTTACTAAATACTTGAAGAAAATCGGACATAGTAACTACTTATAAAAGTATATTTTAAACTTTATAAGAGAAATAAATCGGACATTATAACTGCTTGTAAATAAGACTTTTGTACTATATATATAAAATAATTTGGGCATTATAACTGCTTGTAAAAGTATATTTTTACTAATACATACATAAAAATGAAAATTATAACCACTAGAGTATACCTCTTGTAGTTGCTAGCTTTACTTCCAATCGCGTAGCGCTTCGATGCTTCGAAAGTAATTTTTATCTCAGAATATAAATATAGAGGGTTTTTGCTCTTGAATTGCTCCTGAACATGGTAAGGAATGAATGAACTTAGCTTGCTATTTATAGGAAAATATAGTTTTGCTAATTGCCCGTTAGGGCTCCTCAATGAAAATATCTTCTAAGCTCGACAATGCAGCTTGCAATTGAACCTTTCTTCTAAGCTCCTCAGTGAAAATATCTTCCAAACTCAACAATACAGCTTGCAATTGAACTTATCTTCTAAGCTCCTCAATGAAAATATCTTACAAGCTCGACAATGCAGCTTGTAATTGGACCTATCTTCTAAGCTCCTCATTGAAAATATCTTCCAAGCTCGACAATGCAGCTTGTAATTGAACTTATCTTATAAGCTCCTCAATGAAAATATCTTCCAAGCTCGACAATGCAGCTTGCAATTGAACCCATTTTCTAAGCTCCTTAATGAAAATATCTTGCAAGCTTGACAATGCAGCTTGTCACCGTAAGCATGACAAATTACTTTGTCATTCCCAAGCACGACACAAGAACTTGTCAAAAATAATTTATCGGGATGTTTCTCGGAGAAATCGTAGAAAGCACGACAAATCATTTTGTCAATGTAAGCACGATTAAGCAGCTACAAAAAAAATTTATTTGACCTAATTCATTGTTTACATAATATAATCACAAAACACCTGCTTCGAAATATCATTTCGATCTTTATTAAGCACATATGGTACAAAATTCAAATCTCGTTAGGGCTTAAGGTTTTAAACTTCTCGATACCTAGTTTTAGGTCACTAAATTAACCTCTAACCATATACGATCGTATTCATAAATATTCAGGGTATTACAAAAAGTCCATAATCAATCCAGGTAGAATATAGTATTCTATATGTGCATGCTTACTATATATATTATATATTATCCAACATGTTTTGCATGTTAATTAATATGACGCGTATTATATATATATATATATGTGTGTGTGTGTGTGTGTGTGCATGCGCGCTAAACAAGATGAGACAAATAATAAAAAACCCCTCAAAGAAATTATATTAAGTCCTAAACGTTCAAAGATATTTAGAATATCGAACGTCGCCTTCTAGCATGGTAAAGTGATAGAGTATTGAATATTTAATATGAGTTTGTTGTGTCACACAAGGCAAGTATTAAATATTTAAGATGTTGCTTTATAATATTTGATACTTATTAAGGAATTGAACATTATTATTTTGTTGTGTCACACAAGGGCGGTATTTTTCTCTTCACATATATGGAAGTGCTAGGTTGGACTTAACTTGGATAATTTTGACTCGGATGTGTCACACTTGATCAAAATAATCTAAGAGGCAAAATACAAGGAGTTACATGGTGATGTAATTGACAATAGTTGTCTACCTATTTATTTATATATAGTTTGTTGTGTCACACAAGGCTATATACATTTGAAATGAGATCCTTATTCTCACTACCAAATCTTTAACTAGATTTGCCGAACTATATATTGAGGGTAATATAGTTTGATGAAACTAGTGGAAGATACCAATTTAAATAAAGACCTAATTTATTTTGGTAATTAAGAAATGACTGTATGTAAAAATATTGTTAAACTACAAATTCATTTATAGAATTTTACAATGTCTAATTTACTATCACTGCAGAGCATATTAGATGCTAATTAACTGGACCGAATTACACGGACTAGTTAAGGAATCTGAGAATAGTTCTCAAGGCTGAAAAGCTATCTTATATCCTTAATACGCCTATCCCTGCAACTGTTGCAGAAACAGCCTCTGAGGAAGAGATTGTTACTTTTAGAAAGTGACAAGATGATGCATAGTTGGCTCAATGCATCATGCTCGCATCCATGAGTAACAAGCTTCAGCGTCAACATTAAACTATGGATGATCCTACTATACTCTTGTACCTTCAAGGAGTTGAATGGTGAAGAAAGTAGGACTATTAGATATCATATATCTAAGGAGCTCTTGTAATAACCCAAGGAATTTTGATATATTAAAATAAGAAATTTTACGTATTATATATATATATATAATAAATTTCTTATATGGTGAATATGTAATATGTAATATATATATGTAATAACCCAAGGAATGTGAATATGTAATATGTATATATATATATATATATATTTATTTATTTCATATATGGTTTCAAATAAATTTCTTATTAAAGAAATAGTTGATATTTATAAATTATATTCTTTTAATAAATTAATTTTTATATTAAAAGATATATTATCATTTATTTTTCATAAAAATATGATTACTATATTATTTAAATGATAAATGTATATTTTAAGAAGTGATTATTATTATTACTATGATTATTTCTTTATGATATGAATTTGTAAGATTAGTCAATTTATTTTAAATTCATTAAGTATGGTAAATGTGGTAAAGTGACATTATGAATCAAAACCCTAATTTGATCTATGGTCATGTATTTTAATTTTAAATATAATTATTGTTGTAATTATATTTAAAAGGATTTATGTTTATATAATGGATATATGAATAATAAGAATTTATTTTCTTATGTAAATTCGAATATTAAATATACTAAAGATTATATTTACATTTGAATGTGTGAATGTATATTATGGATATTAATTTTAAATATAATTAATGATATAATTATATTTACAATAAAGGAATATGTATTTTGGATATTAAGAATTTGTTTTGTTTAAGTAATTTAAATATTAAATAGAATAATTAATTATATTTGTATTTAAATGATTATGTGGATAATATGTGATTAAGGAAAATGATTAGGAAACTCTAATTCATAATTTGGGAACCCTAATAATACCAAGAAACCCTAAATTTCAAATTATAAAACCCTAGTTACATTAAAAACCCTAATTTTGAATTATTATGTCTTAATTAAATCTTTATTTAATTCCTAAGTTAATTTTCTTAAACCCAAAAATTATTGGGTAAGCATTAGGGGTTCAAATCTAATGTTTAAACAAGATACCCTTAAATGTATTTATTAGTTTACTAAACTAACCTTTTTCATTTATTTTAATTAAAGATATGCAAAATCTTGCAAAACCTTATCCAAATCTTGTGACTCATTATGCAAGATATTCCCACATGTTGCAAATCTTCTCCAATCAGCCGACCATTGACACCTTGCACCAGCAGATTCAATGAATCAAATGGGTTAAGGATTAAAGAAAGAAAAAGTAAAGAAAAGCTCACATTATTTTCTAAACAAAGCTAAGACCCTTACTCTCTCTCTAACCTACGAAATATACTCTCAACATCAGTCTCTAAGAAGCCAAAAACCTTCTCAAGCCTTACAAGATCAGAACACCAAGATTAAATCAAAAGTTTTCATAAAAGGTATAAAATAAAAACCCTCATGCTAGATCTTCTGACCTTTGTTGAGAGTGATGTTTGAATGTTAAAATATGTGCTATGGTAAGTGTATTGATGATCTGGGTTGAGAAACAACATTTTCATAACATCAAAAGGCTCGAAATCAAAGATTTTTCAAAACTGCCAAGAACCCTAATTTTAGCTCTGACAGGCCAAAGTCGGGGGCTTTAATTCTCAACCTGTTCATGATATCTTGTGTTTAAGTGTTTGTATATGTTCTATGCAATGATCTTAGTATTCTGCAATTAGAATCATGCTTATATCATGTCTAAATCGTAAGTTATTGTTGGTCAAAACCCATTGACCGAGCATGAACTCTGTTTCTGGGTAACCCAGAAAGTTCATGAGCGTTCTGACAAGTTTTTCCAAGCTTCAGATCTGCTTCGTGTTTTGTTGTTTGATCATGAAAGTGCAATATTTTGTTCTTTGGTATATAGACTACAATGTCATGGCATTAAATCGTGTATTACATGAACATAATGGGAATTAATTGCAGTCAAACTGCGTTCACCGTAATGGAAAGATAAGTTTTCTAGGTTTTCTAGAAAACTGAAGAACAGGCTAGGCAGACACTTTGACCCTTTAATTTATCCTTGATCCTATGTTGTTTAGACCCGAATCTTGATATAAACCTCTAGCCTTACATTTTGTCTACTGCATCGAAGCAGTTAGAAGCCCAGGAGTTAAATCAAACGAAATTTAAAGTTGCTCAAAGTACCTATGCTCGCATTGACTAGGTTGTTCTTCAAGAAATGAAGAATAGCTTTAGCGACGGTTGCTGTCATTGCAGCCCTACAACGACAGTTTTAATGAAAAAATTAATTATATTAATTAAATAAATAGAAATAAATAGATATTAATTATTAAAAATTCATAAAATAGTTTTAAAAATTATTTTAAGTTATAAAAATTAACTTTTAATATTTTGACATAAATTTCATTAATAATTTAATTTATTTAATTATTAATGGTAATTAATTCATTTAATAATTATATTAAATAAATTAGATAAAAATGAATTTAGTAATTGAAAAATCATTTAAAAATGATATTAATGTTTTAAAAAGTATTTTAAGTTATAATAAATAACTTTTAATATTTTGATAAGAATTTCATTAATATTTTAATATTAATGATAAGAAATTTATTTAATAATTGTATTAAATAAATTATTTAAAAATAATTTAATGTTTTAAAAATCATTTAAAGGTAAAATAAATGTTTTAAAGATATTTTAAGTTATAATAAATAACCTTTAATATTTTGACATGAATTACATTAATATTTTAATATTAATAGTAATTATTTAAAAATAATTTTAATATTTAAAAATCATTTAAAGGTGATAATAATGTTTTACAAATATTTTAAGTTATAATAAATAACTTTAAATGTTTTGACATGGATTTCATTAATATTTTAAATTATTTAAATATTAATGATAATGAAATTAGCAATTAAATCATTATAAATGATATTAATGATTGAAAATAATTATAAATGATATTAATATTTGAAAAAATATTATAAATGATAATTAAATTATCTAATATGATATTTAAGTTCTTGAACAAAGTTTTATTGGTAATGAACTTGTTAATTATCCGATAAAGCAATTGGGACGCCGAAACGATACCGAACTCAAACCAAATTGGCATAGTTCGTCTAGGTATATGATCTTAAATGTTTTAATGACTGTTATGAATATGTGACAACGTGTTTAAGCTGTATAGTGACTGCAAATAAGTAGTATTATGTGTTATGTGACATTATTCTAATCAAAAGAATAATTTTATTGATGATAGGACTACGTATAAAAGTTTAAGCTAAACTATATAGCAGTAAGCAGCGACAAAGGCAAGTATCTAAACCTTATGCAATAATTTTAATTCGTGCAACAGGTATATAATGTGCAAGTACCCTATCTTTTACATTTACTTTATGCAATGGATTCCGGTTTATGCAAGCTTTTAACTCAATCTGTTATTGAGCAACTATTCTATCCTTTTCATTTACATTATGAAATGGATCCGTATATTATACAAGTACTACTATTTTATCGAATTTTCTTCGATTCGTTCATTGTTAAAAGTATCTCATTACTGAATTGTTAGGACTCATATTGAAAATTTGTATTCTAAGTTTGGCTATGCAAGTGTCTCCACTTGTATGAACTATTGTACATTATCAATTACCCTTGAATTCGAAATTCTTTGACAAGTTCTGATACAAACTATTAAATTTCGGTATGTATACCTAGTTTAAAGATTGTCTAAGCTATTTGACCAGCTAGACCTAATTTGAAAAACATTGTTGAACATTATTGGTTATGATAAAGTCATCCAACTAAATTATTTTAGTTAGGACTCTAGACTGAGTATGAACAACCCTAAATGGGAAATTTTTTTATGCGCTAAAAGCGGTGATTTATTATATAGTGTTGATCAATACAGGGCACAACAGAACTAATCATCCTCCGTGTCCATAAGACCAGACGGTTTATAGATGAATCTCTGTTTAAACCTTTTCGAAAATAAAAAATGACAGTTCATGTAACAAATGCAATTTTTATGATTGAATAAAAATATTTATTGAGTTATATAAATATTTTTATTAATTTATTGAGTTAAATAAATAATTTATTAAGTTTTGGTGAAGTGGGTATATGTTGAGTTTAATAATGTTAAATATTATTTGAATGTGATTTGTTATGTTTATTCTAATTTAATTTAATGATTAAATTAGATGATGAAAAGGTTTATTTGAATAAATGATTTATTTGGTATTTTTGTTATTTGTTAAATGAAATTATTATTTGAGTTGGTAAGGTTTAATTGAATTTATTTAATAATAAGTTCAATTAAATTAGAAGTGTGGCATTTTAAACAATATGTTATATTGGTTTATTAAAATAAATGAGAAAGTATTTAATTTAGTTTTACCAAACAAGGCCCTATGATCTTTGTTTGGAAATAATAGGTTATTTTATTTGTGTTTTACCAAACAAGGCCTTAAGACCTTTAGTTAGAATAATAGATTATTTTATTTGTAATTGCCAAACATAGCCTTATGGCTTTTGAAATTTTAAACTGATAGATTAAATTTAGATTATACGTTATTATATTAATTATCAGTTTTTATTTTTAAAGTGCGTCAGTTGTAAGAAAAGAAAAGAAAGAAAAGAAAGAACAGAGTTCAAAGAGAAAAGAGAATATACAGAGAAGAAGAGAGAGTTAGAGAGAAAATTGAGAGTTGAGAGGTTTGTGAATTGAGAAAGAGAAGAAAGGGAAGTGCTAGTAAGGAATTATATACATAGCTTGAAGGTATAATTCTTATTAGTTTTGTTTTAATTATATTTTTATTATTTTACTTCTCTGTATGTGATTTTTATTTCACTGTATATGAATTTATATGCTAAATACATGAATTATTTGGTTATAATTGTTAGTAAGCATGTATTAGAGATTATGTGGTGATTATAAACTAGTTTGAAGAATTAATTCATGAAAACATGCTTTAGAATTAAGTTCTTAGTTTTATAGAGCTTTATTTCATGTATGGCATATTTGAATGAAAATTGATGATTCAATTTGGTTATTAATCGGTGAATTAATAATTGTTTATGATTATGTGATGAAAAACATGAATAATGCAAGAAGAATGGTTTTAATTGGTTGAAAAATGAATTTACAGAGTTTAATTTCATGAGAATGGTTAAAACTTGAATATTTGGTTTTAACAGTGAATTTTTGGTTTTAAACTAGTTGTTTATGTGATTGAATGATTAAAATGTTTACAGAACATGTTAGGTAAATGTTTTATATCATATATGATGTCTGGGTATGTTTAATTTGTATTCTGGATGGTAGAATTTGGAAAATTTGGCCAAATTTGGCCTAAGTTTTCACTGGTTCGCGAGCTGGGGAAGATGACTGTCGAGTATCTCGCCCCGGCGAGAAAATGTGAAGAAATCTTCGCCCCGACGAGAATTTTTGTTCTGTAAATCCCCGCCCCGGCGAGCGTTTTGTTCAGTAAATTCTCGCCCCGGCGAGAATCACTGCTGTATAAAAAAAAATTATTATTATTATGTTTTCTTTTCTTGGTAGCTATGATGTATCATTGTATGCATAATTAAACTTATATTAATGTGTTAAGTGACTAAAGAATTTCCAAGATGGTTGTTAAACTAGCACTTGTTGACTATGATATGCTAAGTGAAATGTTATAATAAAAGGATAAAAGCAAGCTTAAAGTGTATATTATTTTGTAACTAATTATGTTACCATTTTATAATTAAATGTATAGGTTGTTTAAGGATCGTGAGATATTTAATTTGTAATCAACGCTTGAGGCAAGTTCCTTATCTCAACTTATTACTTTATGTTGAGCAAGTTTTCCTTCCTTAAGCTTGAGAATTATTTATAGCAAGTTGTTGTTCTCTTTTAACTTGTTAATTTATTCAAGACAAGTTTATTTATATTGAGCAAACTTATTGACCTTAGCTTATTGATATTCAAGCAAGGTTATTATCATGATTATATACTCAAGCTTTATTCCAATCATTGTTATTATTCAAACTTCGAGTATAGTTTCTATTGAACAAACTCTATTGAATTAGACTAGCAAACCCTTATTGATTCAGCTAGTCCTTAGTTGATGAGCATTTCAAAGACTTAGAATGTTTTCTATACTTGTTCCAAGCCAATTTCCTTTTTGGTATGAATTCAGACGATAAACTGAGATGAACAACCCTAATATAGGGGATTACTTACGCGACAACGTTAAAATGTTTGTGCACAATACATTGTACAAAGGGTTGATCCCCCTGAGTACGAGATGTTGGTCCATAGTCTATATGACTGTTAAAGGTTACAGTAGAAATACTTGTCAACCTAGGACATAGTTCGAGGTCTTGTGACCCTCAGATATAATTTCTAAATCTTGAATTCTACATTTTTGGAATCAAGCTTTCTAACGAGCTTTTAAACTTTAATCATTTATTGGTTGAAAATCAGAAAACTATTACTCCTCAGTTGAAATCATTTCATTTAGATATTATTGTTATTGTACTTGTGAGCAATTGTTTGCTCACTCTTGCACTAATCATTGCAGCTAAGGCTGAGAAGCCGGACGAACCGTCCACGAGCAAAGGCAAGGGCAAGATGCATAAATAGCTAAAGACCTGTTATTTATTTGATGATCGATTGTATCAAGACTTATTTAAATCATGTTTTATTCCGCATTTGATGTATTAAGGTTAAGATAATCTGGGATTTGAATATTTAATAGTTTGGTGATGTAACCCATTTTGGGAAGATATTTATTTAAGTTTATTTAATTGTTATTTTATTGGGTAGTTAGTTTTGAATGTATGTTTTAGTGAACATCAAATCAGTGGGAATTAAGTACCTGGATTTGGGGGTGTCACAGGTTGGTATCAGAGCTGTAGGTTATGAACCTTTAGGTGGGAAAAACCTTAGGGTAGTAGCCTTTTAGAAGATAGAGAATATAGTGGTGATAAACTCTTATCGAGTTCTAAGAAATGAATTACGGAAATTCATAAAAGACAACAAAATGATTATGTGCTATGTGCTTATTTGATAACAAACTTATGTGTTCGCGAGTATTATCGATTAGTAATTAAAACTTAAAAACTTTGTTGTCAGGATGACTGATAGAGGAGAGCCCAGCCAGACTAGGGAGGAGGAGCCCCGAGATATTCACGTGGTTCATGAGCAGCTAGTGCAGAGGGAGCCATCTCCATTGGTTACAGTTACAGGTCACGAGTATGAGCCTGAGACTGATCCTGAGGAGGACCCTGAGGAGGATCCTGAGGAGGACCCTGAAGAGGTTGAGGAGGAGGAGGAAGACCCTGAGGGGATATCACTATCTACTTTGGGTGTTCAGATGTACGAGCAGGTGTATGATCGCAACATAGAGTTGCAGGATAGAATGGAGGAGTTAGAGAGGCAGCTGGTGGAGCGACAGACTGCTTTGGAGCAGAAGAACAGTGAGATCGAGGAGCTAGATATACGTCTTGGAGATGTGGAGTGGAAGTTGGTTCATGTAGAGAGTGAAAAGGAGGAGTTAGAGGAACAGGTTGCAGAACGTCAAACCACTCTAGAGCAGAAGGATGCTGAGATTCAAGACCTTTCATCACGTCTTGCAGAAGCTGAGCAGAGGCTAGCACAGTCTGAGTATCGATGAGGACAGCTGATAGCTAGGAATGAAGTTGTACGAGATGAGTTGAATGAGGAGTCAGCTAAGCGGGCGAGAGCTGAGACAGCTTGGCTGAGGGAGGCTGATCGCGCAGATCGTGTTGAGTGTGAGATGCGGTCAAAGAAAGCCAAGATTGATGAGATGGAGTATATTTTTCATACTACTATAGATAGAGCTCAAGATCGAGCTAATCGTCATCCAGATGTGATGGATTGTAGGATTATGACGCGTATTATGGAGCAGGAACGCCAGGAAGCTGTGCGTCATGTGATGTCATCATAGATTGTGATTAGATTTGTTATTATGAAATTTATGAGTAAATAAATTGTAAATCCCAGTTTCTATAATGGGATAGAATAATGTTGTAATCCTGAAACTTTGTGATTTCAGGATAGATGATGTAAATAACTACGATGTTATCTCTATTATGTTTTGAAGCAGTTAATGAATAAAATGTGAAAGTTTATCAGATGTGCTGTGTTAAGTGTTGTTTATAAATGTTTAAGTTAAGACTTAAATGTTTAAGTAATTGAGCAATAGTTTAATGACGCGAATTGTTTTTAACAGTAAGATGCCTCCAAGAAGACAACCAGCACGTCAACAGACCCCTGAGGAATCTACTAACAACGAAGAAGTCAACGCTAATCCCATGCAGCAGTTGGTAAATTTGTTAACGGGAGCCTTTGCAAATCAACCACAAGCTCAGGCTACAACCTTTAAAGACTTCAAGGCTGTCGGACCTCCGGAATATCACGGGTCTATGAATCCGATAGAGGCTCAAACATGGGTCATGGAGATGGAGAAGGTGTTTGATGTCGCTATGGTCAATGAGGACCAGAAAACGGCATTTGCAACCTTTATGCTGAAATCAGAAGCTAGCTACTGGTGGCAAGCAAATAAGACTCGAGGTGGCCAAGGGATTATTCCGTGGGAGCGATTTAAAGAGATGTTTTTTGAGACCTACTTTCCGGCAAGTGCTCAAAATCAAATGGAGGTGCAGTTTCTGGAACTGAAGCAAGGTACCATGACAGTACCTGAATATGTTGCAAAGTTTAATGAGCTGGCGCGGTTTGCGCCATATCAGGTCAACACGGATGAGCGGAAGGCTAGGAGATTTGAGCAGGGACTGAAACCCTGGTTATATAGTAGAGTTTCGTTGTTTCAACTGAACTCATTTGCGGCAGTGCTGGAAAAGGCGATTATCGCTGAAGGAGGCAGTGATGCTCTGTCCAAGTATAATCAGGAGCAGAGGAAGCAGAAGAATGATAGTGAAAACAAGGCAAGTGGTGGCCATGGGGGAAGTAGCCAGAAGAGGAAATGGAATGATAGTAACTCTGCGGGAAGTCAGCAGGGTAATCAGAAGAAGAAGATGGAGGTGTGCAGCAACTGTGGAAAGAGCCATATGGGTGCTTGTTTGAAAGGTAAAAGGGTGTGCTTCAACTACGGGCAGGAGGGGCATATCGCGCCGAATTGCCCTAATCCGAAGAAGGGAGCATGTTTCATCTGCGGGTCGAAGGATCACTTTGCCCGAGAGTGCCCTAAGAAAGCAACTACAGGTGGAGCCAGTTCAGGAAAGGGAAACAGCGGTGGTGGAGGCAATCTGACTATCACAGGACCCACGCAGCCCAACCGACCTACTGCTCAAACATTCAATATGACAGTGCAGGATGCTGTGCAGTCAAAGGATGTAGTGTCAGGTATCATTCCAGTCAATAATGTTAATGCTTATGTATTGTTTGACTCTGGTGCTACTTGCTCATTTATATCCGATGATTTTGCTAAGAAATTAGAGTTACCTCAGGAAGAATTAGATTACCCTATGAACATAGAAATTGCGAATAGGGAGGTGATTCCTGTTAATTTTGTCCACAAGAATTGTCAGGTAGATATTAAAGGTCATGTGATGACAGTAAACTTGATCCCAATTCGTCTTGGGGAGTTTGATGTTATTTTGGGTATGGATTGGTTGTTCAACCATGGGGCAGTTATTGACTGTCAAAAGAAGTGTGTAAACCTTATGACTCCGTCAAGGGTTGTATTTTTTGGCAGCAAGTCGCCTAGACAAACGAATTGTCTGACGATGGTGCAGGCCAGAAAGATGTTGAAATAAGGATGTGTAGGATATATAGCCTACATAGTTGATACCCGAAAGGTGGGTGCAAAGCTGGAGGAGATACCAGTAGTTAGGGATTTTGCGGATGTATTTCCTGATGATTTGCCAGGATTACCGCCAGATAGGGAAATCGAGTTTGTAATTGATTTAGCACCAGGAACGGCCCCTATATCGAAAGCCCCGTATCGAATGGCTCCGGTAGAAATGAAGGAGTTAATGGTGCAGCTACAAGAGCTGCTAGATAAGAAGTATATTCAACCGAGCGTTTCGCCGTGGGGAGCGTCGGTATTGTTTGTTAAGAAGAAGGATGGGTCGATGCGTCTTTGCATTGATTATAGAGAATTGAACAAGGTCACGATCAAAAACAAGTATCCGTTTCCAAGGATTGATGACCTGTTTGACCAACTGAAAGGAGCCAGATATTTTTCAAAGATAGATTTACGAAGTGGGTACCATCAGTTGAAGGTGAGAAAAGAGGACATACCAAAGACAGCGTTTCGAACCAGATATGGTCACTATGAGTTTTTGGTTATGTCATTTGGTTTAACGAATGCGCCTGCAGCATTCATGGACTTAATGAATAGAGTGTTTAAACCATTTCTGGATAAATTTGTGGTGGTATTTATAGACGACATTTTGGTTTACTCCAAAACTCAAGAAGAACACGTGGAGCATTTAAGGGTGACATTGGAGGCGTTAAGAAAAGAGAAATTGTATGCAAAATTTTCGAAGTGCGAATTTTGGTTGGAGCGTGTTCAATTTCTTGGTCATGTTATTGATAAAGACGGGATTTCAGTGGATCCAGCGAAAGTCGAAGCAGTCATGAACTGGGATCAGCCGAAGACACCGTCAGAAGTGAGGAGTTTCTTGGGTTTAGCAGGTTACTACAGACGTTTTATCCAAGATTTCTCCAGGATCGCCACTCCGTTGACGAACTTAACAAGGAAATCAGTGAAGTTTGTTTGGACGGAGAAGTGCGAAGAAAGTTTCCAAGAACTCAAGAAGAGATTAAGTTCGGCACCTGTGTTGTCTTTACCAGATGATACAGGAAATTTTGTGGTGTACAGTGACGCATCACATAAAGGACTTGGTTGTGTGTTAATGCAGAATGGTAAAGTTATTGCATATGCATCGCGCCAACTAAAAGACTATGAAAAAGGGTATCCGACCCATGATTTAGAGTTAGCAGCCGTGGTGTTTGCTTTAAAAATCTGGAAGCACTATCTCTATGGGGAGAAGTGTGAAATATATACAGACCATAAAAGTCTGAAGTATATTTTCACGCAGAAAGATTTGAATATGCGGCAGAGAAGATGGATAGAATTGATCAAAGATTATGACTGTGAAATTCTATACCATCCAGGGAAGGCTAATGTGGTTGCTGACGCTTTGAGTAGAAAGGGTCGGGAGAAACTATTTTTGTTAACTGATCAGGAGAAGCTCGTAGCAGAGATGGCTAAGTTGGAGTTAGAGGTGAGGAATCTGGCAGAGCCTAATGAAAAATTATTCCAGATGGAAACTCAACCAACTTTGGTGGAAAAAGTGAAAGAAGCGCAACTCCAGGATGACGAGTGTGTTGAGATACGGAAAAGAGTGCTTGAAGGTGAAGAGCTTAAATATAAAATCGATACCGAAGGGTTGCTGAGATTTGAAGGCAGAATCTGGGTACCGTCAGTATTGGCAATCAGAGAGGAGATTTTGAATGAAGCTCACAGTTCAAGATTTTCGGTTCACCCGGGAAGCACAAAGATGTACCAGGATCTTCGACAACATTTTTGGTGGCCAAACATGAAAAGAGAGGTTGCTGAATGTGTTGCGAAATGTCTCACTTGTTAGAGAGTTAAAGCGGAGCATCAACGACCAAGTGGTTTGTTACAGTCCTTGGAGATACCAGAATGGAAGTAAGAGCATATAACGATAGATTTCGTAGTAGGACTTCCAACTACTCAGAAGAGTTATGACGCGATATGGGTCATAGTTGACAGATTGACGAAATCAGCGCATTTCTTGCCGATCAAAATCAGATTTACTTTGGATCAGCTGGCAAAATTATATGTCAAAGAGATTATCTCAAGGCACGGAGTTCCAGTATCAATAGTATCAGATCGAGATCCACGATTCACATCAAAATTTTGGAGAAGTCTGCAAGCGTGTTTGGGAACGCAGTTGAGAATGAGTACAGCATACCATCCTCAAACCGATGGCCAGAGCGAAAGAACAATTCAAACGTTGGAGGATATGCTTCGAGCATGCGTTATGGATTTTAAAGGCAACTGGGATGATCATTTACCTCTGGTCGAGTTTACTTACAACAATAGTCATCACGCTAGTATCGGCATGCCGCCCTACGAAGCATTGTACGGAAGGAAATGCAGAACTCCATTATGCTGGGATGAGGTTGGTGAACGACGACTATTGGGACCCGAGCTGGTACAACAAACTGCTGAAATTGTCAAGGTGATAAGAGCCAGACTGGTAGCCGCTCAAGACAGACAGAAGAAGTATGCTGATCAACACCGACAAAATCGCGAATTTGAAGTCGGGAGCTTTGTGTTTCTCAAAGTATCCCCTTGGAAGGGAAAGATCAGATTTGGTAAAAAGGGTAAACTCAGTCCGCGGTTTATTGGACCCTTCGAAGTGCTGAAACGAATAGGTGAGGTGGCTTATGAGGTAGCTTTACCTCCTGAGTTAGGCCAAATTCATAATGTATTCCACATATCGGTGCTACGACCGTATAAGTCTGACTATAAACATGTCATTGAATATGAACCGATACAATTCGAGAAAGATTTGTCTTATGAAGAGGTTCCTGTACAAATAGTGGACAGAAAGGAGCAAGTACTTAGAAATAAAGTGATACCTTCTGTTAAGGTAATCTGGAGGAACCACAGTGCTGAAGAAGCAACGTGGGAACTCGAAGAGCAAATGATGCAACATTTTCCTCAATTATTTGTTTAATCTTTATATTACGATTCTGGGGACAGAATCTTTGTAACGAGGGGAGAATGTAACGGTCGATTTACTTGCGTTGTGCTTCTGGGGACAAAATCCTTTTAAGGAGGGAAAGATGTAACAAATGCAATTTTTATGATTGAATAAAAATATTTATTGAGTTATATAAATATTTTTATTAATTTATTGAGTTAAATAAATAATTTATTAAGTTTTGGTGAAGTGGGTATATGTAACAAATGCAATTAGATGATGAAAAGGTTTATTTGAATAAATGATTTATTTGAATAAGAGAATTTATTTGGTATTTTTGTTATTTGTTAAATGAAATTATTATTTGAGTTGGTAAGGTTTAATTGAATTTATTTAATAATAAGTTCAATTAAATTAGAAGTGTGACATTTTAAACAATATGTTATATTGGTTTATTAAAATAAATGAGAAAGTATTTAATTTAGTTTTACCAAATAAGGCCCTATGATCTTTGTTTGGAAATAATGGGTTATTTTATTTGTGTTTACCAAACAAGGCCTTAAGACCTTTAGTTAGAATAATAGATTATTTTATTTATAATTGCCAAACATAGCCTTATGGCTTTTGAAATTTTAAACTGATGGATTAAATTTAGATTATACGTTATTATATTAATTATCAGTTTTTATTTTTATCAGTTTTATTTTTAAAGTGCGTCAGTTGTAAGAAAAGAAAAGAAAGAAAAGAAAGAACAGAGTTCAAAGAGAAAAGAGAATATACAGAGAAGAAGAGAGAGTTAGAGAGAAAATTGAGAGTTGAGAGGTTTGTGAATTGAGAAAGAGAAGAAAGGGAAGTGCTAGTAAGGAATTATATACATAGCTTGAAGGTATAATTCTTATTAGTTTTGTTTTAATTATATTTTTATTATTTTACTTCTCTGTATGTGATTTTTATTTCACTGTATATGAATTTATATGCTAAATACATGAATTACTTGGTTATAATTGTTAGTAAGCATGTATTAGAGATTATGTGGTGATTATAAACTAGTTTGAAGAATTAATTCATGAAAACATGCTTTAGAATTAAGTTCTTAGTTTTACAGAGCTTTATTTCATGTATGGCATATTTGAATGAAAATTGATGATTCAATTTGGTTATTAATCGGTGAATTAATAATTGTTTATGATTATGTGATGAAAAACATGAATAATGCAAGAAGAATGGTTTTAATTGGTTGAAAAATAAATTTATAGAGTTTAATTTCATGAGAATGGTTAAAACTTGAATATTTGGTTTTAACAGTGAATTTTTGGTTTTAAACTAGTTGTTTATGTGATTGAATGATTAAAATGTTTACAGAACATGTTAGGTAAATGTTTTATATCATATATGATGTCTGGGTATGTTTAATTTGTATTCTGGATGGTAGAATTTGGAAAATTTGACCAAATTTGGCCTAAGTTTTCACTGGTTCGCGAGCTGGGGAAGATGACTGTCGAGTATCTCGCCCCGGCGAGAAAATGTGAAGAAATCTTCGCCCCGGCGAGAATTTTTGTTCTGTAAATCCCCGCCCCGGCGAGCGTTTTGTTCAGTAAATTCTCGCCCCGGCGAGAATCACTGCTGTATAAAAAAAAAATTATTATTATTATGTTTTCTTTTCTTGGTAGCTATGATGTATCATTGTATGCATAATTAAACTTATATTAATGTGTTAAGTGACTAAAGAATTTCCAAGATGGTTGTTAAACTAGCACTTGTTGACTATGATATGCTAAGTGAAATGTTATAATAAAAGGATAAAAGCAAGCTTAAAGTGTATATTATTTTGTAACTAATTATGTTACCATTTTATAATTAAATGTATAGGTTGTTTAAGGATCGTGAGATATTTAATTTGTAATCAACGCTTGAGGCAAGTTCCTTATCTCAACTTATTACTTTATGTTGAGCAAGTTTTCCTTCCTTAAGCTTGAGAATTATTTATAGCAAGTTGTTGTTCTCTTTTAACTTGTTAATTTATTCAAGACAAGTTTATTTATATTGAGCAAGCTTATTGACCTTAGCTTATTGATATTCAAGCAAGGTTATTATCATGATTATATACTCAAGCTTTATTCCAATCATTGTTATTATTCAAACTTCGAGTATAGTTTCTATTGAACAAACTCTATTGAATTAGACTAGCAAACCCTTATTGATTCAGCTAGTCCTTAGTTGATGAGCATTTCAAAGACTTAGAATGTTTTCTATACTTGTTCCAAGCCAATTTCCTTTTTGGTATGAATTCAGACGATAAACTGAGATGAACAACCCTAATATAGGGGATTACTTACGCGACAACGTTAAAATGTTTGTGCACAATACATTGTACAAAGGGCTGATCCCCCTGAGTACGAGATGTTGGTCCATAGTCTATATGACTGTTAAATGTTACAGTAGAAATACTTGTCAACCTAGGACATAGTTCGAGGTCTTGTGACCCTCAGATATAATTTCTAAATCTTGAATTCTATATTTTTGGAATCAAGCTTTCTAACGAGCTTTTAAACTTTAATCATTTATTGGTTGAAAATCAGAAAACTATTACTCCTCAGTTGAAATCATTTCATTTAGATATTATTGTTATTGTACTTTTGAGCAATTGTTTGCTCACTCTTGCACTAATCATTGCAGCTAAGGCTGAGAAGCCGAACGAACCGTCCACGAGCAAAGGCAAGGGCAAGATGCATAAATAGCTAAAGACCTGTTATTTATTTGATGATCGATTATATCAAGACTTATTTAAATCATGTTTTATTCCGCATTTGATGTATTAAGGTTAAGATAATCTGGGATTTGAATATTTAATAGTTTGGTGATGTAACCCATTTTGGGAAGATATTTATTTAAGTTTATTTAATTGTTATTTTATTGGGTAGTTAGTTTTGAATGTATGTTTTAGTGAACACCAAATCAGTGGGAATTAAGTACCTGGATTTGGGGGTGTCACAGTTCATGGTCTTTTGACCACTTAGTATTCAAAAGTCACTACGTTGTTTCAAAAATCTTAAAATGATTTGATATGTTGTTAAGAATAGTTTCAAATGACTTCACCACTATTGATTCGTGGTAGAAGTAGTCCTCAAAGAAAACATTTACTTCTTCAACGCATTATTATAAATGTTATTACTTGCTGAGCAATTAAATGATCATTCTTGCTTCGACTTAAATGTTTTCAGCTAGGCGTGAATGTTCAGAAGGCTCTGGAAAAGACAAGGGCAAAGGAAAGCTCAAGGAATAGGTTTTAAGGTGTTATATGTAATAATTAGTCTTTTGTATTGTGATCATGTATATTATGTAACATGTAAGGAATGTAATTAAAGGTTGTCATACCTGGGGAATAAACAACTCTGATATAAATATTAAGTTTGTAATATATTAAATAGCTCAAAGAAATGGTATCATGATGCACCAAATACGGGTTTCAAGTACACGAATTTGGGGGCGCCACAACTCTTCCGATCTAGAATGACCGATGACACTACAGTATAGACAAATATCCTCAAAATGATCAATCTGATTGAACAATTGGGACAACTGAGTTTTGTGATGGATGGAGAGTTGATCCAAGATTTGATCTTGCAATCACTTTTGGACTCTTTCTCATAATTTGTTATGAATTTTCACATGAATAAGCTAGATGTCAGTCTGCCTGAGTTTCTTAACATGTTAATGTTAGGTTTGTATATAATGCAAGCATGCAATCAAATTACATAAATAGGGCGGAAGCGTGATAAAACGGATTTTAAAATTTTAATACAAACCATCACCATGATCAATCTATGTGCTCAATTAACGATATAAACGAAAGAGAAAGAGAATAAGAATTATACCCTCGTAGATCAAAGCTTTATCGGGTACAAGTTCAACTCCTAGTCCTTCGTGTTCTCCTCGAATTCCAGCGATGAGATTCCTCTCTTTGATTAACGTTAGCCACCTAAGTGTTTGGCCTCTAGAGGTGATCCACCAAGGAAGAATAGGTATTCAAAAAGTTGGGTATTGGCAAAACCCTAGTTTCTATCTCTATAGAAATTGCAAGTACTCTCCACAATCTAATGTAAGAGTGTGTAACCCTAATCTATGATAAGACTCCTCTTATTTTATAGATGTAGGAATAGCCCTTCCCTAAACTATTTAGGATTAGGGTTTCTATTATAATTAAACTCATTTGATTAATTATGCTCCTAATCCAATTAGGAATTCATGAGAGAGTACTTCTATTAATTAATTTTCAATCCCTATTAGGAATTAAATAATAGTAATAGTAATAATAATAAGACTCCTCTTATTAATTTATATTTAATATTTCTAAAATATTAAATAATAAATATTAAGCTATTTAATTTATTCTATCTCTATAGATTAAATTAAATACACTTAATTTATTATTACAATTATGCCATTTACTTCTTAAATAAATATTTTTCTTTTGCGGTGTGACCCTTTAGGTTCTCCATATTAAACCGGTTGTGAATAAATCAATTAGAACAATTCTAATCTTATTTAAATAAATAATATTTATTCTACAATAAGGGTAAGCCCCCCTCAGCGATCAACGACTTTCCAGATAATATAGATTTCAACATTAATCACAAAAGAACCTTTCAGTGCATAGTTACCGTACAATTCAATCCTTCTACCAACAATGTCCTAATTAAATATAAGATATGGATTTACTGTCAAGTCTTATTTTATTTAATTATATGTATTTCGATTCCCAAATGCACAACTCTAAATAATGCAAATTAGAAACTCCTTTCTAATTTCATTCTGCCTTGGCCAAGGACTACTGAGTTGTCATTTATCGAATCACATAGTCAAGTATATAAAGTCCATCAAGTATTCTTCTAGTTACAAATAATACATTGTTATTATAAATAGAACAACAATTATTCTTAAATATAATACAAAGCCTTCCTTGTCTAACAACGGAATGGAAATAATGTTTCTAATTAGAACTGGAACATAATAACAACTTATTAACTTAACTTAACTTAAGCCTTCCTTGTATTTAATTTATTTCCTATGTGATTCGATAAATGACAACTCAGTAGTCCTTGGCCAAGGCAGAATGAAATTAGAAAGGAGTTTCTAATTTGCATTATTTAGAGTTGTGCATTTGGGAATCGAAATACATATAATTAAATAAAATAAGACTTGACAGTAAATCCATATCTTATATTTAATTAGGACATTGTATGGTAGAAGGATTGAATTGTACGGTAACTATGCACTGAAAGGTTCTTTTGTGATTAATGTTGAAATCTATATTATCTGGAAAGTCGTTGATCACTGAGGGGGGCTTACCCTTATTGTAGAATAAATATTATTTATTTAAATAAGATTAGAATTGTTCTAATTGATTTATTCACAACCAATCTAATTTAAATTGATGATGAAAGTTATAAACGCAATTACAATTCCCCGGCAACGGCGCCAAAAACTTGTTGGGATATTTGTATGTATAACAAATATGACTCATACACGTAAGTGCACGTGATGCACAAGTAATATAAAGTAAGTAAAGTATCGATCCCACGAGGAATAGAATTGCATTTATGACTACAAACACCAATTTTATAATTATTTCGGTCTCTTTAAACAATTGATTTCAATGATGAGATTATCTAATGATTACTAAAGAAACAAATAGAACAAATTGTTATTGTATAAAAAACAGATTTTATGGGCTTGGGATTATAATTTCACTTATTGCAAACTTAGATTTTCATGCTTCCTATTGTTGCTAATTGATTATTATAGAATGTTAGTCGAGAACACGAATGTAAAATATGACCACCTCTCGATGCATTATATCCATATCACACTAAATCCACAATTGATAGAATGAATGTGAACACCCTAGATGACTAACGCACTATATTTCTATGTGAGTTACAATCAAGAGGGTTTAAGTACAAATTCTCAAATGACCACATATGATACTTCGGTATATCCCTATCCTAAGCACGAATCATAACTTCACGAGGAGTGTAAATACTATGAACATATGCTAGCATAATCAGATCTCAATTTATACTTCCTTTCTCAATTCCATATAAATTATCATGGTAATTAGTGATCAAGCAATTAAACATTAAGTATAAATTATACTAGACATTCATTTCATAAACAACTAGCAATAATAAGGAAGCAATTCAATTTTCAGTTAAGCAAAAGATCCATTATAATCCCAAAAATTAAACTTAGTTCATAATAATAATAATAAAATTCATCATACACAATTGGTTCATCATCATAATTACAGAATAGGAGAATTAATCAAAAACAGAAAATATTAAAGCTCCCTGTTTCAGTTCTTCCGTTCTGCAACTTCTGATGATTTTCTAAGTTGTGTTGATTCTTGATTTCTTGCTCCCAAGCTTCAATTCAGCATCCATATAGCTCCATTCTTCAGTTCCCAAGCAAAATTGAAGCTCAGCTGGAGTGTTTTTATTTTCTATCTAATAATGCAGTAAACTCTCTATTTTTCGTGGAGGAGGAACTCCCTTAAAATTGAAGTCTCAATTCAATATATTACATGCTTAATTTGTCTTCTATTGACTTATTCTGATTCCCACTAATAAAGTTTTGCTCCACTAAAACCTCAAAATCTGGCATTGCATGATTTTATGAAAGTGCTGCTTCGCTGGCTGGAACGTGTCTGCATGGCTGGCTGGCTGGCGACAAGCGCAGCTGCGCCGCCATCCTTTGCAAAAGGGGTGCAGCTGCGCAGGGGAGTTTGGCAGGAACAAGGGGGCACAGCTGCGCCGGCCTCAAGGCCAAGCTGGGCGCAGCTGCGCAGGCTGCCAGTCTGCTGCTGTACTACTGTAGCCTGATTTCTCGATTCTCGTGTCCTGTACAGGCAACAAATAATCATTTAGCTCCCAAACAACGATTGCATCATAACTCGTGTCAAATTAACCAAAAACTGTGCAAAAGCCATATAATAAAAATAGTGAATCAAAACCAAAAAGAAGGGAAAAATGCATGAAAACAAACTATGGAGCTACTAGTTAAGTAACAAATAAAGCCAAATAGTATCCAATAAGTAGGTATGAAACCTACTTATCACATGATAACTGTTACTATAGGCAAACTCTACTAGTGGTAGATGATCGTCCCAGCTGCCTTTAAAATCCATCACACATGCTCTAAGCATGTCCTCCAGCGTCTGAATCGTTCGTTCGCTTTGTCCATCCGTTTGAGGATGATATGCCATACTCAACCTCAACTGAGTTCCCAATCTTTCTTGTAAACTCTTCCAAAAATTCGACGTGAAATGCGGATCTCTGTCAGATGCAATAGATACCGGCACTCCATATCGCGACACAATCTCTTTCACATATAACCTTGCTAGCTGCTCCCGATTGTACCTTATCTTGATCGGTAGAAAATGTGCATATTTAGTTAAACGATCCACGATCCCCCAGATCGCGTCGTAACCCTTCTGAGTTGGTGGAAGCCCCGTCACAAAATTTATCGTGATATACTCCCACTTCCACTCCGGAATCTCCAGCGGTTGTAGCAATCCACCCGGTTTCTGATGTTTTACCTTTACCCTTTGACATGTCAAACATCGTCCAACACATTCCGCGACCTCCCTTTTCATATTCGGCCACCAGAAGTGTTGGCGCAAGTCTTGATACATCTTGGTACTACCAGGGTGTATCGAATACTTTGTAGAATGAGCTTCTTGCAAAATCTCTTCTCTCAACTCCGGAACCATCGGTATCCAGATCCTCCCTTCAAACCTTAGCAGTCATATGCTATCCGTTTTGTACTTTAATTCATCTCCTTCTGAGATTCGCTTCTTTATGGCAACACATTCATCATCCTTTACTTGAGCCTCCTTTATCTTGTCTAATAAAGTCGGACTCGCCTCCACTGCGAACAGTTTCTCATCTGCATTCGTCGGATATTTAACTTCTAACTCCAGTCTTTCCATATCCTTGATCAGTTCCTCTTGAGTTGTCAGCACCATCAATTTATCTCTGCCCTTCCTACTTAGAGCATCGGCTACTACATTGGCCTTACCGGGATGGTACAGAATTTCATAGTCATAGTCCTTGATCAACTTCAACCATCGTCGCTGCCTCATATTTAGCTCCTTTTGAGTGAAGATATACTTCAGACTTTTGTGGTCTGTGTATATCTCACACTTCTCCCCATACAGATAGTGCCTCCAAATCTTCAGAGCAAACACTACTGCCGCTAGTTTCAGGTCATGAGTCAGATATCCCTTCTCATAATCATTCAGCTGCCGTGACGCGTACGTAATGACCTTCCCATGCTGCATCAATACGCACCCAAGACCTTTGTGTGACGCATCACTATACACCACAAATCCCCCTATATAGTGATAACACATGTGCTTCACTAAGTTTCTTCTTTAACTCCAAGAAACTCTCTTCGCACTTATCCGTCCATACAAACTTCACAGTCTTCCTCGTCAAATTTTTAATGGTGTCGCAATCTTCGAAAAATTCTGAATAAACCTCCGATATTAACCTGATAATCCCAAGAAACTTCGGACTTATGTTGGCATCCTTGGCTGCTCCCAGTTTATTACTGCTTCTACCTTAGCAAGATCCACTAATACACCATCCTTGTCAATCACGTGCCCCAAAAACTGCACCCTTTGTAGCCAAAATTCACATTTGGAAAACTTTGCATATAGCTTCTCCCTTCTTAGTGTTTCCAGGGCTATCCTCAAATGTTCGACGTGTTCCTCCTCCGTCTTCGAGTAGACCATAATGTCATCTATGAAAACGACAATAAATTTATCTAGGTACTACTTGAACACTCTGTTCATCATGTCCATAAATGCTGCTGGCGCGTTTGTCAGCCCAAACGACATCACCAAAAACTCAAAATGTCCATATCGAGTTCTGAATGCTGTCTTTGGAATATCCTCCTGCCTCACCTTTAGCTGGTGATAACCCGTCCTCAAGTCAATCTTCAAAAAGTATTTCGCTCCCTTTAATTGATCGAACAAATCATTAATTCTGGGTAGCGGATACTTGTTCTTAATCGTGACTTTGTTCAACTCCCGATAGTCGATACAAAGCCTCAGCGATCCGTCTTTCTTCTTTAAAAATTATACTGGTGCTCCCCACGGAGATACACTCGGACGAATATACCCCTTATCTAGTAGCTCCTATAGTTGAACCATCAGTTCCTTCATCTCTACCGGTGCCATCCTGTACGGTGCCTTTGAGATCGGTGCGGTTCCCGGTACCAAGTCCATCACAAATTCCACTTCTCTATCCGGCGGTAAACCCGGTAACTCATCTGGGAAAACATCTGGAAATTCCCTTACTACAGGTATCTGACCCAGCTCACCCTCTACTCTTCGGGTATCAACCACGTGAGCCAGATAACCTATGCAACCTTTCCTTAGCAATTTCTTCGCTTGTATCATCGTCAGACAACAAGATTGTCCCGGCGATTTACTACCGTAGAATACGACCCTCGACTTATCTGGAGTCTTCAGGTGTATACATTTCTTCTGACAGTCAATCACAGCCCCGTGACTAGACAACCAGTCCATCCCAAGAATTATATCAAATTCTCCTAGTCATATCGGAATCAAATCTACGCTCACTTTATGCCCATTTATCTCAACACAACAATTTCTATGAATATGTTCTACAGGAATAACTTCCTTATTAGCTACTTCCACATTCATTGGATTCTCTAATTTCTCACGACGTAAATTTCACCGTTTAGCAAATTCATCTGACACAAATGAACAGGTAGCACCTAAATTAAATAATACATATGCACTGACATTGTTGATCAAAATAATACCTGACACCACGTCCTTCGACTCCACCGCATCCTGAACGGTCATGTTGAAAGTGCGTGTCGTTGGTCTGTTGGTTTGGCTAGCTGACCCTCCAATGTTCAGCCTGTTGTTGTTGTTGTTATTGTTATTGTTCTTGTTCTTGTTGCCACTTGCTGCATCCCCCTTCCTTTTCGGGCAATCCTTGATTTGATGATCTGGTGCTCCACATGAGAAGCATCCTGCTTTCTTTCCCTTGGACACTGAGGAGCAAAGTGCCCCTGCTGCCCACAGTTGAAACAAACTCCTTTTGTTGCCACCAAAAGATTGGCTATCACTCCATTTTCTTTTATTCGGGTTACTTCCCCCGCTGCTTCCTCCCTTTCTTCCTTCTTGACCCTTCTTTTTGTCTTGATTGAACTTTGCTAGAGCCTCGTTGCCTCCTTTGGCGATGATGGCCCTTTCCAACAGCGTAGAAAATGCGTCAATCCTTAGAACTGTCACCTTACTATACACCCACGGTTTCAGGCCTAATTCAAATCTCCTTGCCTTTCTGGCTTTAGTGTCTATCTGGTGAGGTACAAATCTGGCTAACTCATTAAATTTTGTCGCGTACTCCGCGACTGATATGTTCCTCTACTTGAGCTCCAAAAACTTCACCTCCATGTTCTGCTGCATACTCTCCGGGAAATAGTTCTCGAAGAATAGCTCCTTGAAACGTTCTCATGGTATCACACCATCTCCAGCACGACTTTTGTTGGCCTTCCACCAATAGTTCGCTTCACCTTTCATCATAAAAGTGGCAAACCCTGTCTTCTGTTCTTCGGCCACTGTGGCAACCTCGAACACTTTTTCTATCTCTTCGATCCAGGTTTGGGCTTCAATCGGGTTTAGTGTTCCCTTGAACTCGGGAGGTCCTGCTAGCTTAAAATCCTTGAAACTAGCCAAATGTTGTGCAGGCTGCCGCTCTGGCTGTTCTCCAACAGGTGGGGGTCTATTTCGCATGGCTTCTACCAACAACTCAGCAAACGCTCTCATTGGGTTTAGATGACCCTGAGTGTTATTAACCGATTCCTCAACCCTTTGGTTACGCGATCGTCCTCTTGGCGCCATGATCTGATAAAAGAAAACCGTCGGCTTTTACTACTAGGTTTATGCCATAAGCAAAAAGTCATTTAAGTCAACAATTAAAAGTAAAAGCATCTATCAAACACGTTTGATTTAAATAAAACAACTGCATTTATAACCATATGTCATTGTCTTAATACAACCAAACTCAACATGTGGCATACTTCTATAAACGCTAAATGACATAGCCTGCCAACCATTAACTATCCCCTAACAAACAAAAATGGGGAATAATAACCTTCCACCCCTCTATCAGGAACAAAATTTTGGTTCAACTACTATCCCACACACGCTACAAGCGCAGGGATTTACAACATAAGTATGCCCCTATTATAACAAAAGTGGGACCTACTGCAAACATAATGCAAAAAAATAACACATCACCGCCTGCTGCGGCGAAGTGCAACTCGGAGCTCCCGTCGAGCCAGCCTGTCGACCACTCGACGCCTAATCACGCGCCTGCAGTTCCCCTCATCCCTGGGGTACCTCCTCACCCTGTCCCTCAGCCTGCCAATAGAAGTGGTCAAGCCTAAACGGAGGGAATCAATCTCTGCAGTCAGGGCTGCCAACTGCCCTATAGCCTCATCTCGCTCCAGACGAGTAGTCTCCAGCTGATCCTCTACCCGCTCTATTTGTCCTACAAGCACCACATTCCTCTCTAAGAGGTCATAAACCATCACACCAAGCTGAACAGAAGCCCCACGCCGATCGTGAACCTCTGCCTCTAGCTCGGCAATCCTCTGCTCCTTTTCCTGCAGCTTCTGGGTTAAGTCAGCCTTTTCCCCCAAAGTCTGATAAGCTAATGACCTGTACTGTTCCTCTCGGTCCTAGTGATCCTGTTCTGCTCCTCTAAGTGAGATACTCGATTCTCGAGCTCCTCATTCCTATTTGTCAGCTCTTCGATGATATCACTAGCAGTAGTGCCCATGTCATCTGCATACTCAGGTGGCTCATCATCCTCCGTCACTGGATCCTCCTCGGGATCATCATCCTCCCCCTCATCGCTTAACAGCCTCAGCACTCCTCCAATAACTGGCTCCTCCTCAGAACCATACTCAGCCTCCGATTAATCCCTAGTGTCCATCATCTCTGGCTCACTTGGCTGCACCTCTACTAAGTGCCCTGCATTCACATGAATGTCTGTGAACTCTACCTCTGTAGCAGGACTGGACTCTCCCATCTCAGATATCCTACAGCCACAGACAAAACAAATAGATAGCAAGATGTCAATGCCATAATAAAATATATTCATTGATAAAATGAAATGATATTTTATCATGCACAACTCGGCTCGATGGATTTCCACAATCCACCTCCAGACATAACCACTAAATGAATCTCCTCGATCCATATCCTAGCGTACTCAATACGAGTTTAATACTAAGGTTATAACCTAGGTTTCACATTCCTAAAAGTTTATAACCTAAAGCTCTGATACCAACCTGTGACACCCCCAAATTCAGGTACCAATACCTCGAATTTGGTGCTCACGATAAAATTCATCCATACACCTCTAAACAACATAAATCAACTAATGCGGAATAAAATAAACATATGGTGTTCATTACAAAAGGTTTACTACGGTCCTAAGGTCTATAAACTTAAATAAAATATATCGCAGAATATAATAATATTACAAAACGATTCCACGATTACATAATGGGATAGTCATATAACTATTCCTTAAGCTTTTGTAACGATCGCGGATCGTGGGTAGCTTTGTAACGCGAGCCTATGAATTTTATTGAATAAATTGATCTTTTATTAATATTATTCCGTGTTATGTGTATGAATATTTTATTACTACATATGATGTGTATGTGATAATTTTTGATTGTTATTATTTTTATTGGAGTTGATTAAATCATTAGAGAAATAGCGCTAAAACGCTATTTATGCAAAGGACGCCTTTTTCGATTTTATGACTTTTCATAATTTCGCCAAAGCGTTAATGAGAGGGGTTAATAATCCAAGTATGGGATTTTTATTTGAGCCCAATTGGATATTTATTAGAAGCCCAAATAGAATTAAATTTGGAGTCCAAGAGAAGCCCAAAAGGTTATTAAGTGAAGCCCAAAACCCATGGACTTAGTCCATGAACCAAACCCACCATCCATGACCCACAACCCATGACCCATGAGGGAAATGGGTTATGTATTCAGCTGGTCACAATTGGAGGAGAAGAGTACGGGAGAAGAGTGAAGAAGAGAGGAGAAGAAGATGAAGAACGTGATGGATTTGGGGAGGAGCAAAACTTGCATTTGGTGAAGGAAGAATGTCAGAAAGCAAACTCGGGAGAAGGGAGGGGGAGAGCCCAATGGCTGACCACACCTTGGAGGAGCCGAAGCTCTCCTACCCGAGCATTGGGAGCTGCCATGGCTGGCATGCTCAGCCTTGAACCCATCCTTGAAGCTCAGTTCTTCTTCTATAAATACTCCTCCCTTGCCATACATCCATTCCTTTGATTGTTGCTTAGTAAGATAGCTGAAACTTGAGAGAAAATAGTAAGAAGAGTGTGTACGGGTGATTTGAGGAAGAAGAAGGAGTGTGGTAGCAGCTGCTATTTGATCCATTTAGCATCCTTAGAAGTAGCTCAAGAGGTATGCAATATAGAGCTTAGCTCATTTCCAAGTTATAGTTTTACTGTGATTGTTTTGTTGGAGTTATGTTGCTGAAATTGCTTGGTTGTTCATGAACATGTGTATGAATGTTGTTAGCTCTATTAAACCTTGTTAATGTGTAAAAGTGGAACAATGAATGAGAATCAAACCTTTGCATAAGGAATCAAGAAATGGACTGAAATGGATATTAGAGGACTGTTATTCATATTTTGTTAATAATGAAGTTATAACCATCTTGGTTTGGTTATGTGCATTGGTTGTGTATTGTTGGTATATGCCAAGAAGGTATGAGTAAATGATTTCAATGGGAAATCTGGACTAGAGTATAATGAAAACTCTACTCCAATGTGAGTTTTCAACTCATGCCCACCAACTATTTGGTTTAATGTCCAAGAGAATGATTTCTCTAAGGAACATGAGAATTAGAGATGATTAATTGATTAAATGATGTTATGATGCATAGCTCAGTTGTAAAAGCATGTTTTAAGTCATATAGACTTGTTGTATAATGGCTAAGAAGCAAATGGGACGGAATCATTGGTTTGGATTTTTGGGTTCTGCAGTAGCAGAACTTGAAAGTCCCTGGATGCAGAGTGGCGCAGCTGCGCCACTCCCAAGCATAGCACCTGCGCAGCTGCGCTGGGTGCCAGACCTGAAAGTCCCTGGATTAGAGTGGCGCAGCTGCGCCACTCCCAAGTGTAAGACCTGCGCAGCTGCGCCGGTCTGCAGAGGTGAATGGTTCTGCTGCTTTGTGTTATTGATGCGATGCATGTTTATATAGTCTCAACATGTTATAAATACCCCAAGACATATGTATGATATGTTAGTGTAGTAGTTGAATGACCCCAAGCGTGAAATGACTAAGTCACGTGAGATTTGCTTAAATGAAATGAATAGCGTAGTTGCATTTTTCGTTTGGCTTTTAGGGGGCGCTGCCCCCTACTCCCCCGTTTGGGTAAGCGTAGTGGCAATCAATGTTCGTAATGATTATAATGTCTTGATTAATGTAAGCCAATGTTTGGTGTCTATTGTGAGACTAATTGGTATGTGAATATATGTTTAAATGCGTAGGACATATTTGAAGGACGATTAACGTCAACTTGTAGCAAGCGCTTAAGGCAAGTTTCTAAACCTTATGCACTATTTTTATTTCGTGCAAACAGGTATATATTGTTGCAAGTTTCTAAACCTTATGCACTATTTTTATTTCGTGCAAACAGGTATATATTGTTGCAAGTTTCTAAACCTTATGCACTATTTTTATTTCGTGCAAACAGGTATATATTGTTGCAAGTTTCTAAACCTTATGCACTATTTTTATTTCGTGCAAACAGGTATATATTGTTGCAAGTTTCTAAACCTTATGCACTATTTTTATTTCGTGCAAACAGGTATATATTGTTGCAAGTTTCCTAAACTCTTGTCTAGCCTTTGTGTTGGGCAAGTTCTCTAGCTTCATTCATTTTCAGTATTGAATGCAAGTTTCGTATCTTATACAAGAGACGTATATTGTGCAAGTTTATTTGATTCATTTGATTATATTCTCTTAACTCTCATGCGATGTTTGAAGTTCCGATTTACGCAATACATATATGGTTGTGTGAATTCCTTACTTATGTAAATTTTTCAGTATTTGCACAAGTATTCGAGCTATGTTATGTCATAAATTGTTGAAGCTTTCAAGTTTCACATATATATGAACTGTTATAGAGAACGTCGATGCCACTTGTTTCGGCTAGACAGATAGTGAAATATTTTATTGATTTGATAATAAATCCTTGAAATGTTATTGATGATTAAGTAGAGCTATCCAACCAAATTGCTTTGGTTAGGATTCCAAGACATGAATGAGATGAACAACCCTACTATTAGGGGCAGTTTTTAGTCAGTTATTCTGACAAGGCATCGAGCGCCTAAACAAACGCATATAGTCGTTTCCAGCTAGAATGTTGATCAACATAGAGTACAATAGGCTGATCACCTAGAAGTGCTCGTAAGTAAGGACGGTTTGCAGTTATAATGCTGTGTACCTTTTTCAAGAAAGCAAAAGAAAGTTCAAGGTCTTATGATCCGCTCAATGTCGTTTCGAAAATATATTTCTAAAACGAAAGCGAAGTATTATTCTTGTTTATTCAGAATATTTCACAACTATTGTTCAGTTGTCGAAGAGAAATGATATGATTGATGATATTGTTGTTATTCAACTGTTATACTTGCTGGGCAATTGAATGCTCATTCTTGCTTTATATTAAACATTGCAGCTAAGTCCGAGCGGGCCGAAGGTTCCGGTAAGGACAAGGGAAAGGGCAAGATGAACGTCTAGATGGCGTCATAGTTTATTTGTAGTAGTAATGATGTAATATTAAGACTTATTATGTATTTGGAATGATGTTATGGTAATAGAACCTGGGATTGAGAGTAAGACGTGTTGTAATAATATAGTAATTACATTCATGTCTATTATGTTGTATGGAATGGGATGTACCGTGTAGCACTAGATTCGGGTTTGAGGTACCCGGATTTGGGGGCGTCACAGCTTTCCTTTGCCTTTGTCCGCTTTGGAACTCTCCGGCTTGACTGCAATAGGTTCATGATATAGCAAGGGTGAGCAACTACTTTGCTCAGCAAGTTTTCAATGAATTAAAAAAAAGATACATCATGAATGGATGAGAATAATAGCCGCATAGATCAATAATTTATGAACATTTGATGAAATAGCTGAAATGACATAACCAAAGTTCAAATGAAACAAGGAATATTAATTATTTACTGCTGAGTGGTCCAACCGACCGTGAACTTGGCCAAAGAGTTAATCATCCCTGTCCCTTTTAAACCGGCCCCTGTCAGTAATACTCAAGGGGATCAGCCTCTCGTACCCCATGTATATGCATAACATTAAATCCTGACTGTATAGGATAGCTAACACCTATACTCCCCTATTAAGGGTTGCTCTCTCAGTCCAAGAATCCATACCAACAACTAGTTTGGATAGCTTTTAAAATAATAACCTGTACATGTCTAGCCGAAACAAATGGCGTAGACTATCTCCTTAAACAGTTCATGAATGAAGAATTTAAACATTTCACAGTCCAACGACAGATAATGAATTCAAATACATAAGCTGTGAATATCAATAATTTATCCTTGATGTGGAGTAATTGACAATAATTAATCCACTAATATAATTTGAAAGTAATAACTCGATTTGACTCATGAGACTTGCACAATATACAACATTTGTATAAAATAGGGAACCTGCTCAAATGAAAACAGTTGAGTAGGGAACTTGCAACAATATAGAATGATTGCTCAATTAATAAACAACTCGCACAATAAACAAAAGTTGTACGGTTGAGAAAACCTGCCCAATATTAATTTGAGCTAGGGTAAGGAAACTTGCATTCAATATATAGAAAGAATGAAGTTAGGGAACTTGCCTAAAGCGCTGCTACAATATTACAACACACGCTCCTTAATATCCTACACAATTAGGTACATATTCACATACAATTAGTCACATACGGGATACCAAATCTTTGTTTACATAACTCTATAATGTCCTATTCAAATAAAAATCAAAATATTAAACAAGGTTATGCCCACTAGTTACGGCGTTACGACGCTTGCACGTCTATACGCCCAACTTGCCTATTCGAATGCCCAAGCGACACGCAATTACGTACGCCTAACACACCCATTCGATTTATCTAATACTTATTGGTTAATGCTAAGTATCATTATAAATCATAATAATCATGTTATGAAAGTTAGAACATCACTTTACAGGGTCGGGGGCATTACGTGTGCAAATGCGCATGCCCGACGCCCTCCGATTGACCTCAATTACGCATCAGTCCTATAAATGGCTAATTTAGGCCATGATACAGACCTCAAATCAAAAAACTTAAAGAACGAAAGTCGTAGGTCTACTCTTCCTCCTTTTGAATCATCTTGAATCATCTAATTTTGAGTTCGTATGTAAAAGTTATGGACATTTTACTACAGGAGGTCAAAACAGTCCACTCGGGCACGTCTGCACCTGACACGTGTCCGGCGCAGCTGTGCCCAATTTGGCCTTATGAATGGCACAGCTACGCCATTCATACAGCCCAGAATATGCAGCTATTTTGCAGTCGCGAAAATCTGACCTCCTCTCACTCCGATCTTCATAACTTCTTCCATACACGTTCAAATTGGTTCATTTCGGACTCTATGGACTCCTAACTTATAGGGCTACAACATATCAAAAATTTAGAAGCACCCATAAGCATTAACACGACCAATTTGTGAGCCAAAGTATAAAATGAAAACTCTATTTTCGTGTTCTTGGTGTTCTTCACCAAAACCAACATTAAATCTTTGTTTTAACTCCATTCTAACTGGGTTAAGAAGATAACCCATGGAACTACAATATTACTACAACAATTAACCCAAACAATTACACAATCAAGGCTTTACAGTCCTCTAAATTGTCCAAATAGTCATTTTGTCCAAATAGTCATTTTGTCCAAAAAGTCCAATGTTTCATCCTTTAAGCCAAGGTTCGGATCATTCATTAATTTTGTTCCACTTTGAGGTTATTAATAGCTTACAAGATGTCTTGCTAACAATAAAAATAGACCACAACCAACAATTTCAACAACAATTGCAAGAATTGCTCAAACCCAATGGTTTGAGCTCAAGAACACTTAAAGCTCAAAAATTCAATTAAAACTCAAATGGAATGGATTTTTGTTAATTGTTTACCTTGCAAATTCCTTCTAGGAGCTAAGAAAATTGTTAGGCTTGGTCGGATTGAGTTCTTCCTCCTTGCTTCTCTTCTTCTTATCCTCTCGTGTTCTTCTTCCTCTGCTTTCCTATTTTCTTCCCGTGCACTTGTTCTTCTTCCTCTATTATCAGCAATTTCCTCTCTTTCCCTCTCCCTGTATCACTCTATCTCCTCTCTATTTAGTCTATTCTCTCAATAATCTGCAGAACCAACTTAGTAATGGATGTAATGGGAAGAATGAAATGAGAGGAATGGGGTAAAGGCTGAGCACGCTTCGGGAAGAATGGAGGGTGTAGCCTCCTAAGCTCCTTGAAAATAAAATCAAGAAGGATGTTCAGCATTTTGGAACTCAATGTAATTTTGTCTCACCAGAATTTAGTCTTGCCCGACCACTCCCTCCATGCTCTCATTTGATTGGTCCAAAGGGTTTGGTTGGTTCCCTCTTGGAGTAACAAGTCAAAATAAATACCCAAATACACCAAAAATATATCCGAAAACTCCCACTTTTGCACCAAAACTGGTAAATAACTCTACCCAAAATTAAAATAGGTACTCCCATAAAATATTGGGATGAATAAAAATAATTATTATGGAATTTGTCAAAACATTCGGAACACTCATTTAATACATTTCAGATACGGATATAATCACGTATCAGCTCAAATAAAATTTTCGACACTTGAAAAAATTATTCGTACGCATACACGTATTTATGAAATTTATTAAAATCGAAAAAGGCACAAAAATAATATGGCGTGAATAGTGCCTCGGGAAACGTGCCCGTGAATAGTGATTTAGCGACGCTACGTGAAATCAATTATTCACTTAAACAACACTGTAACACGTAAAATTTTATGCATTCACATAATCTAGGTTGTCACACAACTTTAAACATGCAACACAAAAATAATATTAATAAAATATAATATATTCATTAATATTCAAAAATTCAAATTACAAGGTAATCAAGAATTTCCGGTCGTTACAAATTGTACCTTGTTGGACATGGTGCGGTCCATAATAATTTTTACCGATATTCCAGTATCCATCTAGGGTTATGCCCTAGAAACGGTTGCATATCTACAAAATAAGGTAACCTCAAAATCCGGCCCCAAGACTCCATAAAAGTTATGGATAGGGAGGATTCTTAATCTTAAGTATGTTAAGATAAGAGGTTGTCCAACTTATGTGAAAAAGGTTTCAAAAGATAAGTTTGGGACAAAATTTGACTAGTGCAGATTTATGGGATATCCTAAAGAAAGTTTAGGATATTATTACTATAATCCTACACGTTGCCTTCTTGGATAAAGCTGTTTATCATTGAAGGAGCTAGTGGGAGGGTAATAGATCTTGAAGGAGTTCAAGAACTACAAAGCACTATAAGTCAAACCGAGGAACCTGTAGATAGACCTATTGTACCACAACCGAATCGTAAATCTGGAAGAGTACCGAAGATACCTAAAAGGTATGGATTCATCATAGAGGATGATGATGAGATACGCATCATAGAGGATGATGATCTAGTTATATACGATGAGGCTATGAGTAGAAGACACTCAGAGAAATGGCAGATGGCTATGAAATCCGAAATGGACTCCATGTATGAGAACTAAGTATAGACTCTGGTTACTCCACCGAAAGGCATAGTGCCTAAAGGGTGTATATGGGTTTTTAAGAGAAAGACTAGGGCAAATAGCAAGGTAGAGACCTATAAGACCAGACCTGTTTAAAAGGTTCTAATAAAGTCAAGGAGTTGACTGTGATAAAACCTTATTACCGGGTAATGCTCAAGTCCATTTGGATTTTGCTTGTGATTGCAGCTTATTACGAAATCTGGCAAAATGGATGTGGAGACGTTCTTCCTCAATGAAGACTTGAGGAGAATGTATGTATGATACAATCAGAGGAATTTGTTTCAAAGGTTGAAGCAAATCGTGTAAATAAGCTACAATGATCCAATTTATGGATTGAAGCAAGTTTCTTAAAGATGGAACATTCGTTTTGATGAGACAATCAAAAGGGTTTGATTTTATCAAAAAAACGAGAATGAACCTAGTGAGTATAAAAAGGGTCAGTAGGAGTGTTGTGACATTCCTAGTATTATATGTTGATATACTACTGATAAGGAATGACACACTAATGCTACAATCAGTAAAGATAAAATTGTCTAAACATTCCTCCATGAATAACTTGGGAGGAGCATCCTATAAATTGGGGATATAAATCTATATAGATAGATTTAAAAGGATGTTCGGCTTAACCTAAGGAATGTATATTCATTCGATGCTAAAGACGTTTAACATGACAAACTCTAAGAGAGGTCTCATGTTGATGAGCCATGGAGTGTATCACTCTAAAATTGTCTCCAATTTAAAGAGTGATCGCATGAGTTATTATCATGTATGCAAGGCCTGATGTTGATCAGTCATATTTTGGAGAAGATCACTGTAAGACAGTGATAAACATCTTTAAGTACTTAACCGGTATTGAAGATGTGATCTTGATTCATGGTAGGTCTGAATTAAAACTAGAGGGTTAAACAAACTCAAGTTTTTCAGACTGACCAAGACGATAACAAATCCACTTTAGGGTAAATCGTTACCTTAAATGGTGGTGCAGTGAAATTGGAAAAGTTCCAAACAACAAAGAGTTGCTGGTTTAGTGACAAAGACAAAGTATATAGCTGTAAGTGAAGCTGCAAGTTGATTGTTTGGATGAAAAGTTCATCACAGAACTAGGAATAATTCCTAGGTCCCATCTTGGATTCAAACATGTGTTGCGGCACTTTCATTTGATTAGAAGAATCATTGAAAGAGGAAAAGTCACTATAGAGATAGTGGACTCTCAAGAACAACATTGCATATCCATTTACTAAAGCTTTATCCAAACAACAGGATGATCGTCACTTAGAGAAGAAGGGTATTAGATACCATGGCAATTGACTTTAGTGCAAGTGGGAGATTGAAAGTAGTATGCACACAGGTCAATCATATTTGATATGATGTAGCATATACTTTGTAATCTTATTCGGTTATTAAAGGCATTTTTCATTATCTACATGATGTTGTTATATTAATATGTGATAAACCCATAGTTTTAAGCAATGCTTTTAGAATCATGATGGTGATCATGCTAATGAGATCTAAATTCTTAGAAAGTTTAAAACTAAAATCGTTCCTAATCGTTGGATTACTAAAAAGGGGATTAGTGAATCCGGATAGATTAGTACATACGTTGCTTGCTCTTAAAAAAAGGATGATTGATCTCATAATCATTTATGTGGAGACACTAAAGCAAGTATGTAAGTGTTTATTGGAGAATAAGTTCACTGAACGTGGCTCGCTAAGGAATACCTAATGGAGTTTTACTCGCCTGTCAATAGGAATTCCTCTAGTGATAGTAGTACAAGTGATCCTTGAACTTGAGATCATCATAGTATCTTGTGTATGATGAGTTATACTTTGACAGTCCCTTAAGACCTTTAGGGTATATCAAAGGGTATGATTGGGTATAATTAGTTGTACATGGAGATAGGTGAATGATCAACAAAGAATCTACCTCGTCTAGTAAAAGATGTGAATGTCCTATGTGATTCGATAAATGACAACTCAGTAGTCCTTGGCCAAGGCAGAATGAAATTAGAAAGGAGTTTCTAATTTACATTATTTAGAGTTGTGCATTTGGGAATTGAAATATATATAATTAAATAAAGTAAGACTTGACAGTAATTCCATGTCTTATATTTAATTGGGACATTGTATGGTAGAAGGATTGAATTGTATGGTAACTATTCACTGAAAGGTTCTTTTGTGATTAATGTTAAAATCTATATTATCTGGAAAGTCGTTGATTGCTAAGGGGGCTTACCCTTATTGTAGAATAAATATTATTTATTTAAATGAATTAAATAGTTTAATTTATTTATTTAAATATAATTAAAATTGTTTTAATTGATTTATTCACAACCGGTTTAATATGGAGAACCGAAAGGGTCACACCGCAAAAGAAAAAATATTTGTTTAAGAAGTAAATGGCATAATTGTAATTATAAGTTAAGTGTATTTAATTTAATCTATGGAGATAGAATAAATTAAATAGCTTAATATTTATTATTTAATATTTTAGAAATATTAAATATAAATTAATAAGAGGAGTCTTATTATTATTACTATTACTATTATTTAATTCCTAATAGGGATTGGGAATTAATTAATAGAAGTACTCTCTCATAGATTCTTAATTAGATTAGGAGGTTGATTTAATTAAAGGAGTTTAATTAAAATAGAAACCCTAATCCTAAATAGTTAAGGGAGGGTTTTTCCTACATCTATAAATAAGAGAAGTCTTATCATAGATCAGGGTTACACACTCTTGCATAAGAATTGTGGAGAGTACTTACAATTTCTGTAATTTCCAGGAATTCTTAAACATTGTATCAAATTTATTTTAATAAATAAAAATTTATTTTATATAATTTTACGGATTTAATTGGATCCATGTAATAATTATTATTATATAATTATATGGTCCATTGATTTTCCTTGCCTTAAAGGGACTCACTAATAAGTTGAATAAGTTGATGAGTTGACCCTAGCATTTGATTGGCAAGAAAATTAGGATAAGTAAATAAATAATTTCATTTCATTATCAGATTGAATAATTCGAATAAAGAATTATGGTTAAAATAAATATTTTAAATAATTAATTGGGTTAGTTATTTAATTGAAAATATTGGAAATGTATGGCGGTTAATCTAATTGGGGTCATTTTCTTTAATTAGGATGACCCATTTTTTTTTTGGGCCCAATTCCCCTATTATTTTCTTTTGGGCCGCCCCTCATTCATTTAGCCGACCCACTATTTGTAAGCCCATTCCTTTATTTTTTTTTGCCAGCCGGGTTGTGATTTGCAAACGGGTCGACCCAAATAAATTGGGGAAACCGGTTAATGTGAGGATAACCGGTTAATCCTGCAAATGAAAGCCTCAATCCCAGACAACCGAGCAAATCAAATTGGGGGGGTATTCAGCCGAGCAAAAAGGAGAATCCTAAGCCCTAGCCCCAACTCAGACCTAGCCGCTCAATCGGACGGGACGGGGAAGGACGGTCGGCGCGGTGACATGAGGTAATCGACCGACTGAGCTGGAGGAAAAACAACGACCGGCGGCTAACCACGAATTTGGGCAGGCAAAGCAAGCGAGGGTATGAGTAACCGAGCCCTACCGAGCGGACCAAGAGGATTTAGGCGCTCGGCGATTTGACTGGTGAGAGCACGCGACCCAAAGACCTGCCGGCGAATCGTGGGTGGCTCGGATGGGGCTTGACATCGACAACTGACCGCCTACTCCTTCCTACCGTCGGTCATTGACCCAATCGTTTAGGGTATTGCCCAAGTAATTAGGGTAAAATTTTCTCTATAAATTGAAGCCCCATTTAGCCAAGCTGCCGATTTTTCCTTGAGTCAAAATTAGGGAAAATAGAAATTACAGAAAAGAGAGAGAACAGGGGAAGTTTCTGCGGATGCCCTCTAATTTCGTTGATTATTTCGGGAAGAGAAGGAGGACTGCCAATCGAACGACACCAAGGTATAGAATGGTTCAAGCAACTGTGATGGTTTGCTGTTTAGGTTTGGTGTAAAATTTCTTTCTTTTCTTCTATCTGTGTTTGGAAAAAAAAATATTATTGTTCCTTGATATTGAGAATGGTATTGAACTGAATGGTCCTCTGTATTGGGGTATTATATTTTCTGTATTAGATTAAGATGGTTCTTTGGAATTGTTTAGTGTTGTTTCATGTATTGGGTTGTGTTGAACTCTGGTGTTAGAGAATCATAAGGTTCGGCAGCGTGGTCTTGTGTGTCGAATAGGCCAGTACTAAATTTTTGTATGCTCACAAGGTGTTTGATGCAATGGGTATAAGAATATATTGGTAGAATTTTTGTTCTTCTTATTGTGATTCGTGATTAAGTAGCAATCTGGTAGCTTGAATAACATGTCAGAATATCAGCTATATCGTATATTCATGTGTTGTTGGGTGCGACAAGATTGTAAGGGAATAAATTGTGTTGCACATTTGGTTGCTATGTCAAAACTATGGTATGCGCCTTGACTGTGTTGGCTTGCAAGCTTGAGCGTATGCATCCTGATACAAGGACTTGGCATAAAATTTGTAGGGCCAATAGCTAAGTTAGTATCAAGAAGGTTAATCAGGTGGTTTAGACACTCCAAATGACCATAAATTTCTTCAATTATTTTCCAAAATTGGTTATGTAATTCATTGATTTATTTAAAACAACAATAAACTAGGGTTAATAATTATTTATTATTTAGCATTAAATAATAAAGAAAATAAATATTTAATTATTTTAATTTAAAAGTATGAATAATGTTAAGGAAATAATTATTTATTATTATTTAACATTAAATAATAAATAAATATCTAATTATTATCTAATTATACTAAATACGAATAGAATTAATTAATAAGTAGAGATAATAAATATTTGGTTATTACTTAATTAATATTAAATAATGATCAAGTATGAGTAAAGTTAATAAAATAATTATTTATTACTTATCAATAAATAATAAATAAAGATAATAAATATTTAATTAATATTTAATTAATATTAAATAATAATAAAATAATTATTTATTATTTATCAATAAATAATAAATAAAGATAATAAATATTTAATTATTATTTAATTAATATTAAATAATAATTAAGTATGAATAAGTTAATAAAATAATTATTTATTATTTATCAATAAATAATAAATAAAGATAATAAATATTTAATTATTATTTAATTAATATTAAATAATAATTAAGTATGAATAAGTTAATAAAATAATTATTTATTATTTATCAATAAATAATAAATAAAGATAATAAATATTTAATTATTATTTAATTAATATTAAATAATAATTAAGTATGAATAAGTTAATAAAATAATTATTTATTATTTATCAATAAATAATAAATAAAGATAATAAATATTTAATTATTATTTAATTAATATTAAATAATAATTAAGTATGAATAAGTTAATAAAATAATTATTTATTATTTATCAATAAATAATAAATAAAGATAATAAATATTTAATTATTATTTAATTAATATTAAATAATAATTAAGTATGAATAAAGTTAATAAAATAATTATTTATTATTTATCAATAAATAATAAATAAAGATAATAAATATTTAATTATTATTTAACTAATATTAAATAATAATTAAGTATGAATGAAGTTAATAAAGTAATTATTCATTGTTTATCACTAAATAATAAATAAAGATAATAAATATTTAATTCAATTAATAGTAATTAAGTTAATACATTAAATATTTAATTAACGTTGAATAAGGGACAAGGAATAATAATTACTCAATTACCCTTAAAGGTGAATAGTAATTAAGCGCAAATAAAACTAAATGACTTATAAACTAGTCACTATTAGTAATGCATAATAAACTAATTATTTATTTTCATAAGTAAGGATTATTAACTAATAAGGGTAATAATCTGAGTATTCAAAGAATAAGTAATCATGATTAGCTATCATTTATTTTAATAGCTAAAGGTCGTTAATTAAATTATGTTTAGTAGTAATTAAATGTATATAGTGAACTTGTTTACCTGCTAAATAAATAGCATAAGTGAGTGTATCGATATACAGTATGCAATGCTAATGGATAAACCGACTTTATCAACTGATAGGTTATCCAAGGTCAAATAATTAAAGCTAATTTTTACCTGTAACTGAGCAAACAGGCAAGTTCCCTAACTTCATTCTTTCAGTATATTGAATGCAAGTTCTACCTTACCCAATTTTTTTACATTGAGCAATATTTCTAAACCTTATGCATTATTTTTAATTCGTGCAAAAGGTATATATTATTGCAAGTTATACTTTAAGCTTGAATCTTATCTCCAAGCATGCTTTAAGTGGTCTAATTACTTTTAAAATTATTCCACATCTATGTATTCATTGGCATTCGCACTTGTGCATTTGAATTCGTATAATTATCTAAGTTCTGAAATTCACGAACTATTCATGATTAAGTCTGAACCCTTGTCTCGGTCAGGCACGTATGTAAGAATTTATAAAAGCTATCCGAACCCATCAATGGTAAGGATTCTTAGACTGAATGAACACCCCTTTTATTATAGGGGAGTACCCCATGTACCGTAAATAAGGTACAAATAGCAGAGTTAAATGTTATGCATATACATAGCGTACGCGAGGCTGATCCCCTCAAGTACTTATTCTGTAGCCAGTAACCAGAGGGTCAACCAGCTATTGACTCCTTTGGAAGTTATTGTTCAAAGTCTATTCGACTACCAATTGTTCTAAAAGCATTTATTGTTATTGCTTCTGATAATTGCTGAATTCTCCTTCTACATTCCCTTCATCATGATATATCCTTATTGTTGTGCTTTAAACTTGTTGAGCAAACTCGTTGCTCATTCTTGCTATATCATGACTTTATTGCAGCTAAACCCCAGACGTCAGGGAAGAACAAAGGAAAAGAAAAGATGAAGTAATAGACTTCATGTAGCAGATTTTAAATTACGTAGAGTTAATTGCTGTTAATGTAATTTAAACCCTAACTTTTATTTAGGGTATGGATTTGTGTAAGTGTTTAAGGTTTTTGTATTCTGGGATTAGTAACACCTTTGTAATGAACAACGTATGTTATTATATTCCGCATTTTAGTTACCATATGTTGTTAGAGGTGAATTTTTGTATTGGATCGTGATGACCGGATCCGGGTATTTGGAGACCCGAATCTGGGGGCGTCACAGGTTGGTATCAGAGCCGTAGGTTATAAACTTTAGGATTGCGAAACCTAGGTTATAACCTTCATAGTAAACTCGTATTGAGTATTAGGAGATAAATCGAGGAGATTTATTATATGTGGTTTTGATGAATTGGGGAATTCATCGAGTCGAGTAGTACCCAATGAAATATAATTTCATTTCTTTAATGAATATATTTTATTGCTGTACTAATGATGATTTTCGGTGTGATTGTAGGATGACTAACATAGGAGGGACCAGTGGAGCTCAGGAGGAGGAGACATTCATAGATATCCCAGTGGTTGCTGAGCAGCTGGTGGGGTATGCTCCTATTGCCCCAGGGGTACCGCAGGAGGAGTCCGAGCCAGAGGAGGACTACCAGAGGGAGCTACCAGAGCCGGTGGTAGGTAGAGTTATGAGGTCTGGCAGTCAGGACTCAGATGCTGAGGAGGAGGACCCCGAGACCGAGGGAGAGGAGCCACCTGCTTACGTGGATGGCATGGGGTCCACTGCCGATGATATCATTGAGGGGCTGACTAGCAGGAATGAGGAACTGGAGGATCGGATAGCTCACCTGGAGGAGCAGAATCAGACCCACCAGATCCGAGAGGACCAGTATAGAGACCTGGCCTATCAGCTTGAGCATGACTTGGGAGTGGCGAAGGCACGGCTACAGGGCTACGAGTCCTCAGCACAGCAGATCGGACCACTGCTACATCAGTTGGTGGCCCGAAACGCTGAGTTGAGAGAGAGGCTGGAACAGAGGGATCTGCAGATCGCCCACCTGAAGGCCAAACAGGAGGCCATGAGATTTGAGTTTGGGTTGGAGGTGTCTGCAAGGATGCACGTCAGGGAGGCCTGGTCCAGGGAGGCCAGGAGGGTTGATCAGCTCGAGGACCAGTTGGAGGCCAGAGCTGTGAAGATAGAGACCCTAGGACATGCTCTAAATGCAGCCTACAGGAGACCCCGGACTGAGGTAGGGGAGTCTAGCCGCTCTGTTCGTCGCAGGGTAGGGGATGGAGCATTCTCTTCTGGGCAGCAGGCACGGATCCGTCACGATGTGCAGTGACTTGATGGAACAGTTGATTTGTCCTTAGTACAGTCAGTCCCACTTTTTGTTATATTAGGGACGTATTTATGTTGTCTTGTGGAGCTTTATATTTGTATTTATGCTTGGGGTAGCAGTTAAACCCCAACTTTTGTGGACTTTAGGGATGAAAGGTTAGGATTCCCCACTTTTGTCTTGGGGGAAAGGTTATCGATGGATAGGGCACACAGTGGCGCATTTATAGCAGTATGCCATCGGTTTAGTCTTGTAACAGAAACAGTGGTACATGAATATAAATGCAGATATTTCACTTAAATCAAATGTGTTGATAGATATTTTATCTTGATTATTTTAATGACATATTGTGTAAATTATAAAACTATAGGTAGAAGACAGCGGATTTCCCTTATCCAATCATGCCGCCGAGAGGGCGACCATGTAATCGACAGGTTGAAGAGTCAGAGAGTGAGGTTGGAAATTAATCCAATCCAATGAGGATGTTCGCGGAAATACTGGCAGAAGCCATGCAATCAAGACCGCCACCTGGAGGGACCCAAGCAGCAGCCGAGCCAGCGCATCATCTGGCGAATTTCAAAGATTTCAAATTGGTTGGACCACCCGAGTTCAAGGGAACTCTTAACCCAATCGAAGCGCAGACCTGGATCGAGGAGATAGAAAAGGTCTTCGAGGTAGCACGGGTGGCAGAGGAACAGAAAACAAGTTTTGCTACCTTCATGTTAAAGGGCGAGGCAAACTACTGGTGGAAGGCCAACAGGGGCCGAGTGGAAGGAGGCATTGTCACATGGGAACGCTTTAAGGAGATGTTCTTGGAAAATTACTTTCCAGAGAGCATGAAGCAAGAGATGGAGATCAAGTTCCTGGAACTAAAACAAGGAAACATGTCTGTGGCTGAGTACGCGGCTAAGTTTAATGAGTTGGCACGGTTTGCAACTCACCAAGTCGACACAGAGGAAAGGAAAGCTCGTAGGTTTGAGCAAGGGTTGAAACTATGGTTATACCGTTCTGTTGCGGTATTGAAAATCAAGACATTTGCAGAATTATTGGAGAGGGCGATCATTGTAGAGGGTGGCAGTGAGGCCCTGACTAAGTACAATCAGGAAAAGAAGAAGGGTCATGAGAGCCAGAAGGCAGGAAGCAGCGGGGGCAGTAACCCCAACAAACGGAAATGGGTCGAGAGTCAGTCCTCTGGGGGAAATAAGTCTGGAGGGGAGGTGAAGAAGCCAGGCAGGTGCAACAATTGTGGCAAGAACCACACGGGGGAATGCATGAAAGGGAAAAGCGTGTGTTACCGTTGTGGACAACCGGGGCACATGGCTCCACAATGCCCTAATAAGCCGAAAGGAGGTTGTTTCTCCTGTGGATCACCTGACCACCAGATCAAGGATTGCCCGAAGAGGAAGGGCGACGCTGGGAGTGGCAACCGAAGCAACAACAACAGTGGATACAGCAACCGATTGAACTACGGGCCACCAGCCAGTCAAGCCAACAGGCCAACAGCCCGCACGTTCAACATGACTGTTCAGGATGCCATGGAATCCAAAGACGTGGTGTCAGGTATCATTCCAATCAATGATATAAATACATATGTGCTATTTGATTCGGGTGCTACTTGCTCTTTTGTTTCCGAAGAATTTGCTAGTCAGTTAAATTTACCTTGTGAAAAGTTAGAACACCCTATGAGCGTAGAAGTAGCAAACAAGGAAATTATCCCCGTAGAATACATTCATAGGAATTGTTGTGCTGAATTGCGAGGATTTAAGCTCAATGTGGATTTGATACCAATTCGGCTGGGAGAGTTTGACGTAATCCTGGGAATGGATTGGCTATCAATTCACGGAGCAGTTATTGACTGTAAGAAGAAATGTGTGCACCTGAAGACTCCTAATAAGTCGAAGGTGGTATTTTACGGTAATAAGTCACCAAGACAATCTTGTTATCTGACTATGATGCAAACCAAGAAACTTCTTAAGAAAGGTTGCGTGTGTTATCTGGCACATGTAATTGATACTCGTCAGGTCGGAGATGAGATGAGTCAAATACCCATCGTGAGGGAATTCGCTGATGTCTTTCCCGACGAACTCCCGGGACTGCCACCGGACAGGGAAACCGAGTTCGTTATCGATTGGGCACCGGGAACCGCACCAATATCGAAGCCGCCGTATCGAATGGCACCTGTAGAAATGAAAGAGTTGATGATGCAACTGCAGGAACTATTAGATAAAGGTTATATCAGACCAAGCGTGTCCCCGTGGGGAGCGCCAGTTCTGTTTGTAAAGAAGAAAGATGGTTCGATGAGACTTTGTATCGACTATCGGGAGTTGAACAAAGTTACGATTAAGAATAGGTATCCGCTTCCCAGGATTGACGATCTATTTGATCAACTTAAGGGAGCGAAATACTTTTCGAAAATCGACCTAAGGACAGGCTATCATCAGCTGAAGGTGAGGTAGGAAGATGTCCCGAAGATTGCATTCAGAACTCGTTACGGGCACTTCGAGTTTCTGGTAATGTCTTTTGGATTGACGAACGCATCGGCAGCATTTATGTATATGATGAACAGAGTATTCAAGCAGTACTTGGACAAGTTCGTAGTCGTATTCATCGATGACATTCTGGTGTATTCAGGGACGGAGGAGGAACATGCTGAACATTTGAAGATTGTATTGGAAGCTCTCAGGAAGGAGAAGTTGTACGCAAAACTTTCGAAGTGTGAGTTTTGGTTGCAGAGGGTACAGTTTCTGGGTCACGTCATCGACAAAAATGGTGTTTCAGTGGACCCAGCAAAAGTGGAAGCAGTTATCAACTGGGAACAGCCGAAGACGCCGACAGAGATCTGGAGTTTCTTGGGATTAACGGGATACTATCAGAGATTCATCCAGGATTTTTCAAAGATAGCATCGCCATTGACCAATCTCACCAGGAAAACAGTTAAGTTTGTTTGGTCGGAAAAATGCGAGGAAAGTTTCATGGAGTTGAAGAAGAGACTCAGCCAAGCACCGGTGTTGACCTTACCAAACAACACTGGGGGTTTCGTAGTGTATAGTGATGCGTCACACAAAGGTCTTGGCTGTGTGTTGATGCAGCACGGCAAGGTCGTGGCATACGCATCACGTCAGCTGAAGGACTATGAGAAGGGGTACCCGACTCATGACTTGGAGTTAGCAGCGGTAGTTTTCGCCTTAAAGATTTGGAGGCACTACCTATACGGGGAGAAGTGCGAAATATATACAGATCACAAAAGTCTGAAATATATCTTCACTCAAAAGGAGTTGAACATGAGGCAGCGCCGATGGTTAGAATTGATCAAGGACTACGACTGTGAAATTCTGTACCATCCGGGCAAAGCAAATGTAGTGGCTGATGCCTTAAGCAGGAAAGGCAAGGTGAAATTGATGCAGCTGACGGTTCAAGAGGAATTGGTAAAGGACTTTGAACGTCTGGAACTGGAGGTTAGGTATCCAATGGAGGCGGACGAAAAATTGTTTATTGTAACGGCATGTCCGACTCTACTGGATAAGATACAGGAGGCTCAAGAATTTGATGAAGAATGCATTGACATTAAGAAACAATTATCGGAGGGAAAAACATCAAAGTACAAGGTTGACAGCGCAGGATTGCTGAGATTCGAGGGAAGGATCTGGATACCCTACGTACCAGACTTAAGGGAAGAAATTTTACAGGAGGCCCATAATACGAGGTTTTCGGTACATCCGGGTAGCACCAAGATGTATCAAGATCTTCGTCAACATTATTGGTGGCCGCATTTGAAAGGGGAAGTTGCGGAATTCGTCAGCCGATGTTTAACTTGTCAGAGAATCAAGGCAGAGCACCAGTGGCCGAGCGGATTGTTACAACCCTTAGAGATTCCCGAGTGGAAGTGGGAGCACATCACAATGGATTTTGTGGTAGGACTTCCGACAACACAGAAGGGTCTAGACGCCATCTGGGTGATCGTAGATCGGTTGACCAAGTCTGCCCATTTTCTACCGATTAAGATCAGGTACAAACTAGAACAGTTGGCGAAACTCTATGTGAAGGAGATAGTATCGCGACATGGAGTGCCGGTATCTATTGTGTCTAACAGAGATCCGCGCTTCACCTTGAATTTTTGGAGAAGTCTACAGGAAAGAATGGGAACACAGTTAAGAATGAGTACGGCGTATCATCCTCAGACTGATGGTCAGAGCGAGCGAACGATTCAGACTTTGGAGGATATGCTTCGAGCAGTCGTGATGGATTTAAGCGGTAGCTGGGACGATCACTTGCCACTGGTAGAGTTCGCCTACAACAATAGTTACCATGCTAGCATTGGTATGCCACCGTACGAAGCATTGTATGGGAGGAAGTGTCGAACGCCATTGTGTTGGGATGAGGTTGGTGAGCGGAGATTGTTGGGGCCAGAGTTAGTACAACAAACTGTGGAAATCATTAAGGTGATAAGACAACGTTTAGTAGCAGCTCAGGATCGTCAGAAAAAGTATGCCGACTTACATCGTCAGAAACGAGACTTTGAAGTTGGTAGCTTTGTGTTTTTGAAGGTATCTCCCTGGAAAGGGAAGATCCGCTTTGGGAAGAAGGGCAAGCTGAGCCCTAGGTTCATAAGACCTTTTGAAATACTAAGGAGAATAGGCGAAGTGGCGTACGAGGTAGCATTACCCCCTGAGCTTGAGCACATTCACAATGTGTTTCATGTATCAGTGTTACGTCCATATAAGCCAGACTATAAGCATGTCATCTCCTATGAACCAATTCAAGTCGAAAGGGACTTATCGTACGAGGAGATTCCTGTCCAAATACTTGATAGGAAGGAACAGAGGCTGAGGAATAAAACCATCCATTCTGTTAAAGTTCTCTGGAGAAACCACGCGGTGGAAGAAGCTACGTGGGAACTCGAGGAGAAGATGAGAGCAAATTACCCTCAGTTATTCGAGTAACCTTAGATCGAAATTCCGAGGACGGAATTTTTATAAGGGGGAGAGGATGTAATGTCCAGGAATTCTTAAACATTGTATCAAATTTATTTTAATAAATAAAAATTTATTTTATATAATTTTACGGATTTAATTGGATCCATGTAATAATTATTATTATATAATTATATGGTCCATTGATTTTTCTTGCCTTAAAGGGACTCACTAATAAGTTGAATAAGTTGATGAGTTGACCCTAGCATTTGATTGGCAAGAAAATTAGGATAAGTAAATAAATAATTTCATTTCATTATCAGATTGAATAATTCGAATAAAGAATTATGGTTAAAATAAATATTTAAATAATTAATTGGGTTAGTTATTTAATTGAAAATATTGGAAATGTATGGCGGTTAATCTAATTGGGGTCATTTTCTTTAATTAGGATGACCCATTTTCTTTTTGGGCCCAATTCCCCTATTATTTTCTTTTGGGCCGCCCCTCATTCATTTAGCCGACCCACTATTTGTAAGCCCATTCCTTTATTGTGAGGATAACCGGTTAATCCTGCAAATGAAAGCCTCAATCCCAGACAACCGAGCAAATCAAATTGGGGGGGGGGGGTATTCAGCCGAGCAAAAAGGAGAATCCTAAGCCCTAGCCCCAACTCAGACCTAGCCGCTCAATCGGACGGGACGGGGAAGGACGGTCGGCGCGGTGACATGAGGTAATCGACCGACTGAGCTGGAGGAAAAACAACGACCGGCGGCTAACCACGAATTTGGGCAGGCAAAGCAAGCGAGGGTATGAGTAACCGAGCCCTACCGAGCGGACCCAGAGGATTTAGGCGCTCGGCGATTTGACTGGTGAGAGCACGCGACCCAAAGACCTGCCGACGAATCGTGGGTGGCTCGGATGGGGCTTGACATCGACAACTGACCGCCTACTCCTTCCTACCGTCGGTCATTGACCCAATCGTTTAGGGTATTGCCCAAGTAATTAGGGTAAAATTTTCTCTATAAATTGAAGCCCCATTTAGCCAAGCTGCCGATTTTTCCTTGAGTCAAAATTAGGGAAAATAGAAATTGCAGAAAAGAGAGAGAACAGGGGAAGTTGCTGCGGATGCCCTCTAATTTCGTTGATTATTTCGGGAAGAGAAGGAGGACTGCCAATCGAACGACACCAAGGTATAGAATGGTTCAAGCAACTGTGATGGTTTGCTGTTTAGGTTTGGTGTAAAATTTCTTTCTTTTCTTCTATCTGCATTTGGAAAAAAAAATATTATTGTTCCTTGATATTGAGAATGGTATTGAACTGAATGGTCCTCTGTATTGGGGTATTATATTTTCTGTATTAGATTAAGATGGTTCTTTGGAATTGTTTAGTGTTGTTTCATGTATTGGGTTGTGTTGAACTCTGGTGTTAGAGAACCATAAGGTTCGGCAGCGTGGTCTTGTGTGTCGAATAGGCCAGTACTAAATTTTTGTATGCTCACAAGGTGTTTGATGCAATGGGTATAAGAATATATTGGTAGAATTTTTGTTCTTCTTATTGTGATTCGTGATTGAGTAGCAATCTGGTAGCTTGAATAACATGTCAGAATATCAGCTATATCGTATATTCATGTGTTGTTGGGTGCGTCAAGATTGTAAGGGAATAAATTGTGTTGCACATTTGGTTGCTATGTCAAAACTATGGTATGCGCCTTGACTGTGTTGGTTTGCAAGCTTGAGCGTATGCATCCTGATATAGGGACTTGGCATAAAATTTGTAGGGCCAATAGCTAAGTTAGTATCAAGAAGGTTAATCAGGTGGTTTAGACACTCCAAATGACCATAAATTTCTTCAATTATTTTCCAAAATTGGTTATGTAATTCATTGATTTATATAAAACAACAATAAACTAGGGTTAATAATTATTTATTATTTAGCATTAAATAATAAAGAAAATAAATATTTAATTATTTTAATTTAAAAGTATGAATAATGTTAAGGAAATAATTATTTATTATTATTTAACATTAAATAATAAATAAATATCTAATTATTAATAAGTAGAGATAATAAATATTTGGTTATTACTTAATTAATATTAAATAATGATCAAGTATGAGTAAAGTTAATAAAATAATTATTTATTACTTATCAATAAATAATAAATAAAGATAATAAATATTTAATTATTATTTAATTAATATTAAATAATAATAAAAATAATTATTTATTATTTATCAATAAATAATAAATAAAGATAATAAATATTTAATTATTATTTAATTAATATTAAATAATAATTAAGTATGAATAAGTTAATAAAATAATTATTTATTATTTATCAATAAATAATAAATAAAGATAATAAATATTTAATTATTATTTAATTAATATTAAATAATAATTAAGTATGAATAAGTTAATAAAATAATTATTTATTATTTATCAATAAATAATAAATAAAGATAATAAATATTTAATTATTATTTAACTAATATTAAATAATAATTAAGTATGAATGAAGTTAATAAAGTAATTATTCATTGTTTATCACTAAATAATAAATAAAGATAATAAATATTTAATTCAATTAATAGTAATTAAGTTAATACATTAAATATTTAATTAACGTTGAATAAGGGACAAGGAATAATAATTACTCAATTACCCTTAAAGGTGAATAGTAATTAAGCGCAAATAAACTAAATGACTTATAAACTAGTCACTATTAGTAATGCATAATAAACTAATTATTTATTTTCATAAGTAAGGATTATTAACTAATAAGGGTAATAATCTGAGTATTCAAAGAATAAGTAATCATGATTAGCTATCATTTATTTTAATAGCTAAAGGTCATTAATTAAATTATGTTTAGTAGTAATTAAATGTATATAGTGAACTTGTTTACCTGCTAAATAAATAGCATAAGTGAGTGTATCGATATACAGTATGCAATGCTAATGGATAAACCGACTTTATCAACTGATAGGTTATCCAAGGTCAAATAATTAAAGCTAATTTTTACCTGTAGCTGAGCAAACAGGCAAGTTCCCTAACTTCATTCTTTCAGTATATTGAATGCAAGTTCTACCTTACCCAATTTTTTTACATTGAGCAATATTTCTAAACCTTATGCATTATTTTTAATTCGTGCAAAAGGTATATATTATTGCAAGTTATACTTTAAGCTTGAATCTTATCTCCAAGCATGCTTTAAGTGGTCTAATTACTTTTAAAATTATTCCACATCTATGTATTCATTGGCATTCGCACTTGTGCATTTGAATTCGTATAATTATCTAAGTTCTGAAATTCACGAACTATTCATGATTAAGTCTGAACCCTTGTCTCGGTCAGGCACGTATGTAAGAATTTATAAAAGCTATCCGAACCCATCAATGGTAAGGATTCTTAGACTGAATGAACACCCCTTTTATTATAGGGGAGTACCCCATGTACCGTAAATAAGGTACAAATAGCAGAGTTAAATGTTATGCATATACATAGCGTACGCGAGGCTGATCCCCTCAAGTACTTATTCTGTAGCCAGTAACCAGAGGGTCAACCAGCTATTGACTCCTTTGGAAGTTATTGTTCAAAGTCTATTCGACTACCAATTGTTCTAAAAGCATTTATTGTTATTGCTTCTGATAATTGCTGAATTCTCCTTCTACATTCCCTTCATCATGATATATCCTTATTGTTGTGCTTTAAACTTGTTGAGCAAACTCGTTGCTCATTCTTGCTATATCATGACTTTATTGCAGCTAAACCCCAGACGTCAGGGAAGAACAAAGGAAAAGAAAAGATGAAGTAATAGACTTCATGTAGCAGATTTTAAATTACGTAGAGTTAATTGCTGTTAATGTAATTTAAACCCTAACTTTTATTTAGGGTATGGATTTGTGTAAGTGTTTAAGGTTTTTGTATTCTGGGATTAGTAACACCTTTGTAATGAACAACGTATGTTATTATATTCCGCATTTTAGTTACCATATGTTGTTAGAGGTGAATGTTTGTATTGGATCGTGATGACCGGATCCGGGTATTTGGAGACCCGAATCTGGGGGCGTCACAATTTCTATATAGATAGAAACTAGGATTTTGCCAACACCCATCTTCTTGAACAAGTATTATTCCTTGGTGGATCACCTCTAGAGGCCAAACACTTGGGTGGCTAACGTTGATCAAAGGAAGGAATTTAATCAGTGGAATTCAAGGAGAACGCGAAGGAATTGGAGGTGAACTTGTACCTGAGGAAGCTAGAATTCTACAAGAGTATAATTCTTATTCTCCATCTCTTTCGTTTAATTAATAATTGTGCATAAAGAAAGATCATGGTGATGGTTTGTATAAAATTTTAAAATCTGATTTTATCGCGCTTCCGCTTTATTTATGTAATTTGATTGCATGTTCGCGTTATACAAACCTAATAGGATTTATTTTAGAGGATGCTTGAATGAATGAGATATATTATATATTATATTATATATATATATATATATATATTATATATTATCCAACATGCTTCGCATGTAAAATAATATGACGCGTATTTTATATATATATGTCCATGCGCGCTAAACAAGATGAGACTAATAATAACAAACCTCTCAAAGAAATCATATTAAGTCCTAAGCGTTCAAAGATATTTGGAATATCGAACGTCGCCATCTAGCATAGTAAAGCGATAGAGTATTATATATTTAATATGAGTTTGTTGTGCACACACAAGGCGAGTATTAAATATTTAAAATGTTGTTTTATCAGCTTTGATGCTTATTAAGGAATTGAACGTTACTGCTTTATTGTGCATACACAAGGGCGGTCTTTTTCTTTTCACATATATGGAAGTGCTAGGTTGGACTTAACTGAGATCATTTTAGTTCGGATGTGTACACACTTGACCATTATAATCTAAGAAGCAAAATACAAGGAGTTACATAGTGATGTAATTGACAATAGTTGTCTACCTATTTATTTATATATAGTTTGTTGTGCACACACAAGACTATATACATTTGAAATGAGATCCTTATTCTAACTAGCAAATCTTTAATTAGATTTGTCGGACTATATATTGAGTGTGGCGCCCCCAAATCCGGGTACTTGAAAATCCGTACTTGGTGCTACACGATACCATTTCTTTGAGCTGTTTAATATATTACAAATTTAATATTTATATCAGAGTTATCTATTCCCCAGGTATGGCAACCTTTAATTACATTCTTTACATGTTACATAATATATATGATCACAATACAAAAGAACTAATCATTACAGATAACACCATACAACTTATTCCTTCAGCTTTCCCTTTCCCATGTCCTTGCCAGAGCCTTCTGGCCGATCACACTTAGCTGAAAACATTTAAGTCAAAGCAAGAATGAGCATTCAATTGCTCAGCAAGTAATAACAATTATAATAATACACTGAAGAAGTAAATATTTTCTTTGAGGACTACTTCTACCACGAATCAATAGTGGTGAAGTTATTTGAAACTATTCTTAACAACATATCAAATCATTTTAAGATTTCTTTGAAATGACTGAACAATAAGTCATTTCAAGTAACAAGAATTTTCTTGAATTTCATGCTGAGTAATACATCAAGAATGAAAGAGTTAAAATTCTTTCGAAGATTCAATAATATTCAATTGATTATGAAGGATTAGCAATTTTGCGATAATATTCAATACATAGGGTTATTCCCAGATTTCATGTTGAGTGATCACAAATGGATCAAGAACTGCTAGAGGAATCATCAGTTATTTTATTACTGACTACCTCAAGAGTAAAAGTTAGCTATAAAAACTAATCTTTACTCTTCTGCAAGTACGTAAGGTGATCAGCCTCATTGTACCCGAGATTATGCATAATTCTCAAACATAGCGCGCGGTCGGGTTACCGACAATAAAGTTTCCCCTGATTTATTTTTTCAGGATTGTTCATCTCAGTCTTATATCATGAGTCCGTACCACATCAATATAGTTTGGATTGCTTTCAAAGAAATACTTTGAGTTCAACATTTTATAACAATTTTGATCTAGCCGAATCAAATGACATATATCTTGAATAACGAATTAGTTCCAATAATAGAACTTTTCATGCGATATCAATTTAATATTAGTCTAGCCGAAAATAATTAGCTGAGACATGGCTAATAGACAGTTCATAAATAGAGAACTCTAATTACTGTTCAACAATGCTTTTCGAATTAGGTCTAGCTGGTCAAATAGCTTAGACAATCTTTAGACTAGGTATACATACCGAAATTTAATAGTATGTATCAGAACTTGTCAACGAATTTCGAATTAAAGGGTAATTGATAATGTACAATAGTTCATACAAGTGGGGACACTTGTATAACCAAACTTAGAATACAAATTTTCACTACGAGTCATAGCAATTCAGTAATGAGATACTTTTACCAATGAACGAATCGAAGGAATTTAGAATTTATAATAATCATAACAATTTGTACAAGTGAGGACACTTGCACAAAGAACAAAATAATTTTGATTATAAATGTATCACATGAGACAATATCGAGATATTTGAAATTAATAGATAGCTTGAATAAAGTTTAAGAATACTTGCATAACATATGGATCCATTGCATAAAGTAAATGCAAAGGGTTACGATAATTTCATAAACGAATAACAAAGATCATTATGGATATGAATAATTAACAATAATTATTCACGAGCATGCTTTGAAATTGATAACTCATGTTGAGTTAGGAACTAGTATAACATATACCTGTTTGCACAAAATAAAAATAGTGCGTAAGGTTTAGATACTTGCCTTGGTCGTTGACTACTGCTACGCAATTTAATTTAACTTCTTTTGAAAGACCTATCAGTCATAAGATTGATCTCTCAATTAGCGAATCATATTATATCTTAAAATATCACTTCTTTACAAGTAAATTATCTAACATTCAACCACATAATCAAATATTAGATAATACATTAACACCATACGCATTCAATTCTAAAGTTAGTACACATCGAGTCTTTAACAGTGTTCAATATAGTATACTGAGTGGTTTCCCACAAACAACCAACAAACTAGTTTCCGTCTCGTCTACACTGTTTTCACAGTGAGTTAGATCGGTTGCCAGTTCGTATATACCTCCGCTCCTTGAAGGAATTGTTTAGCCCAGATACTATACATCGACTATTAAAGAGTACGACTGTACCACTACTTTATGAATTAACACTAAGTCTTTCCATATATAAGTCTTTCTTTATGGTCCTGTAGGTTAAATACCCAATCCAGCAAACTGGATTCCAAATCCAGCAAACTAGATGGCAATCTAGCAAACTAGATTCCAACCTGGATTACAATCCAGCACACTGGATTCAAACTATTCAATTCAGTCAACTATTTTGGCAATCCAGCAACCTGGATTCACTAACTTTCAATACAGTAAACTAGATTCACTAATTCAACAAACTATTTTCCAATCCAGTAACCTGGATTCGAACTATTCTACAATACAGCAAACTAGATTCACTTTATTCCATTCAGCAAACTGAATTACACTATTCAGCAAACTGGATTAACTAATTCAGCTAACTGGATTCACTAATTCAGCTAGCTGGATTCAAACTGTTTTCTATTTTATTAAATAATTCATTTAATCGATCTAAAATGCCATAAACATTATACCACCTTACAAATAACTAAAACCCATGTCAAAAATCTGTATGAACTATATTTAAGGTTCTCAAGTCATAAAATCCCATTTTCCAAATTTTTAACTTCACATAATTAATTAAATCCATTTATACATAACTTCATCATTTACACGAAAAATAGCAAAACAACTTCAAAATCATTTCTTTTCTGGAAATAGACTATATATAGTCCCGTTATGAAAATATAGTTTTTCCGGAATTTTTAAAATCAATTTACTATATTTAAATAGTCCAAAATAGCTAAATCTTGCTACATTTTTCATAAATCAAAATTACATCCAAAAATCCTGAACTTTTCAGAGTATGTTCCTGCTATATACATATACTCCCAGTAATAATTTCATAATTTTTGGGGTTAACCACAAAGAGTTATTCAAGAATACTTTTGAAAATAGTCCTTCACGATAAAATCCATGACTTTCATTATTCATAGTCAAAAATCTTCAAATTTTACAGGACTCACATAACTTCCCATATTATCATCCCAAATGTTTCTAGAATTTTTAGAGCATAAACAGTGGATGAAACTGCCCCTGGATGTGAATAGTCAGTGGGCTCATTCCAGTTTTTGAGAAAAATATGGACTGTTTGTACCAAAACAGTCCATACGAATTTTGTACCAACTATTTTTGAGTTCTACCACTTGGGTTTTGTAGTTAACTTATATATCTAGCATCACTTTTTGACGGATCGTAAAAAGAGTTTACGGATCTCAAGTTATATTTCTAACTTTTTAGAAAATAGTTTTGCTTTTCTTTCTTTTGATCCAACTTTTGGCATTCAAAAGGGTTAGATCTAAACATAAAACACTTATTAACATATAGATCTAAGGTTTTACACCTCAAGATCATAAACTTCATAATACAAAAAAATCAAACCAAAATAAATGAAAATACACTTTATTAAAGTTAGAAATTTTTTTACCTTTGCTTGATTTCCTTTCCCCTTCTTCCTAAGTTTTGTTTATGGGACTTGAAGCTTTGAAATCTCACTCCCTTCCTTGCCGTGAGCCCCTCCCTCTTCTCTCTCAAGATTTCATTTTGGAGAGAAGGATGAATAAAAGAGAAAGAAATAGTTTCTGAATTTCTATTTTCTCTCTCTCTAACTTGGAAGAATGAAATGAATAAGAGACTTTTGTTTCATTAAATCTAATTACTTAGATATTCTATATATACATGGAGTATATCTATATATTTAGCCATCATTAGCAAGTATTCATCTTACACAATTTTTGACAACTTGTTGATGTGTCATCATTTCTTTTTGTACTTCATTTTTTCATGCTTTACAAGCAAACTCCCTTAAATCAACACCTCACCTCTTTTTAGTACAAAGGTGGCCGGCTACCCCTTCTTCATTCTTGTCCCATTTTTTTAGTCCTTCCTTTATTGCTTTAATATAATAATTAAGTTGAAAAAAAATATCTCCTAAGTGGGCTAACAAATGGGGCTTTGTTTTAAATCACTTGGGCTCACATTTAACTAGTTTATGCCACTAGTTTCTAAATATTTTTAATCCATGTTTGGTTACTAATTTAATAAGTATTGGGCTAATTTAATTAGTCCACACATTAATTATCCAAGTCCAAAATTAAATAAATTAGTGGCTTGGTTAGTAAACTAGTTAGGCTAGTCCATTAGTATTTTCTTATTACTAATTGGACTATAAAAATTAACCATTCATATATCACATAATTCTCATTAATTAATATGGGCTCATTAATTAATACCCATATTAATTAATGTACCAAATTTATTCACTTACTATATTCATTTTAATTGAATATTTAATTAACTAACTATCTTATTAATTGTTTAATATTAATATTCTTAGGTTAGTCCACTAATTTAAATAACTATTAGTGGGCTATACATAACTAACAATTAGTCACATATATTATCCACATAAGTCATAACATATTTATCATCATTGATAAATAATTATCATACACATTGAATCGCATATTGTACATACACACATTCAAATATAATCAATACTTGTATTTAGTATTCAATTTCCTTAAGAAAATAAATTCTTATTATCCATATATCCATTATACACACATACATCTATTTAAATACAATTATAACAATAATTGTATTAATCATTAAAATTCATAATCATAGATCAAATTAGAGTTTTGATCATCCCTTTATCTATGTCGCATTTACCATACTTAGTCAATTTAAAATAATTTGACTAATCTTGCAAATTCATATCATAAAATAATCATAGTAATAATAATAATATTAATAATCATTTCTTAAAATATACTTTTATTATTTAAATAATATAGTAATCATATTTTTGTAAATAATCATATATCTTTAATATAAGAATTAACTTATTAATAGAATATAATTTATAACTATCAACTATTTCTTTAATAAGAAATTAACTTGAAACCATATATGAAATAAATATATATGTAAACATGTCACATATTCGCATTCATTTCCTTGCACATATTTCCATACTTGCTTTAATATATAATAAAAATAATTTTATTAAAAAAAAAATTCATACGCAAAATTTCTTATTTTAATATATCGAAAATCTTGGGTTATTACATTGAGGGTAATATAGTTTGATGAAAATAGTGGGAGATACTAAATTAAATAAAGACCTAATTTATTTTGATGATTAATAAAATGAATGTATGCTAAAATGTTATCTATTTCACATGCAGAATTTAAAAATGTCAAACTCACTATCACTGCGTAGCATACTTGATGCTAATAAACTGACCGGACTGAAAAGATTTCTTATGTCCTAAATTCGCCAGTCCCTGCAAATGTTGCAGAAACAGCCTCTGAGGAAGAGATTGCTACTTTCAGAAAGTGGCAAGATGATGCAATTTTGGCTCAATGCATCATGCTCGCATCCATGAGTAACGAGCTTCAGCGTCAGCATGAAACTATGGATGCTCCTACTATATTGTTGCATCTCAAGGAGTTGTATGGTGAGCAAAGAAGGACTGCTAGATATCAAATATCTAAGGAGCTCTTCCGATCCCGTATGACCGAGGGCACTACCGTTGAAACTCATGTCCTTAAGATGATCAGTCTGATTGAACAACTTGGACAACTAGGGTTCGTGATGGATGGGGAGTTGAGTCAAGATTTGATCTTGCAGTCACTCCCGGACACCTTCTCACAATTTGTTGTGAATTTTCACTTGAATAAATTGGACGTCAGCTTGCCTGAGTTACTTAACATGCTGAAAACTGCTGAAGGTCACTTCTCATCCAACAAGAACCAAGTCTTACTAGTGGATGATTCTTCCAAGAAAAGGAAGAGGCCCAAGGTTTCTTCTGAAAAGAAGAAAAACAAGAAGGCTAAGGGCAAGGCGAAAAGAAAGGATAAAAAGAAAGTTGATCTTGATAGCAAAGGAATTTGCTACCATTGCAATAAGTCGGGACACTGGAAGAGGAACTGCAAGGAGTACCTTGCGGACTAAAAGAGGCTTGGAGAAGCTTCGACTTCCGATATAGGTTTGTTCATGATTGAAATTAATTTTTCTGAAAGTCAAAATTCTACTTGGGCATTGGATACCGACTGTGGTTCTCACATATGTAACAATATGTAGGGACTAAGTAGAAGTAGAAAGTTGAACAACGATGAAGTCGTCCTATGAGTGGAAAATGGAGCACAGGTTGTTGCATTAGCTATAGGAACTTATTGTTTAACACTTCATACGGGCAAATCCATTAGTTTAAATAATTATTATTATGTTCCAACACTCATTAGAAATATTATTTCAATTTCTGTATTGGATATGGATGGTTTTGATATTATAATAAAGAACAACAGTTGTTCTATTTATAATAAAAATGTTTTATATGGTGTTAGCAATTTACTGAATGGACTTTACATACTTGACTTGCATGAAAATATACTTCAAATTGAACAAACTAAGAAAAGAAAAAGAGATGATGTTAATTACACCTTTATGTGGCACTGTAGACTCGGTCATATCAATGAAACAAGATTAACCAACTTGCATAAAGATGAGCTTTTAGAGCTACCTGATTTCGAATCATATCCAACTTGTGAATCTTGTCTCATGGGTAAGATGACTAAATCTCCTTTTAGTGGAAAAGAAGAAAGAGTTACAGAGTTGTTAGCGTTGGTACACACGGACGTATGTGAACCTATGACAACGAATGCACGAGGAGGGTATTCTTATTTTATTACTTTCACTGATGATCATTTTAGATTTAGATATGTGTATTTAATGAAATACAAATTTGAATCGTTTGAAAAGTTCAAAGAATTCAGTAGTGAAGTAGAGAAGCAAACTGGTAAGAGTATTAAGATTTTTTGATCGGATCGAGGAGGGGAATACTTAACCAATGAGTTTCTCAATTGTCTCAAAGAAAATGGTATAATCTCATAATGGACTCCACCAGGGACGCCACAATTGAATGGTATATCTAAAAGGAGAAATCGAACATTGTTGGACATGGTTCGTTCCATGATGAGTTTTACCGACCTTCTAGTATCCTTCTGGGGTTATGCCTTAGAAACGACTGCATATTTACTTAACAAGGTACCTACTAAATCCGTCCCAAAGACCCCATATAAATTATGGACAGGGAGGAAACCTAGTCTTAAGCATGTTAAGACTTGGGGTTGTCCAGCTTATGTCAAAAGGTTTGAGCATGGTAAGCTAAAGACAAGATCCAACAAGTGTAGATTTGTGGGATATCCTAAAGAAAGTTTAGGATATTATTTCTATCATCCAACTGATCAAAAAGGTGTTTGTTGTGAAATACGCTGCCTTTTTGGAAAAGGAGTTTATGCTTGAAGGGGTCGGTGGGAGTAAGATATATCTTGAAGAAGTTCAAGAACCACAAAATACTACGAATCAAAGTTAGGTACCTGACCAAGTGGAAGAACCTAATGTACCACAACCTATATGTAAATCTGGAAGAGTATCGAAGATACCTGATAGGTATGGATTCATCATAAAGGATGATGATGAGGTCCGCATCATAGATGTTGATGATCCATTGACTTACGAAGAGGATATGAGTAGTAAAGACTCAGAGAAATGGCTAGAAGCCATGAAATCCGAGATGGACTCCATATATGAAAACCAAGTATGGACTTTGGTTTCACCACTTGATGGCATTAAGCCTATTGGGTGTAAATGGGTCTTTAAGAGAAAGATTAGAGCGGATGGCAAGGTAGAGACCTATAAGGCCCGACTGGTTGAAAAAGGTTTTAAACAAAGACAAGGAGTTGACTATGATGAAACCTTCTCACCAGTAGCTATGCTCAAGTCCATTCGGATTTTGCTTGCAATTGCAGCTTATTATGACTACGAAATCTGGCAAATGGACGTGAAAACGGCCTTCCTCAATGGAGAGCTTGAGGATAATGTATATATGATACAGCTAGAGGGTTTTGTTTCAATGGTTGGAACAAACTAAGTTTGTAAGCTACAATGATCCATTTACGGATTGAAGCAAGCTTCTCGAAGATGGAACATCCGTTTTGATGCGATAATCAAAAAGTTTAATTTTATCAAAAATAAGGATGAACCTTGTGTGTACAAGAAGGTTAGTGGGAGCGCAATTTCATTCCTTGTATTATATGTTGATGATATGTTACTGATAGGGAATGATGTTCCTATGCTATAGTCGATCAAAATTTGGTTATCTAAACACTTCTCTATGAAGGACTTGGGTGAGGCATCCTATATTTTGGGGATAAAGATCTATAGAGATAGATCTAAAAGGATGATTGGCTTGACCCAAGGAAAATACATTGACTCGATGCTAAAGAAATTTAGCATGGAAGATTTCAAGAGAGGTCTCATGCCGATGAGCCAAGGAATACATCTCTCCAAGAAATAGGCCCCAAAGACACTTGAGGAGAGAGACCGTATGAGTAAGATTCCTTATGCTTCAACAATAGGATCTATCATGTACGGTATGATATGTACTAGACCAGATGTCGCTCATGCACTTAGTATAACAAGCAAATATTAGTCGAATCTAGGAGAAGAGCACTGGAAAGCAGTGAAAAACATCCTAAAGTACTTAAGAAGGACTAAGGATGTATTTCTTGTCTACGGTGGGTCTGAATTGAAACTAGAGGGCTATACAGACTCAAGTTCTCAAACGGACCAAGATGACAGTAAATCCGTTTCAGGGTATGTATTTACCTTAAACGGTGGCGCAGTGAGTTGAAAAAGTTCCAAGCAGCAAATAATTGCTGATTCAGTGACAGAGGCAGATTACATAGTTGTAACTGAAGCTGCAAAGGAAGCTGTTTGGATGAAGAAGTTCATAACTTAACTTGGAGTGGTTCCTAGCATTAGAGGAGTCGTACCTTTATTCTGTGACAACACTTGAGCTGTTGCGCCGGCTAAAGAACCCAGGTCTCATCAGAAATCCAAACACGTGTTGCGGCGGTTTCATTTCATTAGAGAAATCATTGAAAGAGGAGACGTTATCCTGGAGCGTGTGGACTCTTAAGACAACATTGTAGATCCATTTACTAAAGCTTTAACACAATAGCAGTTTGATCGTCACTTAGAGAAGAAGGGTATTAGATACATAGCGATTGGCTTTAGTGCAAGTGGGAGATTGAAAGTAGTATGCACACAAGTCAATCATATTTGATATGATGTAGCATATACTTTGTAATCTTATCCATTTTATTAATAAAAGAATTGATTTATTAAAGGCATTTTACTTTATCTACATTGTGCTGTTATATTAAATGTGATAAACCCATAGTTTTGAGCAATAATTTTAGAATCATGATGGTGATCATGCTAATGAGATCTAAATTCTATATAGCTCACAAACTAAAATCGATTCTAATCGTTGGATTACTAAAAAAGGGATTAGTGAATCCGGATAGATTAGTACATACGTTGCTTGCTCTTAAGAAGAGGATGATTGATCTCATAATCATTTGTGCGGAGACACTATAGCAAGTATGTAGGTACTTATTGGAGATTAAGTTCACTGAACGTGACTCGCTAAGGAATACCTAATGGAGTTTTACTCGTTTGTCAATAGGAATTCCTCTAGTGATAGTAGTATAAGTGATCCTTGGACTTAAGATCATCATAGTATTTTGTGTATGATGAGTTATACTTTGACATGTCCCTTAAGACCTTTAGGGTATATTAAAGGGTATGATTGGGTATAATAAGTTGTACATGGAGATAGGTGAATGATCAACAAATAATCTACCACATCTAGTAAAAGATGAGAAGGTCCTATGTGATTCGATAAATGATAACTCAGTAGTTCTTGACCAATGCAGAATGAAATTAGAAAGTAGTATCTAATTTGTATTATTTAGAGTTGTGCATTTCGGAATCGAAATACATATAATTAAATAAAATAAGACTTGACAGTAATTCCATGTCTTATATTTAATTGGGACATTGTATGGTAGAAGGACTGAATTGTATGGTAACTATTCACTTAAAGGTTCTTTTGTGATTAATGTTAAAATCTATATTATCTGGAAAGACGCTGATCGCTAAAGGGGTTTACCCTTATTATAGAATAAATGTTATTTGTTTAAATAAATTAAATTTTTTAATTTATTTAAATAAATAAATTAATTTATTCACAACCGGTTTAATATGGAAAACCTAAAGGGTCACACCGTAAAAGAAAAATATTTGTTTAAGAAGTAAATGACATAATTGTAATAATAAGTTAAATATATTTAATTTAATATATGGAGATAGAATAAATTAAATAGCTTAATATTTATTATTTAATATTTTAGAAATATTAAATATAAATTAATAAGAGGAGTCTTATTATTATTATTATTATTATTATTATTACTATTACTATTATTTAATTTCTAATAGGGATTGAGAATTAATTAATAGAAGTACTCTCTCATGTATTCGTAATTGGATTAGGAGTATAATTAATTAAAGGAATTTAATTAGAATATATACCCTAATCCTAAATAGTTTAGGGAAGGGTTTTCTTACATCTATAAATAAGAGGAGTATTATCATAGATCAGGGTTACACACTCTTGCATTAGAATTGTGGAGAGTACTTACAATTTCTATAGAGATAGAAACTAGGTGTAACGAATGCAATTTTTGTGATTAAATAAAAATATTTATTGTATTATATAAATATTTTTATTAATTTATTTATGGAGTAAAATAAATAATTTATAAAGTTATGGTGAAAGAATTTATGTTAAATGTGATTTGATGTGATTATTCTAATTTAATTTAATAATTAAATTAGATGCTTAAATGATTTATTTGAATAAAGGATTTATTTGAATAGGATAATTTATTTGGTATTATTGTTATTGGTTAAATAGAATTATTAGTTAAAGTTTAATTGAATTTATTTCATAATAAGTTTAATTAAATTAAAAGTGTGACAATTAAAACTATATAGTGAAATGGATTATTAAAATAAATGGAAAAGGGTTTTATTTAGATAAACCAAACAAGGTCTTGTGACCCTTGGTTAGTAAAAAGAGTTATTTTTAATTTTATTTGCCAAACAAAGCCTTATGGCTTTTGAATTATGTAATTGATGATTTAAAATTAAAGTACGTGATTATATTTTATCAGTTTTTATTTGGTAGCTTCATCAGTTTAATTATTAAGTAAAGAAAAGAAAGAACAGAGCTTTTGAGAGAAAAGAAAAATTGAGAGTTGAGAGTTCTTTGAATTGAGAAGGAGAAGGAAGTGAATTGCTAAAGCTAAGGAGTTATATTTGTTTAGCTTAAAGGTATAATTTCTTTTAGATTTTGTTGGAAGTTTAATTCACTGTATATGGTTTTCACTTCTTTGAATGTAAATTTGTTAGCTCAATACATGAATTATTTGATTATAATTGATTCTAAGCATGTATTAGAGATTATGTGACGATTATAGATTAATTTGAATGAGTTAATCCATGAAAGCATGTTTTAGAGTGAAGTTTTTGGTTTCACAGAGTCTTATTTCATGTATGGTATATATGTATGAAAATTGATGTTTAATTTGATTATTAACCGGTAAATTGACATTTGATTATGATAATATGATTAAAAATGAAAAGAATGCAAGTAGAATTGATTAAAATGGTTGAACGATGAATTCACAGTGTTTGATTTCGTTAAAATGGCTAAAATATGAATATTTTGTATAAACAGTGAATTTTTGGGTTCTAATTAGTTGGTTAAGTGTATTATAATGGTTAAATTGGTTAGAAATATGTTGGGTAATTGTGTTATAACATGTTTGATGTCTGGGTAAGTTTAAATTATGTGTTGGATGGTAGAATTCGAAAAATTTGGCTTAGGATTTCACTGGTTCGCGAACTGGAGGAGATGACTGTCGAGTCTCTCGCCCCGGCGAGAGAAATGAACTGGAAGTCTCGCCCCGGCGGTCTCGTCGCCCAGGCGTCATAATTACACTATGTTCCTCGCCCCGGCGGCAGCCTCGCCCCGGCGACGGTTTTGTATAGAAAACCACCGCCCCGGCGGTGGAACAGTAACTGGAAAAAAATTAAAAATTTATTTATTTGTTTTGTGATATTGTTATGTTGCTATAAACAAGTTTAAAACTTAAATCAAGGTATTAAGTGACTAAAGAAATACCACGATGGTTGTTAAGCAAGTACTTGTTAATTATCGAATGACAATCGAGATGCTATAATGAAATAGGATAAGATCGAATCTTAAAGTTTATATTGTTATGTAACTAATTATTGTTACCATTTTTAATCGAAATGTATAGGTCGATTAAAGAACGTGAATTATTTAATCTGTAATCTACGCACGAGGCAAGTTTTTCCTCCCTTAAACTTTTTATTTCATTTAGAGCAAGTTTACTTTGATTGAGCAAGTTTATTAATCTTAGCTTATTGTTATTCAAGCGAGGTTGTTACCATGTTAAGTACTTAAGCTTTATTCCAGTCGTTTGATATTCGATCATTGATTGTTATTCAAATTCCGAAAATAAACGTTATTGTATAATTTTATTGATGAATCAAATGTTTAGTGACTAGCAAACCCTTATTCATTCAGCTAGCCCTTAGTTGATGAGCGTTCTAAAGACTTAGAATATTTTTAAAATTGTTCCAAACCAAGTTCCTTTTGGTACGGATTCTGATGCTAAACTGAGATGAACAACCCTAATATAGGGGATTAATTACGCGATAGCGTTAAAATATTTGTGCACAATACATTGTACAAAGGGCTGATCCCCCTGAGTACGAGATGGATGGTCCATAGTCTATAAGACTGTTAAAGGTTACGGTAGAAATACTTGTTAACCTAGGACATAGTTCGAGGTCTTGTGACCCTCAGATACACTTTTATCCTTGAATCTATATTCAGTTCTTGAGCTAAGCATTCTATTGAGCTTTTAGATTTTTGATTTGTCATTGATTGACTTCAGAAAAACTATTACTCCTCAGTAAGATTTATTCCAATATCATATAAATGTTATTGTTTTCATACTTGTGGGCAATTGTTTGCTCACTCTTGCATTAAAAACATTGCAGCTAAGACTGAGAAATCAGATGAGCCGTCCACTAGCAAGAGCAAGGGCAAGATGAGCAAATGAAGATGTTTAGTCTATTTGTTTCAGTCCTTTGTAAAAGACTTATTTAAATTTTATGTTTTTATTCCGCATTGATGTAATAGAGGTTAGATAACCTGGGATTTGTTTATTTAAGAGATTTGAGATGTAACCCCTTTTTTTTGTGGGAAGATGCTTCATTCAGTTTAATTATATTATATTATCTTTATCATGGGTAGTTAGTCATGAATGTTTGGTATAGTGAACACCAAATCTGTGGAGTTGAAGTACCCGGATTTGGGGGTGTCACACTAGGGTTTTGTTAACACCCATCTTCTTGAATAGATATTATTCCTTGGTGGATCACCTCTAGAGGCCAAACACTTGGGTGGCTAACGTTGATCAAAAGAAGGAATTTAATCGGTGAAATTCAAGGAGAACGCGAAGGAATTGGAGGTGAACTTGTACCCGAGGAAGCTAGAATTCTACAAGCGTATAATTCTTATTCTCCATCTCTTTCATTTAATTAATAATTATGCATAAAGAAAGATCATGGTGATGGTTTGTATAAAATTTTAAAATCTGATTTTATCGCGCTTCTGCTTTATTTATGTAATTTGATTTCATGTTCGCGTAGTATATAAACCTCATACGTCTGGGGTTATGCCCTAGAAAAGGATGCATATCTACAAAATAAGGTACCCTCAAAATCCAGCCCCAAGACTCCGTAAACATTTTGGATAGGGAGGATTCCTAGTCTTAAGTATGTTAAGATAAGGGGTTATCCAACTTATATGAAAAGATTTCAAAAGATAAGTTTGGGAAAAAATCTGACAAGTGTAGATTTGTGGGATATCCTAAAGAAAGTTTAAAGTATTATTACTATAATCCTACACACTGCCTTCTTGGATCAAAATGTTTATCATTGGATGAGCTAGTAGGAGGATAATAAATCTTGAAGGAGTTCAAGAACCACAAAGCACTTTAAGTCAAATCGAGGAACCTGTACATAGACCTATTGTACCACAACCGAATCGTAAATCTAGAAGAGTACCGAAGATACCTAGGAGGTATGGATTCATCATAGAGGATGATGATGAGGTACGCATCATAGAGGATAATAATCCAGTTATATACGATGAGGCTAAGAGTTGTAGATACTCAGAGAAATGGCAGATGACCATAAAATTCAAAATGGACTCCATATATGGAAAACCAAGTGTAAACTTTGGTTAATCCTCCGGTAGGCATAAAGCCTAAAAGGGTATATATGGGTCTTTAAAAGAAAGACTGGAGCAGATGGCAAGGTAGAGACCTATAAGACTAGACCTGTTTAAAAGGTTTCAAATAAAGTCAAGGAGTTGACTGTGATAAAACCTTATTACCGGTAGTAATGCTCAAATCCATTCGGATTTTGCTTATGATTGCAGCTTATTATTACGAAATCTGGCAAATGGATGTGGAGACGTCCTTCCTCAATGAAGACTTGAGGAGAATGTAGGTATGATACAACCAGATGGATTTGTTTCAATGGTTGAAGCGAATTATATATATGAGCTACAACAATCCATTTATGGATTGAAGTAAGCTTCTCAAAGATGGAACATTCGTTTCGATAAGACAATCTAAAGAGTTTGATTTGATCAAAAACGAGAATGAACCTAGTGTGTACAAAAGGGTCAGTGGGAGAGCTGTGACATTCCTAGTATTATATGTTGATAAACTACTGATAAGGAATGGCATACCAGTGCTACAATCAGTAAAGATAAAATTGTCTAAACATTCCTTCATGAATAATATAACGACCGGTAATTCTGAAGTTACCTTGTAATTTGAATTTTTGAATATGAATGAATATATTATATTTTATTAATATTATTTTTTTGTTACGTGTTTAAAGTGTCGACGCCGGTTTTTTTTTCGTCTCTTTCTGATTTTCCTACTTTAGCCTTTTTACTAGATGATTTTTGGAAAAGGTCGACATTAATGTCGACGGGGTTTTGAAAGATCGTTTTTATGATGAGCCAATTAACCAGAGTCGCCAGTTGGTATATTTGAAATGGATGTACCAACTCATCCGAGTTTTCGTTTATTTATAAATCGCTGGCTCATATGTGTGACTCCGAATTAATTGGTCTGCGAATCGAGATTTATAGAGTTCGGGGGCTTGCTTAAGCGAGGGGAAGGTGTTAGGCACCCCCCGACTTTCGTGAAACACGGTTACCGCAATCTCGATGCTTTCCTATCCTTTAATTCATGAATGTGTGTGTGTGTGTACGTGCGTGCGTGTGTGTGTGTGTGTGCCTATGTGAATGTTGTGGTGGGTTTGTATGAAAGAATCATTTGGATTTTTAGGGAAAAGTCGTGCTTTAATTTGAGAGTGCTTCGGAATGTCCTTCGGCTTCTACGAGAAAGCTTTATTCTTTATTAGGAAGGTTTGATTTTAATTGTCAAAACTACAAGATTTTTATTAGGTGTTGTTTTGGCAAACAAGAGTTTTAAACCTTCGTCAAAATAGGAATCAAGATCTATACGTTGCTTTCGTAACTCAAATGATGGGCAACTTCTAAAATCTCTTTAACCCTATGCACAACGGTTTAATAAAACGCCATTTATTTATAAAATCATTTTTTGTGATGTTTGAAAACGATTTTTCTTTAGCCTTCTCGTTGAATAGGAATCAACATTCATTAGCATTCCCAATTTTAAGCCTCGTGGTGCTAATACTGTAATGTCCGGAAAATTTTAAACATTGTATCAAATTTATTTTTATAAATAAATTCATTTTATATAATTTTATAAATTTAATTTGGATCCATATAAGTAGTGTTATTCAAATTTCTAAATTAAGTACAAGAAAATTGGGAAGAAAATTAATAAATAATTTTATTCTATCATTATCGGATTTAAATAATTCAAAAGAGAAATTTTGCTGAAACAAATGTTCAAATAATTAATTTATTGAATTAATTATTTAATAAGGGTGTTAATTTAATGGACCCATTTTCCTTTTATTTTATTGGGCCAAATCCAATTTCCTTGTTATTCTTTTCGATTGGGCCACTTTGTGTTTTAAAAAGCCGGCCCAACTCCATTCTATACCATTCCAGTCGGGTTGGGACTAGCAACTGGGTGGGATCCATTTTCCTTTGGGTTAGGATAACCGGCGAATTCGTTGGGAGGGGCTTCAAAGAAACGAAATCAAATTGGGGAAAAATCCCAAATCCTCAGCCAAGACCTAGCCAAACGAGACCCATGCCTTCGATCCAATCGGACGGGACAGGCGCAACTGACGAGAGAGGGTGTCGCCAGGCGTGCGCCGGCGACGGCACGAACAACCAACGGGCGATTCAAGGACTGGAGTGGGCGACCGGGTGTTTAACGATAGGACCAAGGGTTCCAGAGAAAAACCGGTGATGCGACCGGTGAGACGCACGGCTCGAGGGACACCGACTGCGCTAGCTGGACTCGGGTGAGTGGCAATGAAGACCAGTGACAGCTCGCTTCTCTAACCCTTGGATATTGTCCGGATGAACGAGGTAATAGCCAACGAGTTGAGTAATTCTTCCTCTATAAATTGAGCCCCAAAATCCCAAGCCGAAGCTGCCGAATCCCTTGTCTGTGTGAATTGCTAATTTAGAAAATTTAGGGTTCACAAATAAGCGAGAGAGGAAGCAGAGGTGAAGAGTTGAGGGTTTCAAATCCTGCTAAAAGTGGATGTCCAGCTGGGTTGAGTATTTTGGACGAAGGAGAAGGATTTCTAGGCGAACAGCACCAAGGTAATCGAGCGACAGTATTAGCTTATTCGATTTGTATTTACACAGTGTATAATGGTATTGTTGATATGAAATTGGAAACCTTATCATAATTTTTGGGGTTCAATATCTGTTATCAGTTTGTTTGGTTTTAAATTGGGAAACCTGGTAATAAGATATTGGATTCGTTTATAGCAACTGTGATGGGTTTGTTTAATTTTCCATCTTGTGACTGGTTATAGTATATATGGTATTGGATTGTATTGCGTTTCTTGCTGGGAACCTGTAATTGAGGAACCAAAATGGTTCGGTAGTTTTATTATAATTTCGAGTTCAAAATCTGGGCTTCTGATTAGTTGTATCACTGTGATGGTTGTAATATACATTGTTTTGGGAAATACAGGAATACCGGGATAGTTCATATGGTTAGGACATTATTGTGATGAACCTTAACAGTTCTAGCAGTTGGAAGTATTAAGCTTATGCCATATATTTGTTGGATTTGCATTACGATTAAATCTGTGTTGATTTGTTTTGGTTTTTGGATGGTTCTGTTAAAGTATAACTATAAACACAAATCCTTGACTTTCTTTTGGGTAGTATATCAGTGCTTGAGGTAATGTTTGAGCCAAAACAGTGTTCGGATGGGTTAACTGCACGGTCAATAATATTGTGGGAGAAATTACTGGCGTTTAATGGGTTAATGTAATAATTAATAATTATTTATTATTTATCAATGAATAATAAATAAATATAATAAATATTCAATTATTATCTAATTAATAATTAATAATTAAATTATTTATTGTTTATTCTTAAATAAACCTAGTAATGTAATTATTTATCCTTAAATAATAAATAAGGATACTAAATGTTAATTATTATTTAATGAATAATAATTAAATAAAATCCATAAGTAATTACTTATTATTATTTAATTAATAAATATTAATTAAGCATGAATAAGTTAACAAAACAATTATTTATTATATAATAAATAAAGATAATAAATACTTAACTATTATTTAATTAAATAATAATTAAGTATAAGTAAAGTTAATAAATAATTATTTATTATTTATCAATAAATAATAAATAAAGATAATAAATATTTAATTATTATTTAATAATTAAGTATGAACAAGGTTAACAAATAATTATTTATTATTTATCGATAAATAATAAATAAAGTTAATAATTCAATTATTTATTATTTATCCTTAAATAATAAATAAAGCTAATAAATATTTGATTATTGTTTAACTACTATTAAATAATAACCAAGTATGGATAAAATTAATAGATTAAATATTTATTATTTATCCTTAAATAATAAATAAAGTTAATAAATAGTTGATTATTGCTTAATTACTATTAAATAATAATCAAGTATGAATCAAGTTAATAATTTGATTATTTGTCAATAAGTGATAAATAAAGGTAACAAATATTCAAAGGAATAAATTATGTATTATTTATCAATAAATAATAAATAAAGATTATAAATATTTAATTGTTATTCAAATAACATTGGATAATAACTAAGCATAAATAAGTTAACAAGATGACTATTTATTATTTACCCTTAAATAATAAATATTTAATTGTTATTAAATAATAATTAAGTATGAATATAGTTAATAAAATGATTATTTATTATTTATCCTTAAATAATAAATAAAGATAATAAATATTTTAATTATTATTTAATCTTAAATAATAATTAAGTATAAGTAAAGATTATCAATAAATAATAAAAATAATAAATATTTAATTGTTATTCGAATAATATTTGATAACAATTAAGTATGACTAAAGGTAATGAAATAATTATTATCGTGATAAATAAGGATTGTTGAACTATGTTTAGGGACAGATAAGGGTAATAAATCCGGGAAACCAAAGAATAAGTAATCATGATTAGCTACCATCAATTTAATAGCTAAAGATTATTAATTTCTGTTTAGCTAATGTTAAATAGTAATTAAAATTTAGATGGTGAATTTTACCTGTTGAGTAAAAGGTATAGTGAGAGGTGCCAATATACAACTGTTAATTGATAAATCGACTTTATCCAATGATAGGTCACTCGAGATCAATTAATTAAAGCTAAATTTTATCTGTAGCTGAGCAAACAGGCAAGTTCTCTATCCCGAACTTTGATTTTTGCAAGTTCCTAACCCTAAACTTCTTTCATTTTTGCAAGTTCTTCTCACTCAATTTTTGGCATTGAGCAAGCTTTTAAACCTTATGCATTGTTTTTTTAATTCGTGCAAAAAGGTATATATTGTTGCAAATTATTCTTTAAGCTTGAATCTTATTTTCCGAGCACGCTTTAAGTGGTCTAATTACTTTTAAAATTATTCCACATCTGTATATTCATTGACATTCGCACTCGTGCATTTGAAATTCGTATATTTAAATTCAGGAAATTATTAAACCATTCATGGTTAAGTCTGAACCCTTGTTCGGTCAGACAATTATGTGAGAATTTATAAAAGCTATCCGAACCAATCAATGGTAAGGATTCTTAGACTGTATGAACACCCCTTTATTTATAGGGGAGTACCCCACGTACCGTATATAAGGTACAAACAGCAAAATTAAATGTTATGCATATACATAGGGTACGCGAGGCTGATCCCCTCAAGTACGTTATTCTGTAGCCAGTAACCAGAGGGTCAACCAGCTATTGACTCCCCTGGAAGTTATCGTTCAAAGTCTATCTGACTATCAATTGTTCTAAAAGCATTTAATGTCCTTGCTTCTGATTATTCTATTGTTGAAATCCCTTTAATATCCCTTCATCATGATATATCTTTATTGTTGCACTTTAAACTTGCTGGGCAAACTCGTTGCTCATTCTTGCTATATCATGACTTCATTGCAGCTAAACCCGAGACGTCAGGGAAGAACAAAGGAAAAGAAAAGATGAAATGATAGACTTCTCGTAGCAGACTTTAGATTCATGTGTTAGTTAATTACTGTTAATGTAATTTAAACCCTGATAGCTGTTTAGGGTATGGATTGTGTAATTGTTTAAGGTTAATCGTATTCTGGGACTAGTAACACCTTGTAATAAACAACGTATGTTTATTTTATTCCGCATTTTAGATACCATATGTTGTTATAGGTGGATGTTTATGTTGGATCGTGATGACCGGATCCGGGTATTTGGAGACCCGAATTTGGGGGCGTCACAGGTTGGTATCAGAGCCGTAGGTTATAAACTTTAGGATCGCGAAACCTAGGCCATAACCTTCATAGTAAACTCGTATCGAGTGTTAGGAGATAAATCGAGGAGATTTATCATATGTGGTTTTGATGAATTGGGGAATTCATCGAGTCGAGTAGTACCCAATGAAATATAATTTCATTTCTTCAATGAATATATTTTATTGCTGTACTAATGTTAGTTTTTCTGTGTTTGTAGGATGGCTGCCGTAGGGGAGACTAGTGGAGCCCGTGAGGAGGAGGAGGTATTTACAGACATACCAGTAGTTGCGGAGCAGCTGGTGGGCTATGCTCCTATTGCCCCGGGATTGTTACAGGAGGAGTCCGAGTCGGAGGAAGACTACCAGAGGGAGCTACCAGAGCCAGTGGTAGGTAGGGTGATAAGGTCCGGTAGTCAGGATCCAGAGGCTGAGGAGGAGGACCCCGAGACCGAGGGAGAGGAGCCACCTGCTGCTATTGATGGCATGGGGTCCACTGCCGATGATATCATCGAGGGGTTGACCGACAGAAATGAGGAGCTGGAGGCTCGGATTGCTCATTTGGAGGAGCAAAACCAGACCCATCAGTTTATGGAGGACCAGTACAGAGACCTGGCCTACCAGCTCGAGCATGACTTAGGGGTGGCTAAGGTACAGCTGCAGGGCTACGAGTCCTCAGCACAGCAGGTCGGACCACTGCTACATCAGCTAGTGGCCCGAAATGCTGATTTGAGAGAGAGGTTGGAGCAGAGGGATCTGCAGATCGCCCATCTGAGGGCGAAACAGGAGGCTATGAGGTTCGAGGCTGGACTGGAGGTGGCTGCGAGGATACGTGTCAGGGCGGCCTGGGCCAGGGAGGCCAGGAGGGTTGATCAGCTAGAGGACCAGTTAGAGGCTAGATCTGTGAGGATAGAGACCCTAGGCCATGCCCTAGATGCAGCCTACAGGAGACCCCGGACTGAGATAGGGGAGTCCAGTCGCTCTGTTCGTCGCAGGGTCGGGGATGGAGCATTCTCTGGTCAGCAGACTCGGATCCGTCGTGATGAGCAGTGATTTGATGGAGCAGTTGATTTCTTTAGTATAGTCGGTCCCACTTTTGTTATATTAGGGACGTAGTTATGATTGACTTGTGAAGCTTTATATCTGTATTTATGCTTGGGGTAGCAGTTAAACCCCAACTTTTGTGGATTTTAGGGATGAAAGATTAGGATTCCCCACTTTTGTCTAGGGGGAAAGGTTATTGATGGATAGGGCACACATTGGCGCATTTATAGCAGTATGCCACAGGTTTAGTCTTGTAACAAAACAGTGGTATATAAATATAAATGCAGATGTTTCACTTAAATCAAATGTGTTGATAGATATTTTACCTTTGATTGCTTATTTTAATGACATATTGTGTAAAATATAAAACTATAGGTAAAAGTCAGCGGATTTTCCTTATCCAAACATGCCGCCAAGAGGACGACCACGAAACCGACAGGTTGAGGAATCAGAAAGCGAAGTTGGAAATCAATCCAACCCGATGAGAATGTTTGCGGAAATGCTGGCTGAAGCCATGCAATCAAGGCCGCCACCTGGAGGGGCCCAAGCAGCAGCCGAGCCAGCGCATCATCTGGCAAATTTTAAAGACTTCAAATTAGTTGGACCACCTGAGTTCAAGGGAACTCTTAACCCAATCGAAGCGCAGACCTGGATAGAAGAGATAGAGAAGGTCTTTGAGGTAGCACGGGTGGCAGAGGAACAGAAAACAAGTTTTGCTACCTTCATGTTAAAAGGCGAGGCAAACTACTGGTGGAAGGCCAACAGAGGCCGAGTGGAAGAAGGCACTGTCACTTGGGATCGTTTTAAGGAAATGTTCTTGGAAAATTACTTTCCAGAGAGCATGAAGCAAGAGATGGAGATCAAGTTCCTGGAACTAAAACAAGGGAACATGTATGTGGCGGAGTACGCAGCTAAGTTCAATGAGTTGGCACGGTTTGCAACTCACCAGGTCAGCACCGAGGAAAGGAAAGCTCGTAGGTTTGAGCAAGGGTTGAAACCATGGTTATATCGTTCGGTTGCGGTATTAAAAATCAAGACATTTGCAGAGTTGATGGAGAGGGCAATCATTGCAGAGGGTGGCAGTGAGGCCCTGGCTAAGTATAATCAGGAAAAAAAGAAGGGTCATGAAGGCCAGAGGTCAGGAAGCAGCGGGGGCAGCAACCCCAATAAGCGCAAATGGAATGAAAACCAATCACTCGGGAGTAATAAACCCAGAGGAAACCAGTCTGGAGGAGAGGCGAAGAAGCCAGGCAGGTGCAGTAGTAATTGTGGCAAGAACCACATGGGAGAATGCATGAAGGGAAAGAGTGTTTGTTACCGGTGTGGGCAACCGGGGCACATGGCTCCCCAATGTCAGAATAAGCCAAAGGGGGGATGTTTTTCATGTGGAGCACCCGACCACCAAATGAGGGATTGTCCGAAGAGGAAAAGCGACGCCGAGAGAGTGGCAACCGAAACAACAACAACAGTGGAAACAGCAAACCGATTGAACTACGGGCCACCATCCAGTCAAGCCAACAGGCCAACAGCCCGCACGTTCAACATGACTGTGCAGGATGCCATGGAATCCAAAGACGTGGTGTCAGGTATCATCCCAATCAATGATATAAATGCATATGTGCTATTTGATTCGGGTGCTACTCGCTCTTTTGTTTCCGAAGAATTTGCTAGTCAATTAAATGTACCTTGTGAAAAGTTAGAACACCCTATGAACGTAGAAGTAGAAAACAAGGAAATTATCTAACCTCCCCGTAGAAGGCATTCATAGGAATTGTTGTGCTGAATTGCGAGGATTTAAGCTCAATGTGGATTTGATACCAATTCGACTGGGAGAGTTTGATGTAATCCTGGGAATGGATTGGCTATCAACCCACGGAGCAGTTATCGATTGTAAGGAAAAGTGTGTACACCTGAAGACTCCTAATAAGTCGAAGGTAGTATTTTACGGCAACAAGTCACCAAGACAATCTTGTTGTCTTACTATGATGCAGACGAGAAGATTACTTAAGAAAGGTTGCGTGTGTTATTTGGCCTATGTGGTCGATACTCGTCAGGACGGGGATGAGATGAGTCAAATACCAGTCGTGAGAGATTTCACCGATGTCTTTCCCGATGAACTTCCGGGACTGCCGCCGGATAGAGAAACCGAGTTCGTGATCGATTTGGCACCGGGAACCGCACCAATATCGAAGCCGCCGTATCGAATGGCACCGGTAGAAATGAAAGAGTTGATGGTGCAACTGCAGGAGCTGTTAGATAAAGGTTATATCAGACCGAGCGTGTCCCCCTGGGGAGCGCCAGTTCTGTTTGTAAAGAAGAAAGATGGTTCTATGCGACTTTGTATCGACTACCGAGAGTTGAACAAAGTTACGATTAAGAATAGGTATCCACTTCCTAGGATTGACGATCTATTTGATCAACTTAAGGGAGCGAAATACTTTTCAAAAATCGACTTGAGAACAGGCTATCATCAGCTGAAGGTGAGGCAAGAAGATATCCCGAAGACTGCATTCAGAACTCGTTACGGGCACTTCGAGTTTCTGGTAATGTCTTTTGGCTTGACGAATGCACCAGCAGCATTCATGGATATGATGAACAGAGTGTTCAAACAGTACTTGGACAAGTTCGTAGTTGTATTCATCGATGACATCTTGGTGTATTCAGAAACAGAGGAGGAGCATGCTGAACATTTAAAGATTGTATTAGAAGCTCTCAGGAGGGAGAAATTGTATGCAAAGTTTTCTAAGTGTGAGTTTTGGTTGCAGAGGGTACAATTTCTGGGTCACGTCATCGACAAGAATGGTGTTTCAGTGGACCCAGCAAAAGTAGAGGCAGTTATCAACTGGGAACAGCCGAAAACCCCAACAGAGATCAGGAGTTTCTTGGGATTAGCGGGATACTACCGTAGATTCATACAAGATTTTTCAAAGATAGCATCGCCGTTGACCAATCTCACCAGGAAAACAGTTAAATTTGTTTGGTCGGAGAAGTGTGAAGAAAGTTTCATGGAATTAAAGAAGAGACTTAGCCAAGCACCGGTGTTGACCTTACCAGATAACACTGGAGGCTTTGTAGTGTATAGCGACGCGTCACACAAGGGTCTTGGCTGTGTGCTAATGCAACACGGCAGGGTAGTGGCGTACGCATCACGTCAGCTGAAGGATTATGAGAAGGGTTACCCGACTCATGACTTGGAGTTAGCAGCGGTGGTTTTCGCCTTGAAGATTTGGAGGCACTACCTATACGGGGAGAAGTGCGAGATATATACAGATCACAAAAGTCTGAAATATATCTTCACCCAAAAGGAGCTGAACATGAGGCAGCGCCGATGGTTAGAATTGATCAAGGACTACGACTGTGAAATTCTGTACCATCCGGGCAAGGCAAATGTAGTGGCTGATGCCTTGAGTAGAAAAGGCAAGGTGGTGGAATTGATGCAGCTAACAGTCCAGGAGGAATTGATACGGGACTTCGAACGCCTGGAACTGGAGGTTAAGTATCCAATAGAGACGGACGAAAGGTTGTGTACCGTAACGGCAGGTCCGACTCTACTGGATAAGATAAAGGAGGCTCAAGAATTTGACGAGGAATGCATTGACATTAAGAAACAGTTATCAGAGGGAAAAGCCTCGAAGTATAAAGTTGACAGCACAGGATTGCTGAGATTCGAGGGAAGGATCTGGATACCCTACGTACCAGACTTAAGGGAAGAGATTTTGCAGGAGGCCCATAATACGAGATTTTCGGTACATCCGGGTAGCACCAAGATGTATCAAGATCTTTGTCAACATTATTGGTGGCCGCATTTGAAAGGGGAAGTTGCAGAATTCGTCAACCGATGTCTAACTTGTCAAAGGATCAAGGCAGAGCACCAACGGCCGAGCGGATTGTTGCAACCCTTAGAGATTCCCGAGTGGAAGTGGGAGCACATTACTATGGATTTTGTGGTAGGACTCCCGACAACACAAAAGGGTCTAGACGCCATCTAGGTGATCGTAGATCGATTGACCAAGTCTGCCCACTTTCTACCGATCAAGATCAGGTACAAATTGGAGCAGTTGGCGAAGCTTTACGTGAAGGAGATAGTATCGCGACATGGAGTGCCGGTGTCTATTGTATCTGACAGAGATCCGCGCTTCACGTCAAATTTTTGGAGAAGTCTACAGGAGAGACTGGGAACACAGTTAAGAATGAGTACGACGTATCATCCTCAGACTGATGGTCAGAGTGAGCGAACAATTCAGACTCTAGAGGATATGCTCCGGGCAGTTGTGATGGACTTAAGTGGCAGCTGGGACGATCACTTGCCACTGGTAGAGTTCGCTTACAACAATAGTTACCATGCTAGCATTGGTATGCCACCGTACGAAGCATTGTATGGAAGGAAGTGTCGAACGCCGTTGTGTTGGGATGAAGTTGGTGAACGGAGGTTGTTGGGACCAGAATTGGTACAACAAACCGTGGAAATCATTAAAGTAATAAGGCAACGGTTAGTAGCAGCCCAGGGTCGTCAGAAGAAATATGCCGACTTACATCGTCAGAAACGAGACTTTGAAGTTGGTAGCTTTGTGTTTCTGAAGGTATCTCCTTGGAAAGGAAAAATCTGTTTTGGGAAAAAGGGTAAATTGAGCCCTAGGTTCATAGGACCTTTTGTAAAATCATTTTTTGTGATGTTTGAAAATGATTTTTCTTTAGCCTTCTCGTTGAATAGGAATCAACATTCATTAGCATTCCCAATTTTAAGCCTCGTGGTGCTAATACTGTAATGTCCGAAAAATTTTAAACATTGTATCAAATTTATTTTTATAAATAAATTCATTTTATATAATTTTATAAATTTAATTTGGATCCATATAAGTAGTGTTATTCAAATTTCTAAATTAAGTACAAGAAAATTGGGAAGAAAATTAATAAATAATTTTATTCTATCATTATCGGATTTAAATAATTCAAAAGAGAAATTTTGCTGAAACAAATGTTCAAATAATTAATTTATTGAATTAATTATTTAATAAGGGTGTTAATTTAATGGACCCATTTTCCTTTTATTTTATTGGGCCAAATCCAATTTCCTTGTTATTCTTTTCGATTGGGCCACTTTGTGTTTTAAAAAAAAGCCGGCCCAACTCCATTCTATACCATTCCAGTCGGGTTGGGACTAGCAACCGGGTGGGTGGGATCCATTTTCCTTTGGGTTAGGATAACCGGCGAATTCGTTGGGAGGGGCTTCAAAGAAACGAAATCAAATTGGGGAAAAATCCCAAATCCTCAGCCAAGACCTAGCCAAACGAGACCCACGCCTTCGATCCAATCGGACGGGACATGCGCAACTGACGAGAGAGGGTGTCGCCAGGCGTGCGCCGGCGACGGCACGAACAACCAACGGGCGATTCAAGGACTGGAGTGGGCGACCGGGTGTTTAACGATAGGACCAAGGGTTCCAGAGAAAAACCGGTGATGCGACCGGTGAGACGCACGGCTCGAGGGACACCGACTGCGCTAGCTGGACTCGGGTGAGTGGCAATGAAGACCAGTGACAGCTCGCTTCTCTAACCCTTGGATATTGTCCGGATGAACGAGGTAATAGCCAATGAGTTGAGTAATTCTTCCTCTATAAATTGAGCCCCAAAATCCCAAGCCGAAGCTGCCGAATCCCTTGTCTGTGTGAATTGCTAATTTAGAAAATTTAGGGTTCACAAATAAGCGAGAGAGGAAGCAGAGGTGAAGAGTTGAGGGTTTCAAATCCTGCTAAAAGTGGATGTCCAGCTGGGTTGAGTATTTTGGACGAAGGAGAAGGATTTCTAGGCGAACAGCACCAAGGTAATCGAGCGACAGTATTAGCTTATTCGATTTGTATTTACACAGTGTATAATGGTATTGTTGATATGAAATTGGAAACCTTATCATAATTTTTGGGGTTTCAATATCTGTTATCAGTTTGTTTGGTTTTAAATTGGGAAAACCTGGTAATAAGATATTGGATTCGTTTATAGCAACTGTGATGGGTTTGTTTAATTTTCCATCTTGTGACTGGTTATAGTATATATGGTATTGGATTGTATTGCGTTTCTTGCTGGGAACCTGTAATTGAGGAACCAAAATGGTTCGGTAGTTTTATTTATAATTTCGAGTTCAAAATCTGGGCTTCTGATTAGTTGTATCACTGTGATGGTGTAATATACATTGTTTTGGGAAATACAGGAATACCGGGATAGTTCATATGGTTAGGACATTATTGTGATGAACCTTAACAGTTCTAGCAGTTGGAAGTATTAAGCTTATGCCATATATTTGTTGGATTTTGCATTACGATTAAATCTGTGTTGATTTGTTTTGGTTTTTGGATGGTTCTGTTAAAGTATAACTATAAACACAAATCCTTGACTTTCTTTTGGGTAGTATATCAGTGCTTGAGGTAATGTTTGAGCCAAAACAGTGTTCGGATGGGTTAACTGCACGGTCAATAATATTGTGGGAGAAATTACTGGCGTTTAATGGGTTAATGTAATAATTAATAATTATTTATTATTTATCAATGAATAATAAATAAAGATAATAAATATTCAATTATTATCTAATTAATAATTAATAATTAAATTATTTATTGTTTATTCTTAAATAAACCTAGTTAATGTAATTATTTATCCTTAAATAATAAATAAGGATACTAAATGTTAATTATTATTTAATGAATAATAATTAAATAAAATCCATAAGTAATTTACTTATTATTATTTAATTAATAAATATTAATTAAGCATGAATAAGTTAACAAAACAATTATTTATTATATAATAAATAAAGATAATAAATACTTAACTATTATTTAATTAAATAATAATTAAGTATAAGTAAAGTTAATAAATAATTATTTATTATTTATCAATAAATAATAAATAAAGATAATAAATATTTAATTATTATTTAATAATTAAGTATGAACAAGGTTAACAAATAATTATTTATTATTTATCGATAAATAATAAATAAAGTTAATAATTCAATTATTTATTATTTATCCTTAAATAATAAATAAAGCTAATAAATATTTGATTATTGTTTAACTACTATTAAATAATAACCAAGTATGGATAAAATTAATAGATTAAATATTTATTATTTATCCTTAAATAATAAATAAAGTTAATAAATAGTTGATTATTGCTTAATTACTATTAAATAATAATCAAGTATGAATCAAGTTAATAATTTGATTATTTGTCAATAAGTGATAAATAAAGGTAACAAATATTCAAAGGAATAAATTATGTATTATTTATCAATAAATAATAAATAAAGATTATAAATATTTAATTGTTATTCAAATAACATTGGATAATAACTAAGCATAAATAAGTTAACAAGATGACTATTTATTATTTACCCTTAAATAATAAATAAAGATAATAAATATTTAATTGTTATTAAATAATAATTAAGTATGAATATAGTTAATAAAATGATTATTTATTATTTATCCTTAAATAATAAATAAAGATAATAAATATTTAATTATTATTTAATCTTAAATAATAATTAAGTATAAGTAAAGATTATCAATAAATAATAAAAATAAATAAATATTTAATTGTTATTCGAATAATATTTGATAACAATTAAGTATGACTAAAGGTAATGAAATAATTATTATCGTGATAAATAAGGATTGTTGAACTATGTTTAGGGACAGATAAGGGTAATAAATCCGGAAACCAAAGAATAAGTAATCATGATTAGCTACCATCAATTTAATAGCTAAAGATTATTAATTTCTGTTTAGCTAATGTTAAATAGTAATTAAAATTTAGATGGTGAATTTTACCTGTTGAGTAAAAGGTATAGTGAGAGGTGCCAATATACAACTGTTAATTGATAAATCGACTTTATCCAATGATAGGTCACTCGAGATCAATTAATTAAAGCTAAATTTTATCTGTAGCTGAGCAAACAGGCAAGTTCTCTATCCCGAACTTTGATTTTTGCAAGTTCCTAACCCTAAACTTCTTTCATTTTTGCAAGTTCTTCTCACTCAATTTTTGGCATTGAGCAAGCTTTTAAACCTTATGCATTGTTTTAATTCGTGCAAAAAGGTATATATTGTTGCAAATTATTCTTTAAGCTTGAATCTTATTTCCGAGCACGCTTTAAGTGGTCTAATTACTTTTAAAATTATTCCACATCTGTATATTCATTGACATTCGCACTCGTGCATTTGAAATTCGTATATTTAAATTCAGGAAATTATAAACCATTCATGGTTAAGTCTGAACCCTTGTTCGGTCAGACAATTATGTGAGAATTTATAAAAGCTATCCGAACCAATCAATGGTAAGGATTCTTAGACTGTATGAACACCCCTTTATTTATAGGGGAGTACCCCACGTACCGTATATAAGGTACAAACAGCAGAATTAAATGTTATGCATATACATAGGGTACGCGAGGCTGATCCCCTCAAGTACGTTATTCTGTAGCCAGTAACCAGAGGGTCAACCAGCTATTGACTCCCCTGGAAGTTATCGTTCAAAGTCTATCTGACTATCAATTGTTCTAAAAGCATTTAATGTCCTTGCTTCTGATTATTCTATTGTTGAAATCCCTTTAATATCCCTTCATCATGATATATCTTTATTGTTGCACTTTAAACTTGCTGGGCAAACTCGTTGCTCATTCTTGCTATATCATGACTTCATTGCAGCTAAACCCGAGACGTCAGGGAAGAACAAAGGAAAAGAAAAGATGAAATGATAGACTTCTCGTAGCAGACTTTAGATTCATGTGTTAGTTAATTACTGTTAATGTAATTTAAACCCTGATAGCTGTTTAGGGTATGGATTGTGTAATTGTTTAAGGTTAATCGTATTCTGGGACTAGTAACACCTTGTAATAAACAACGTATGTTTATTTTATTCCGCATTTTAGATACCATATGTTGTTATAGGTGGATGTTTATGTTGGATCGTGATGACCGGATCCGGGTATTTGGAGACCCGAATTTGGGGGCGTCACAGGTTGGTATCAGAGCCGTAGGTTATAAACTTTAGGATCGCGAAACCTAGGCCATAACCTTCATAGTAAACTCGTATCGAGTGTTAGGAGATAAATCGAGGAGATTTATCATATGTGGTTTTGATGAATTGGGGAATTCATCGAGTCGAGTAGTACCTAATGAAATATAATTTCATTTCTTCAATGAATATATTTTATTGCTGTACTAATGTTAGTTTTTCTGTGTTTGTAGGATGGCTGCCGTAGGGGAGACTAGTGGAGCCCGTGAGGAGGAGGAGGTATTTACAGACATACCAGTAGTTGCGGAGCAGCTGGTGGGCTATGCTCCTATTGCCCCGGGATTGTTACAAGAGGAGTCCGAGTCGGAGGAAGACTACCAGAGGGAGCTACCAGAGCCAGTGGTAGGTAGGGTGATAAGGTCCGGTAGTCAGGATCCAGAGGCTGAGGAGGAGGACCCCGAGACCGAGGGAGAGGAGCCACCTGCTGCTATTGATGGCATGGGGTCCACTGCCGATGATATCATCGAGGGGTTGACCGACAGAAATGAGGAGCTGGAGGCTCGGATTGCTCATTTGGAGGAGCAAAACCAGACCCATCAGTTTATGGAGGACCAGTACAGAGACCTGGCCTACCAGCTCGAGCATGACTTAGGGGTGGCTAAGGTACAGCTGCAGGGCTACGAGTCCTCAGCACAGCAGGTCGGACCACTGCTACATCAGCTAGTGGCCCGAAATGCTGATTTGAGAGAGAGGTTGGAGCAGAGGGATCTGCAGATCGCCCATCTGAGGGCGAAACAGGAGGCTATGAGGTTCGAGGCTGGACTGGAGGTGGCTGCGAGGATACGTGTCAGGGCGGCCTGGGCCAGGGAGGCCAGGAGGGTTGATCAGCTAGAGGACCAGTTAGAGGCCAGATCTGTGAGGATAGAGACCCTAGGCCATGCCCTAGATGCAGCCTACAGGAGACCCCGGACTGAGATAGGGGAGTCCAGTCGCTCTGTTCGTCGCAGGGTCGGGGATGGAGCATTCTCTGGTCAGCAGACTCGGATCCGTCGTGATGAGCAGTGATTTGATGGAGCAGTTGATTTCTTTAGTATAGTCGGTCCCACTTTTGTTATATTAGGGACGTAGTTATGATTGACTTGTGAAGCTTTATATCTGTATTTATGCTTGGGGTAGCAGTTAAACCCCAACTTTTGTGGATTTTAGGGATGAAAGATTAGGATTCCCCACTTTTGTCTAGGGGGAAAGGTTATTGATGGATAGGGCACACATTGGCGCATTTATAGCAGTATGCCACAGGTTTAGTCTTGTAACAAAACAGTGGTATATAAATATAAATGCAGATGTTTCACTTAAATCAAATGTGTTGATAGATATTTTACCTTTGATTGCTTATTTTAATGACATATTGTGTAAAATATAAAACTATAGGTAAAAGCCAGCGGATTTTCCTTATCCAAACATGCCGCCAAGAGGACGACCACGAAACCGACAGGTTGAGGAATCAGAAAGCGAAGTTGGAAATCAATCCAACCCGATGAGAATGTTTGCGGAAAATGCTGGCTGAAGCCATGCAATCAAGGCCGCCACCTGGAGGGGCCCAAGCAGCAGCCGAGCCAGCGCATCATCTGGCAAATTTTTTTAAAGACTTCAAATTAGTTGGACCACCTGAGTTCAAGGGAACTCTTAACCCAATCGAAGCGCAGACCTGGATAGAAGAGATAGAGAAGGTCTTTGAGGTAGCACGGGTGGCAGAGGAACAGAAAACAAGTTTTGCTACCTTCATGTTAAAAGGCGAGGCAAACTACTGGTGGAAGGCCAACAGAGGCCGAGTGGAAGAAGGCACTGTCACTTGGGATCGTTTTAAGGAAATGTTCTTGGAAAATTACTTTCCAGAGAGCATGAAGCAAGAGATGGAGATCAAGTTCCTGGAACTAAAACAAGGGAACATGTATGTGGCGGAGTACGCAGCTAAGTTCAATGAGTTGGCACGGTTTGCAACTCACCAGGTCAGCACCGAGGAAAGGAAAGCTCGTAGGTTTGAGCAAGGGTTGAAACCATGGTTATATCGTTCGGTTGCGGTATTAAAAATCAAGACATTTGCAGAGTTGATGGAGAGGGCAATCATTGCAGAGGGTGGCAGTGAGGCCCTGGCTAAGTATAATCAGGAAAAAAAGAAGGGTCATGAAGGCCAGAGGTCAGGAAGCAGCGGGGGCAGCAACCCCAATAAGCGCAAATGGAATGAAAACCAATCACTCGGGAGTAATAAACCCAGAGGAAACCAGTCTGGAGGAGAGGCGAAGAAGCCAGGCAGGTGCAGTAATTGTGGCAAGAACCACATGGGAGAATGCATGAAGGGAAAGAGTGTTTGTTACCGGTGTGGGCAACCGGGGCACATGGCTCCCCAATGTCAGAATAAGCCAAAGGGGGGATGTTTTTCATGTGGAGCACCCGACCACCAAATGAGGGATTGTCCGAAGAGGAAAAGCGACGCCGAGAGTGGCAACCGAAACAACAACAACAGTGGAAACAGCAACCGGTTGAACTACGGGCCACCATCCAGTCAAGCCAACAGGCCAACAGCCCGCACGTTCAACATGACTGTGCAGGATGCCATGGAATCCAAAGACGTGGTGTCAGGTATCATCCCAATCAATGATATAAATGCATATGTGCTATTTGATTCGGGTGCTACTCGCTCTTTTGTTTCCGAAGAATTTGCTAGTCAATTAAATGTACCTTGTGAAAAGTTAGAACACCCTATGAACGTAGAAGTAGCAAACAAGGAAATTATCCCCGTAGAAGGCATTCATAGGAATTGTTGTGCTGAATTGCGAGGATTTAAGCTCAATGTGGATTTGATACCAATTCGACTGGGAGAGTTTGATGTAATCCTGGGAATGGATTGGCTATCAACCCACGGAGCAGTTATCGATTGTAAGGAAAAGTGTGTACACCTGAAGACTCCTAATAAGTCGAAGGTAGTATTTTACGGCAACAAGTCACCAAGACAATCTTGTTGTCTTACTATGATGCAGACGAGAAGATTACTTAAGAAAGGTTGCGTGTGTTATTTGGCCTATGTGGTCGATACTCGTCAGGACGGGGATGAGATGAGTCAAATACCAGTCGTGAGAGATTTCACCGATGTCTTTCCCGATGAACTTCCGGGACTGCCGCCGGATAGAGAAACCGAGTTCGTGATCGATTTGGCACCGGGAACCGCACCAATATCGAAGCCGCCGTATCGAATGGCACCGGTAGAAATGAAAGAGTTGATGGTACAACTGCAGGAGCTGTTAGATAAAGGTTATATCAGACCGAGCGTGTCCCCCTGGGGAGCGCCAGTTCTGTTTGTAAAGAAGAAAGATGGTTCTATGCGACTTTGTATCGACTACCGAGAGTTGAACAAAGTTACGATTAAGAATAGGTATCCACTTCCTAGGATTGACGATCTATTTGATCAACTTAAGGGAGCGAAATACTTTTCAAAAATCGACTTGAGAACAGGCTATCATCAGCTGAAGGTGAGGCAAGAAGATATCCCGAAGACTGCATTCAGAACTCGTTACGGGCACTTCGAGTTTCTGGTAATGTCTTTTGGCTTGACGAATGCACCAGCAGCATTCATGGATATGATGAACAGAGTGTTCAAACAGTACTTGGACAAGTTCGTAGTTGTATTCATCGATGACATCTTGGTGTATTCAGAAACAGAGGAGGAGCATGCTGAACATTTAAAGATTGTATTAGAAGCTCTCAGGAGGGAGAAATTGTATGCAAAGTTTTCTAAGTGTGAGTTTTGGTTGCAGAGGGTACAATTTCTGGGTCACGTCATCGACAAGAATGGTGTTTCAGTGGACCCAGCAAAAGTAGAGGCAGTTATCAACTGGGAACAGCCGAAAACCCCAACAGAGATTAGGAGTTTCTTGGGATTAGCGGGATACTACCGTAGATTCATACAAGATTTTTCAAAGATAGCATCGCCGTTGACCAATCTCACCAGGAAAACAGTTAAATTTGTTTGGTCGGAGAAGTGTGAAGAAAGTTTCATGGAATTAAAGAAGAGACTTAGCCAAGCACCGGTGTTGACCTTACCAGATAACACTGGAGGCTTTGTAGTGTATAGCGACGCGTCACACAAGGGTCTTGGCTGTGTGCTAATGCAACACGGCAGGGTAGTGGCGTACGCATCACGTCAGCTGAAGGATTATGAGAAGGGTTACCCGACTCATGACTTGGAGTTAGCAGCGGTGGTTTTCGCCTTGAAGATTTGGAGGCACTACCTATACGGGGAGAAGTGCGAGATATATACAGATCACAAAAGTCTGAAATATATCTTCACCCAAAAGGAGCTGAACATGAGGCAGCGCCGATGGTTAGAATTGATCAAGGACTACGACTGTGAAATTCTGTACCATCCGGGCAAGGCAAATGTAGTGGCTGATGCCTTGAGTAGAAAAGGCAAGGTGGAATTGATGCAGCTAACAGTCCAGGAGGAATTGATACGGGACTTCGAACGCCTGGAACTGGAGGTTAAGTATCCAATAGAGACGGACGAAAGGTTGTGTACCGTAACGGCAGGTCCGACTCTACTGGATAAGATAAAGGAGGCTCAAGAATTTGACGAGGAATGCATTGACATTAAGAAACAGTTATCAGAGGGAAAAGCCCTCGAAGTATAAAGTTGACAGCACAGGATTGCTGAGATTCGAGGGAAGGATCTGGATACCCTACGTACCAGACTTAAGGGAAGAGATTTTGCAGGAGGCCCATAATACGAGATTTTCGGTACATCCGGGTAGCACCAAGATGTATCAAGATCTTTGTCAACATTATTGGTGGCCGCATTTGAAAGGGGAAGTTGCAGAATTCGTCAACCGATGTCTAACTTGTCAAAGGATCAAGGCAGAGCACCAACGGCCGAGCGGATTGTTGCAACCCTTAGAGATTCCCGAGTGGAAGTGGGAGCACATTACTATGGATTTTGTGGTAGGACTCCCGACAACACAAAAGGGTCTAGACGCCATCTGGGTGATCGTAGATCGATTGACCAAGTCTGCCCACTTTCTACCGATCAAGATCAGGTACAAATTGGAGCAGTTGGCGAAGCTTTACGTGAAGGAGATAGTATCGCGACATGGAGTGCCGGTGTCTATTGTATCTGACAGAGATCCGCGCTTCACGTCAAATTTTTGGAGAAGTCTACAGGAGAGACTGGGAACACAGTTAAGAATGAGTACGGCGTATCATCCTCAGACTGATGGTCAGAGTGAGCGAACAATTCAGACTCTAGAGGATATGCTCCGGGCAGTTGTGATGGACTTAAGTGGCAGCTGGGACGATCACTTGCCACTGGTAGAGTTCGCTTACAACAATAGTTACCATGCTAGCATTGGTATGCCACCGTACGAAGCATTGTATCGAAGGAAGTGTCGAACGCCGTTGTGTTGGGATGAAGTTGGTGAACGGAGGTTGTTGGGACCAGAATTGGTACAACAAACCGTGGAAATCATTAAAGTAATAAGGCAACGGTTAGTAGCAGCCCAGGGTCGTCAGAAGAAATATGCCGACTTACATCGTCAGAAACGAGACTTTGAAGTTGGTAGCTTTGTGTTTCTGAAGGTATCTCCCTGGAAAGGAAAAATCCGTTTTGGGAAAAAGGGTAAATTGAGCCCTAGGTTCATAGGACCTTTTGTAAAATCATTTTTTGTGATGTTTGAAAACGATTTTTCTTTAGCCTTCTCGTTGAATAGGAATCAACATTCATTAGCATTCCCAATTTTAAGCCTCGTGGTGCTAATACTGTAATGTCCGAAAAATTTTAAACATTGTATCAAATTTATTTTTATAAATAAATTCATTTTATATAATTTTATAAATTTAATTTGGATCCATATAAGTAGTGTTATTCAAATTTCTAAATTAAGTACAAGAAAATTGGGAAGAAAATTAATAAATAATTTTATTCTATCATTATCGGATTTAAATAATTCAAAAGAGAAATTTTGCTGAAACAAATGTTCAAATAATTAATTTATTGAATTAATTATTTAATAAGGGTGTTAATTTAATGGACCCATTTTCCTTTTATTTTATTGGGCCAAATCCAATTTCCTTGTTATTCTTTTCGATTGGGCCACTTTGTGTTTTAAAAAGCCGGCCCAACTCCATTCTATACCATTCCAGTCGGGTTGGGACTAGCAACCGGGTGGGATCCATTTTCCTTTGGGTTAGGATAACCGGCGAATTCGTTGGGAGGGGCTTCAAAGAAACGAAATCAAATTGGGGAAAAATCCCAAATCCTCAGCCAAGACCTAGCCAAACGAGACCCACGCCTTCGATCCAATCGAACGGGACAGGCGCAACTGACGAGAGAGGGTGTCGCCAGGCGTGCGCCGGCGACGGCACGAACAACCAACGGGCGATTCAAGGACTGGAGTGGGCGACCGGGTGTTTAACGATAGGACCAAGGGTTCCAGAGAAAAACCGGTGATGCGACCGGTGAGACGCACGGCTCGAGGGACACCGACTGCGCTAGCTGGACTCGGGTGAGTGGCAATGAAGACCAGTGACAGCTCGCTTCTCTAACCCTTGGATATTGTCCGGATGAACGAGGTAATAGCCAACGAGTTGAGTAATTCTTCCTCTATAAATTGAGCCCCAAAATCCCAAGCCGAAGCTGCCGAATCCCTTGTCTGTGTGAATTGCTAATTTAGAAAATTTAGGGTTCACAAATAAGCGAGAGAGGAAGCAGAGGTGAAGAGTTGAGGGTTTCAAATCCTGCTAAAAGTGGATGTCCAGCTGGGTTGAGTATTTTGGACGAAGGAGAAGGATTTCTAGGCGAACAGCACCAAGGTAATCGAGCGACAGTATTAGCTTATTCGATTTGTATTTACACAGTGTATAATGGTATTGTTGATATGAAATTGGAAACCTTATCATAATTTTTGGGGTTTAATATCTGTTATCAGTTTGTTTGGTTTTAAATTGGGAAACCTGGTAATAAGATATTGGATTCGTTTATAGCAACTGTGATGGGTTTGTTTAATTTTCCATCTTGTGACTGGTTATAGTATATATGGTATTGGATTGTATTGCGTTTCTTGCTGGGAACCTGTAATTGAGGAACCAAAATGGTTCGGTAGTTTTATTATAATTTCGAGTTCAAAATCTGGGCTTCTGATTAGTTGTATCACTGTGATGGTGTAATATACATTGTTTTGGGAAATACAGGAATACCGGGATAGTTCATATGGTTAGGACATTATTGTGATGAACCTTAACAGTTCTAGCAGTTGGAAGTATTAAGCTTATGCCATATATTTGTTGGATTTGCATTACGATTAAATCTGTGTTGATTTGTTTTGGTTTTTGGATGGTTCTGTTAAAGTATAACTATAAACACAAATCCTTGACTTTCTTTTGGGTAGTATATCAGTGCTTGAGGTAATGTTTGAGCCAAAACAGTGTTCGGATGGGTTAACTGCACGGTCAATAATATTGTGGGAGAAATTACTGGCGTTTAATGGGTTAATGTAATAATTAATAATTATTTATTATTTATCAATGAATAATAAATAAAGATAATAAATATTCAATTATTATCTAATTAATAATTAATAATTAAATTATTTATTGTTTATTCTTAAATAAACCTAGTAATGTAATTATTTATCCTTAAATAATAAATAAGGATACTAAATGTTAATTATTATTTAATGAATAATAATTAAATAAAAATCCATAAGTAATTACTTATTATTATTTAATTAATAAATATTAATTAAGCATGAATAAGTTAACAAAACAATTATTTATTATATAATAAATAAAGATAATAAATACTTAACTATTATTTAATTAAATAATAATTAAGTATAAGTAAAGTTAATAAATAATTATTTATTATTTATCAATAAATAATAAATAAAGATAATAAATATTTAATTATTATTTAATAATTAAGTATGAACAAGGTTAACAAATAATTATTTATTATTTATCGATAAATAATAAATAAAGTTAATAATTCAATTATTTATTATTTATCCTTAAATAATAAATAAAGCTAATAAATATTTGATTATTGTTTAACTACTATTAAATAATAACCAAGTATGGATAAAATTAATAGATTAAATATTTATTATTTATCCTTAAATAATAAATAAAGTTAATAAATAGTTGATTATTGCTTAATTACTATTAAATAATAATCAAGTATGAATCAAGTTAATAATTTGATTATTTGTCAATAAGTGATAAATAAAGGTAACAAATATTCAAAGGAATAAATTATGTATTATTTATCAATAAATAATAAATAAAGATTATAAATATTTAATTGTTATTCAAATAACATTGGATAATAACTAAGCATAAATAAGTTAACAAGATGACTATTTATTATTTACCCTTAAATAATAAATAAAGATAATAAATATTTAATTGTTATTAAATAATAATTAAGTATGAATATAGTTAATAAAATGATTATTTATTATTTACCCTTAAATAATAAATAAAGATAATAAATATTTAATTATTATTTAATCTTAAATAATAATTAAGTATAAGTAAAGATTATCAATAAATAATAAAAATAATAAATATTTAATTGTTATTCGAATAATATTTGATAACAATTAAGTATGACTAAAGGTAATGAAATAATTATTATCGTGATAAATAAGGATTGTTGAACTATGTTTAGGGACAGATAAGGGTAATAAATCCGGGAAACCAAAGAATAAGTAATCATGATTAGCTACCATCAATTTAATAGCTAAAGATTATTAATTTCTGTTTAGCTAATGTTAAATAGTAATTAAAATTTAGATGGTGAATTTTACCTTTTGAGTAAAAGGTATAGTGAGAGGTGCCAATATACAACTGTTAATTGATAAATCGACTTTATCCAATGATAGGTCAATCGAGATCAATTAATAAAAGCTAAATTTTATCTGTAATTCAGCAAACAGGCAAGTTCTCTATCCCGAACTTTGATTTTTGCAAGTTCCTAACCCTAAACTTCTTTCATTTTTGCAAGTTCTTCTCACTCAATTTTTGGCATTGAGCAAGCTTTTAAACCTTATGCATTGTTTTAATTCGTGCAAAAAGGTATATATTGTTGCAAATTATTCTTTAAGCTTGAATCTTATTTCCGAGCACGCTTTAAGTGGTCTAATTACTTTTAAAATTATTCCACATCTGTATATTCATTGACATTCGCACTCGTGCATTTGAAATTCGTATATTTAAATTCAGGAAATTATAAACCATTCATGGTTAAGTCTGAACCCTTGTTCGGTCAGACAATTATGTGAGAATTTATAAAAGCTATCCGAACCAATCAATGGTAAGGATTCTTAGACTGTATGAACACCCCTTTATTTATAGGGGAGTACCCCACGTACCGTATATAAGGTACAAACAGCAGAATTAAATGTTATGCATATACATAGGGTACGCGAGGCTGATCCCCTCAAGTACGTTATTCTGTAGCCAGTAACCAGAGGGTCAACCAGCTATTGACTCCCCTGGAAGTTATCGTTCAAAGTCTATCTGACTATCAATTGTTCTAAAAGCATTTAATGTCCTTGCTTCTGATTATTCTATTGTTGAAATCCCTTTAATATCCCTTCATCATGATATATCTTTATTGTTGCACTTTAAACTTGCTGGGCAAACTCGTTGCTCATTCTTGCTATATCATGACTTCATTGCAGCTAAACCCGAGACGTCAGGGAAGAACAAAGGAAAAGAAAAGATGAAATGATAGACTTCTCGTAGCAGACTTTAGATTCATGTGTTAGTTAATTACTGTTAATGTAATTTAAACCCTGATAGCTGTTTAGGGTATGGATTGTGTAATTGTTTAAGGTTAATCGTATTCTGGGACTAGTAACACCTTGTAATGAACAACGTATGTTTATTTTATTCCGCATTTTAGATACCATATGTTGTTATAGGTGGATGTTTATGTTGGATCGTGATGACCGGATCCGGGTATTTGGAGACCCGAATTTGGGGGCGTCACAAATACCCTACTTTGATTGATTTTATGAAAATCTTATCGTTTAGCTTTGAAATTAATTTTGTGTCACCAATCAAATCAAGCATTAAAATACGTTGGGGCTATTCATGGGCATGTAAGCCATCAAAATAACCCCAAACGCCCACAATCGCATACTTTCACTATGACGAGGCCTTAACCACGATTCTCGCCTTGGCGTCGTTTTAAGGCCCGACGATTACATATGTACAATGAGAACTACATCATTTCTACTATCTACATCAAAAAAACGTCCATCATCGGATTTGGACCACGGGGTCGCGTTCCTAGGCTCACATCCCAAATGGCCAAACAAAACAAAATATCCCAAAATGGCAATCCAAACAAACTAGATACAATAAATCATCATAACAAGCTAAATCAAATCGCTAAATGGACATCCTCGGGTCATTAGGAAGCATTTCGTTCCGTGGAAACCCTCACTAATGATCCCTAATCCATGTATCCACAACAATATACAAAAAAACTACATTTCACATAAACCCAATTGACAAGAAGATTAACAAAATGATACACAAAAATTGCTCTAGAAATGGACTTTTCACCTTGCAAATATCACCAAAATGTGTATAGATTTGAGTATATGAATAGAGTAGGAATTTCTTGGATATAATCTCACAAAAGAAATATAAATCCTCTCTTTTTTCTCTCTTTTCTCTCCTATTTTGTTGCAAATTTATGCTATTCTCTCCATAATTTCCGAGCTGCTGCTGCTGCTGTTTTTCTTCCTCTCTCGCTGCTGAAAAAAACCTGGATGAAATGAAGAAACTGAGCTAAAATAAGCTGGCCTAGGGCAGCCGCAGATTGATCTGCGGCTGGCTGGCCCACCCCCCATCGCACTCAGCTGGTTTCCTGGTTTCGAGTCCCGTGCGCACCACCATTATTTTAATCGTTTGGCCACAGATCAATCCGCGGCTGGGTGGGTTGATTTTCTCGAATTTCGTGTTATACCTCGATTCTCATGTCGTGACGTCGGTTTTCGCCGACAGGCTTGTATTTTGCAGTCCGGGAATCACTGGGAGACGTGCCACATCATTCGGGCATGCTCATTTCGGACGACCCTGCTGTCACGTCGGTTTTGATTTGCAAATCGTTGCGGTGGCGTCGAGCGTTCGCACTTGTGCCCATTCCTTCGCTCTCGTAAGCCGGTTCAATTGACGATTTTGCCCTCCTGTCACGGTTAGTGTACGAAGCGCAAAATTTGGGTGTCTACATAAAGGTTGTGTGATAACCTGGATTATGTGAATGCATGAAATTTTACGTGTTACAGTGTTGTTTAAGTGAATAACTGATTTCGCGTAGCGTCGCTAAATCACTATTCACGGGGCACATTTCCCGAGACACTATTCACGCCATAATATTTTTGTGTCTTTTTCGATTTTAATAAATTTCATAAATACGTGTATGCATACGAATAATTTTTTCAAGTGTCGAAAATTTTATTTGAGCTGATACGTGATTTTATCCGTATCCGAAATGTGTTATATGGGTGTTCCGAATAATTGGACAAATCCCATAATAATTATTTTTACCCATCCCAATATGTATGGTAATACCCATTTTAATTATGGGTAGAGTTATTTACCAGATTTGGTATAAAAGTGGGAGTTTTCGGATATAATTTTAGTGTATTTGGGTATTTATTTTGGCTTGTTACTCCAAGAGGGAACCAAACCCCTATTTTAGACCAATTAGAATTGAGAGATGAGGGAGTTTGCTGGCAAGCTTAAAATTTTTGGCCTCCTTGAGCCACAAACCCATTTCTTCCTAAAATTACTCCACTTCTCCCAAATCATTCAATCATTCATTCCCTCCCATTCCATTCCTTGGCTAAGTTCAGCAGATAGAGAGAGAGCTACAGAAAAGAAAGGAGGAAGAAGTCATCGGAAGTCGCCGAAAAAAGAGAAGAAGGTCGCTGGAAAAAGAAAGGAGGAAGAAGAAGAACGCACGGGTGGAGGAAGAAGAGATTCCAAGCAAGAAAAGCTCAAGCCAAGTAAGCCTAGCAAGCTTCTTAATCATCTAGGAAGGATTTACAGAGGTAAACACCAACCAAATCCATTCCATTCGATTTCTTGTTAAGTTTTTTCAAGTTTTCTTAGTTTTTGAGCTCTTGAGCTTGTGGATTGATTTTCTAGCGATTCTGGATGTTTTTGTTTGTTCTAGATGTTTATAAATGTTGTTAAGAGGATATGTAAGCCATTAATAATATCAAAGTGGAACAAAAACGCAAAAAATTCTTACCTTGGCTTAATGGAGCAAGAACAATGGACAAAACATGGACGTTGGACATTCAGACCATTTTAAAGGACTATAAAGCTATGATTTCGTGTTTGTTAATTTTGTTTGTTGTTATGGTATTGTAGTTCCATGGGTTACGAAGCTAACCCATTAGAATGGAGCAAAAAGGAGTTAAAACGAGTTCGTAGGAATGATTTTTGTAAAACTTGTCAAGAACTCGAAGAACAGAGTATGAATTTTGCACTTTGGCTTAAGATTTGGCCATGTTAATGTTTATGGGTAATTATAAATATTTTATATGTTGTAGCCCCATACGTTAGGAGTCCATAGAGTGTAGAATGGACCAATTTGCTTGTGTATTGAAGGAGTTATAGAGGTTGGAGTGGCCGGGGGTCGGAGTCGCGAACTGGGAACAAACCCAGAATCTGGCTACTGCAGAATGGTGCCGCAGCGCCACTCATAAGCCCTGCAGCTCACGATACAACGAGGGGCAAGATAGGGAGAGACCGGGACTCACGCCGCAGCGTGAGACCCAAGCTCTAAGGCTCACGCCGTAGCGTGAAGCCCTGTCATGTAGAAGACACGGGACTCACGCCGCAACGTGAGGTCCAGTGCTAAGGCATGGCGCTACAGCGCCAATGCCGTGTCCAGCCTGGGTCGGGTCGGTCAGACCGGATCAGGTCGGGTCGGACTTAATGAATCCTTTCAGCGAGTCCAACACTTATATATTTCTTTGTACTAAATGATTAGACATGTTAGTTAAGCATATTTGGTTAAGCCCTAAATGTTTAATTGTATTCCAAATGTCAACCGAATTTGTATTATCCGACTAGGTAGTCGTAGGGCAATCAATGTGTTTTAATGATGCAATGTCTGTTTTGAACCTAGACTTTATGTGACTAATTGTTATGTGAATATATATTTACATGTGTAGGATATTAAGGAGCATGTGTTATAATATTGTAGCAGCGCATCAAGCAAGTTTTCTTTAACCCTACTCAATTTACATTCGAGCAGGATGTGGTGTATTATGCAAGTTTCCTTTAACCCTACTCAATTTACATTCGAGCAGGATGTGGTGTATTATGCAAGTTTTCTTTAACCCTACTCAATTAACATTCGAGCAGGATGTGGTGTATTATGCAAGTTTCCTTTAATCCTACTCAATTTACATTCGAGCTCAATGTGGTGTAATATGCAAGTTTTCTTTAACCCTACTCAATTTACATTCGAGCGGGATATGGTGTATTATGCAAGTTTCTTAACTTCATTCTTTCTATATATTGAATGCAAGTTCTTTCATAACCCTTGTCTGACTCTTGTGTTGGGCAAGTTTCCTTACCCTAGCTCGATTTAATATTGGGCAGGTTTTCCTCAACCGTACAACTTTTGTTTATTGTGCGAGTTGTTTGTTAATTGAGTAATCATTCTATATTATTGCAAGTTCCTTACTCAACTGTTTTCATTTGAGCAAGTTTCCTATTTTATACAAATGTTATATATTGTTGTGAATTTTGTTGGTCGATTTCGCAACCGATAAATACGCGCAAGTATACGCGGTCAACAAGTAATATAATGATAAGAGAGTTGTCGAACCCACGGAGAATTGTTCTAGTGTATCCCAAGTACCAACTATATATCGTCTTGATTTTAATTAGACAAATGATGATTTAATATTTTTGTTGTTGGTAGTGAATAAGATAATAATAATCAAGTAAAAGATAATTAAATCTAATATTAACAAGTCTAAGATTGCAATTTCCCCCAACACTTCGTTTGAATCTCCCTACTTTCTCTTTTCAATCAGTTATAACATACAAATTGACAACCGAGAAATCAAAACTACATAAGAGCCTCTGTCGATGGTCAATCACGAATCTTCCTAAGCGGTGCATAGGTATATGTCTATCCTATACACTATCAAGAGACTAATTTCAGGAATGATTAATAGACACGTGTCACCAAATCTAATTAATCCTCCCCTCAATTACCAACTTTCACATCGGAAGTCATTAAGACTAGATTCTCAATTGGTTGCATGCGGTAATTAGGTATATATCTATCCCAACTACTATCAAGATATCTATTATTGCAGATAATTAATAAGACACGCGTCACTTAATCTGATTAATAACCCACAACAATCTATATTCTCGCATGTTATCATAACTAGGTCTTAACCTATAATCCGTTTGTCAAGTTCATATAGGTTCCCAAGGTAATTACGGGCCAAGCAATTAATCTAGAAAGCAAAGGTTATGACAATCAATTCACAAATGAATAACTAAAATCAATAAAGAGAGAATTCAATTCAACTATGTGTTGGGTTCCATTAAAATCTTAGAATACAAGCTTTAGTTCATGGTAGCTAAGCAAAACATCAAACACATGGTGTTCATCATAAAATTGAAATACAAATTCAAAGAAAAGTAAGAGATGATAAAACCCATTTAGAAGATATTCATATGTTGCTTGCTTGGTTGATGTCAATCTCTAGCTACCCCTCTTCATTTGGCATTCGTTTCTCTTTTTGCTCTTGAGCTTGTTGCTGGAATTTTCTTGATTTGTAGCCCTCAAGCTCCTCTTGATGATGTATGTGCAGCCTCCCAAGGTCTAGATATGCCTTGACAATCCCTTCCTTCTTGGTTCTTTGGCTTGTGCTGAGTTTTTCCTTGTATTACAGCACTTTTGCTCTCAAATTGGTGTTTTAGTGTAGCCTCCCAATCCCTAGTTATGAAATATGAAGCCCCAATGAGATATTATATAGTGCCTCCATGAAAACCCTAGCAAAAATCAGATTATGGGTCAAAAATCCGCTCAGATCGTAACAAAAGGCCAGCTGGAATCGCACTCAGCACGGCGTTGGCGCCCCAGCATGCCAGCGCGCGCGCCTGCGCCCAGCACCTGGGCCACACGCTGGCCGCACGCCCAACGCCCGTTGCCGAGGCCCCGCACGCCCGCACGCCAGCGCGCGCGCCGCCCGCGCCCAATGCCTGGGCCGCACGCTGGCCACACGCCCAACGCCCGCTGCCGAGGCCCCGCACGCCCGCGCGCGCTCGCGCCCAGTGCCTGGGCCGCACGCTGGCCGCAGGCCCAACGCCTGCGCCTGTCGACGCCTGCGGAGCCCGCCGAGCCCCAGGCGCCCGCGCGCGCCGCGCGGCGTCCGCGCCCAGCGCCTGGCTGGTGCCCCCCGCTGCTGCACGCCGTGCCCGTGGCTTGACCGATGCCGCACGCCGTGTACGCCTTCCAACGCCGTGCACGCCCAACTTCCAAATGTCATCAAATTCAACGCCTAGCATCGTCATACACAACTTTTCACCGTATTATCATTCGGGCACGGATATCCAAGCACAGTCTTGCCCTCGTGGCTTGGCCGACGCCGCACGCCGTGCACGCCCAACTTCCAAATGTCATCAAATTAAGCTCCGAGCATCGCCAAACATAAATTTTCACCGTGTTATCATTCGGGCACGGATATCTAAGCACAGGCTTGCCCTCGTGGCTTGGCAACGCCGCACGCCGTGCACGCTTTCCTGACGCCGTGCACGCCCAACTACCAAATGTTATCAAATTAAGCACCTAGCGTCGCCAAGCACAAATTTTCATCATACTACCATTCGGGCACAGACTTCCAGGCACTGACATTGAGTCAATACAAACAACGATCCGAGCGGTCTTTATTTCAATTCCTACAAACATAATGAAAATGCATCAAAGCAACATAAAACATGTAAAAATAACTAAAAACTAATTTATGTAGAAATAAGCTAAAAATACATAAAAATAACATAAAATACCTAAAGACTTGCAAATTATCAAGGCCTTTTACCCAAATTGTGTGTATAAAACACACTCATCAAATTTCATGACTCAAATCCAGTTATTTCTTTCAAGTTATATTAATGAATTAATTATTGTTAATTATTCCACATCAAGGATAAATTATTGATTGTGAAACGTTAAGTTCTTCATTCATGAACTGTTTAAGGAAATAGTCTATGCCATTTGTTTCGGCTAGACGTGTACAGGTTATTATTTTAAAGCTATCCAAACCGGTTGTTGGTATGGATTCTTGGACTGAGAGAGCAACCCTTATGTAGGGGATTTTAATGTGTCGGTTATTCGATGCAGTCAGAGATAAATGTTATGCATATACGTAGGGTACGAGAGGTTGATCCCCTCGAGTACTACTGACGGGCCAGGCGTTTAAAAGGATTAGTTGAATGACTGATCCTTTGGCCAAATAGTTCATGGGCTATTGGACCACTCAGCAGTAAATAATCATCATTTCTTTTGAACTTTGATTATATTGTCAGCTATTTCTTCAATGTTCTTAAATTGTTGAACTATGCGATTATTATTCTCATTCATTCATGATATATCCTCTTTATTCACTTTAAACTTGCTGAGCAAAGTAGTTGCTCACCTTTGCTATATCATGAACCTATTGCAGTTAAGCCGGGGAGTTCCAAAGTGGACAAAGGCAAAGGAAAGCTTAAGGAATAGTTATATGTACTATCCCGTTATGTAATCGTGAAATCGTTTTGTATTATTATTGTATTCTGCGATGTATTTATTTAAAGTTATAGACCTTGGGGCCGTAGTAAACCTTTTGTAATGAACAACATATGTTTATTTATTCCGCATTAGTTGATTTATGTTGTTTAGAGGTGTATAGTATTAGGTTTGTATATAACGCAAGCATGCAATCACATTACATAAATAGGGCGGAAGCGTGATAAAACGGATTTTAAAATTTTAATACAAACCATCACCATGATCTATCCTTGTGTTCAATTATCAATTAAACGAAAGAGAAAGGGAATAAGAATTCCACCGATGAGATTTCTTCCTTTGATCAACATTAGCCACCCAAGTGTTTAGCCTCTAGAGGTGATCCACCAAGGAAGAATAGGTATTCAAGAAGTTGGGTGTTGGCAAAACCCTAGTTTCTATCTCTATAGAAATTGCAAGTACTCTCCACAATCTAATGCAAGAGTGTGTAACTTTAATCTATGATAAGACTTCTTTTATTTATAGATGTAGGAAAACCCTTCCCTAAACTATTTAGGATTAGGGTTTCTATTATAATTAAACTCCTTTAATTAATTATGCTCCTAATCCAATTAGGAATTCATGAGAGAGTACTTCTATTAATTAATTCCCAATCCATATTAGGAATTAAATAATAGCAATAGTAATAATAATAATAAGACTCCTCTTATTAATTTATATTTAATATTTCCAAAATATTAAATAATAAATATTAAGCTATTTAATTTATTCTATCTCCATAGACTAAATTAAATACACTTAACTTATTATTACAATCATGCCATTTACTTCTTAAATAAATATTTTTTTCTTTTACGGTGTGACCCTTTAGGTTCTCCATATTAAACCGGTTGTGAATAAATCAATTAGAACAATTCTAATTATATTTAAATAAATAAATTAAACTATTTAATTCATTTAAATAAATAATATTTATTCTACAATAAGGGCAAGCCTCCTTAGCAATCAACGACTTTCCAGATAATATAGATTTCAACATTAATCACAAAAGAACCTTTCAGTGCATACTTACCGTACAATTCAATCCTTCTACCATACAATGTCCTAATTAAATATAAGACATGGAATTACTGTCAAGTCTTATTTTATTTAATTATATGTATTTCGATTCTCAAATGCACAACTCTAAATAATGCAAATTAGAAACTCCTTTCTAATTTCATTCTGCCTTAGCCAAGGACTACGGAGTTGTCATTTATCGAATCACATAGGACATTCACATCTTTTACTAGACGTGGTAGATTCTTTGTTGATCATTCACCTATCTCCATGTACAACTTATTATACCTAATCATACCCTTTGATATACCCTAAAGGTCTTAAGGGACATGTCAAAGTATAACTCATCATACACAAGATACTATGATGATCACAAGTCCAAGGATCACTTGTACTACTATCACTAGAGGAATTCCTATTGACAGTTGAGTAAAACTCCATTAGGTATTCCTTAGCGAGCCACGTTCAGTGAACTTATTCTCCAATAAGCACCTACATACTTACTTTAGTGTCTCCACACAAATGATTATGAGATCAATCATCCTCTTTCTAAGAGCAAGCAACATATGTACTAATCTATTCGAATTCACTAATCCCCTTTTTTAGTAATCCAACGATTAGGAATGATTTTAGTTTGTAAGCTATCTAGAATTTAGATCTCATTAGCATGATCACCATCATGATTCTAAAAGCATTGCTCAAAACTATGGGTTTATCACATTTAATATAACAACACCATGTAGATAAAGTAAAATGCCTTTAATAACCGAATAAGATTACAAAGTATATGCTACATCATATCAAATATGATTGGCTTGTGTGCATACTACTTTCAATCTCCCACTTGCACTAAAGTCAATCGCCATGGTATCTTATACCCTTCTTCTCTAAGTGACGATCATCCTGCTGTTTGGATAAAGCTTTAGTAAATGGATATGCAATGTTATTCTTGAGAGTCCACTATCTCTATAGTGACTTCTCCTCTTTCAATGATTCTACTAATCAAATGAAAGTGCCGCAACACATGTTTGAATCCAAGATGAGACTTAGGAACTATTCCTAGTTCTATGATGAACTTTTCATCCAAACAATCAACTTGCAGCTTCACTTACAGCTATATACTTTGTGTCGACGCCGGGTTTTCTCGTCTCTTCTGGTCTTTTCCCATTTTAGCCTTTTGATTAGATGATTTTTTGGAAAAGATCGGCATTGATGTCGACGGGGTTTTGAAAGATCGTTTTTTATGATGAGCCAATTAACCAGAGTCGCCAGTTGGTATATTTGAAATGGATGTACCAACTCATCCGAGTTTTCGTTTTTTATAAATCGCTGGCTCATGTGTGACTCCGAATTAATTGGTCTGCGAATCGAGATTCATAGAGTTCGGGGGCTTGTTTAAGTGAGGGGAAGGTGTTAGGCACCCCTCGACTTCCGTGAAACACGGTTACCGCAATCTTGATGCTTCTCCTATCCTTTAATTCATGAAATGTGTGTGTGTGTGTGCGTGCGTGTGTGTGTATGTGTGCTTATGTGAATGTTGTGGTGAGTTTGTATGAAAGAATCATTTGGATTTTAGGGAAAATCGTGTTTTACTTTGAGAATGCTTCGGAATGTCTTTTCGGCATACACGAGAAAGCTTTATGGGAAAAGGTTTGATTTTAATTATCAAAACTATGAGATTTTCGTTAAGTGTCGTTTTAACAAAACAAGAGTTTTAAACATTCGTCAAAATAGGAAATCGAGATCTATACGTTGCTTTCATAAAATGATGGGCAATTTCTAGGATCTCTTTCACCCTATGCACAAAGATTTAATAAAACGTCAATTATTTATAAAATCATTTCGTGTGTTGTTTTGGAAAACGATTTTTCTTTAGCTTTCTCGTTAGATATGAATCGACATTTCATTAACGTTTCTCAAATTTTAACCTCGTGATTCTAATATCCTACTTTGATTGATTTTATGAAAATCTTATCATTTAGCTTTGAAATCAATTTCGTGTCATAATTCAAATCGAGCATAAACACGCGTCGGGCTATTCATGGGCATGTAAGCCATCAAAATATCCCCGAACGCCAACAATCACAAATTTCACTATTTCGGGGCCTTAAGCACGATTCTCGCCTTAGCGTCGTTTTAAGGCCCAACGATTACATATTTACAATGAGAACTACGTCATCTCTACTTCTTACATCAAGATATGTCCATCATCGGATCGGGACCCCGGGGTCGCTTTCCTAGGCTCACAACCAAATATCCACACACAAACAATCGGATATTACAAGAAAATAAACCAACTCGGATAAATCTAACAATACCAAGACATCTTAAAATAACGATTTAAAGGAATTGATACCGAATATAACACCTTAAAACAAACCAAGAAATTAATGAACGAATATCATCGGGTTATTAGGAGGAGTTTATTCCGATGGAAACTTCACTCATAATCCCTAATTCATTGTTCAACAAGATACATGAAAATTATATCTAATTTACCCAAATCAATAGGACATGAATTGCTAGAACAAATAGAAATTTTCACCTTGCAATTGATCTCAAATGGATGTGAACTTGTGTATTTGAATAGGATAAATGATGTATTTGATACAACCAAACTCAAAAGAATTAATTCCACTCTTTTTTTCCTCTTCTTTCTCCCTATTTTGTTGCAAAATCTAGCTATTTTCTCTCTATTTCCGTGTTTTTTTGCTGCTGCAGAAATTCTTCTTCTTCCAAAACTGCTGAACCCCCTGTATGCTGCCGAAGCTGGCTTAAATAGGCTGGCCAGAGCCAGCCGCAGATCTATCTGCGGCTGGCCGCAGATGGATCTGCGGCTGGCCAGCTGGCACGCCTCCCATCGCACTCAGCTGGTAGTGCTGATTTCCCGGTTTTCGTGCTGGCGCACCCACTTGGCCGCAGATCTATCCGCGGTTGGCGGGCTTGACTTTCTCGATTTTCGTGCCACGCCTCGATTTTCGTACCGCAACGTCGGTTTTCGCTGACAGGCTCGGATTCTGCAGTCCGGGAATTTCCGGGAGACGTGCCACCTCATTCGGAAATGCCTGCCTCGGACGATCATGCTGTCACGTCGACTTGGGCTGCCCAAATCATTGCGGCGGTGCCGGGCGCTCGCCCTTGTGCCCGCTCCTTTGCTTCCGCAAGCCGGTTCAATTGTCGATTTCGCCCTCCTGTCACGGTTAGTAGAAGGAAACGCAAAATTTGGGTGTCTACAGCTGCCCCTGTTTATCATGTTTATGAAATGATAAATGAAATGAACAGGATAAAGAATAGACACTCGATGCATGAATGACAGTGTGTAAGAATGACAGTGCATACATGATGTCTCACACATATAGCTTATGATGCAACATAAGATGTAATGCATGCAAGACATTCGTAAGAGTGTCAATGTATCAACCCCTTGACCGTGTTTGTTAGTCTTTGGGTTCGCTCTTTCAATCTATCGTCTCGTTCGGGGCCGGGTATCGTCGCCGGTCACCCATCGCGTAACCCCCGGTTATCGTCGCCGGTTGGTTATCTGTCGGAGCCGGTTATCGTCGCCGGTCATCCATCTCGTGATCGCCGGTTATCGTCGCCGGTCGATCGTCATGTCGGGGCCGGGTATCGTCGCCGGTCACCCATCTCGTAACCCCCGGTTATCGTCGCCGGTTGGTTATCTGTCGGAGCCGGTTATCGTCGCCGGACATCCATCTCGTGATCGCCGGTTATCGTCGCCGGTCGATCGTCTCGTTGGGGCCGGGTATCGTCGCCGGTCACCCATCTCGTAACCCCCGGTTATCGTCGCCGGTTGGTTATCTGTCGGAGCTGATTATCGTCGCCGGACATCCATCTCGTGATCGCCGGTTATCGTCGCCGGTCGATCGTCTCGTTGGGGCCGGGTATCGTCGCCGGTCACCCATCTCGTAACCCCCGGTTATCGTCGCCGGCTGGTTATCTTGTCGGAGCCGGTTATCGTCGCCGGTCATCCATCTCGTGATCGCCGGTTATCGTCGCCGGTCGATCGTCTCGTTGGGGCCGGGTATCGTCGCCGGTCACCCATCTCGTAACCCCCGGTTATCGTCGCCGGTTGGTTATCTTGTCGGAGCCGGTTATCGTCGCCGGTCATCCATCTCGTGATCGCCGGTTATCGTCGCCGGTCGATCGTCTCGTCGGGGCCGGGTATCGTCGCCGGTCACCCATCTCGTAACCCCCGGTTATCGTCGCCGGTTGGTTATCTTGTCGGAGCCGGTTATCGTCGCCGGTCATCCATCTCGTGATCGCCGGTTATCGTCGCCGGTCGATCGTCTCGTCGGGGCCGGGTATCGTCGCCAGTCACCCCTCGCGTAAACTTTTCACTTCAACACGTCAAATGGCTTCAAGGGGGCAAGGTGGGGCCCACCAAAGCCAGCCGCAGATGGATCTGCGGCCAGCCGCAGATACATCTGCGGCCAAGATCGGGCTTATAAGCGGCATCCCGCTTCCAGATCTGTCACTTTCAACTTCCAACTCACACATATTCCTCGCGATTTTTGCTTGTTCGCAAGGGCTTTTCGTCGATTTTTCAACTTTCCTGCAAAAACTGTTCCGGTAGGATTGATCTACACGCTACAGGTAACACTTTGACCGGTCACTTTTCAATTTCGTCAATGTTTTGCTATATATTTGACTATTTGCATGTTTAGAGATAGAATGTATGCTTTACAATGCTATGTAATGTACCATCATATATACATGCTATGTATCAACTATGTGAGTCCTATTTTATGTTCATGAGGCGGTCCCACATATTGTTATTCCTTTTCTGCAAGAGAAACATGCATTACATGATGTAATTACACATATGAATGCAATTTAAATCTGTTTGAGGCTTTGATTGATGGAAAACACGTTTGGCTTATGCCTGGGATGTTCAATTTACAAACGGAACTCTGCCGATTTTTTTTTTTTTTTTTTTTTTTTTTTTTTTTTTTAACATGCATCATGTTGCATTAATCATATGATGAGGCTAGAAATTTAGAATGTTCATTACATAAATTTTAAAAGGAAACTTACCTTCTTTCTCGCCCGTATCTATTCCAGCTATGGATCGTGATGCGCCCAGTAGCTCCTCCGCCTCTCGGACTTCGGGTGTTCGCCGTCGTAGGGCTGCACCTGCTCCTGTTCCTCCTCGGACCCGTCAGGCTCGTCGTTTGACGGAGGCTGTCATTCGTCCTGGTCATCCGGACGTTGAGGAGGCTGTCCCTCCGGAGGTTGCGGCCGAGGGGCCATCCTCCAGCACACCGGCTCCATCTACTCATCAGGCTTCTTCTGGCGCCTCTGTGCAGATACCCGATCTTTTGGGTCGGGATCTCAGTCGTCACCCTTCCGCATCTCTCGTGGCTAACGAGGTATATTCAATTCTATTCTGATTTTACTCTCAATTTCTCCATTCTCCTTTTATCCGGACTGACCCCTTGGTGATTGCCCCAGGTACCCGAGTTTACCCAGCCGAGGGGTAACTGGTTCAACATCTATTCCCTTTACGCGGCCCTGCACAGTGATTATCGGGCGATGGTGGACTCTTGGGGCTTCCGACATTTCTTCACTATCATCCCCCGCCAGTGCCCCTGGGGTTACATGAGGGCTTTATCCGAGCGATGGTTCCACCAGACGCAGTCTCTTCATCTCCTCGACTGCGAGGTCGTGTTTGACCCCATGGGACTGGAGGTACATTACCGGCATTGAGTTTACCGGGTCCCGCGTCCCCTTGGATCTTGATATCACTCCTGTGGAGGTTCGAGCTTTGCTGGGCTTCGCTGCTGAGGACCGGGTCTTTAAGGCCCGCAGTATCCGATCTGGTGCCTTGGCAGTCGATGCAGTCGGGGGTCTCTATGCGCTGCCTATTCCAGCAGATCAGGGCACCAGGGACATTCTGCTACGACGCCTGTTCCTGACCATCATGAGGGGTTGTTTTCTGGGGAACAACTCCTCCACCATTCATTTCAGCGTCGTAGGAGCGGTCAGAGATGTGGACCGCATCGGTGATTATGACTGGGGGTCATTCACCTTTGCCTATTTCCTCCACGGCATGCGTCTACGCTCAGAGGGACAGACTGATGCCTGGCTCGGCTTCTACCATTTTCTGTTGGTGAGTCCCCTCCTCCTCTCTCTTACTGTATTTCTTTTCCTTTCATCTCTTTTCTGTATTTGATAGTGACTCATGCCTTGCCTTGTTTCTATTCACAGTTCTGGGCTTACGAGCGGCTGCCATGTCTGAGGCCTATCACTACTCTGGGCCCGGACACTTATCCTCGAGGTCGGCGATGGCATCACAGTACTCTGGAGGAGGTCCCCGTGGTCGGGCAGCTTTGCACATTGTCGTATTCAGCTGGAGTTGATCACGGCTGCCGACGTCGTCTGGATTCCCTACCTCTCCGAGCATCTGACTGTGGGGTTTGCTGACGGGCATCCTTCCGGCCCAGAGTTCGAGCTTTCCACCCGTCGCCTCACTTTGCAGAGTGTTGGAGGCTGGGTGATGTATCTGGGAGAACGCGCATTCAGATGCGTCACTGGAGAGATCCGCATCCCGCACTCCCTTTCTTTCACTACTTTCTGGCCGCTGGATTCTCAGCCCTCGGAGATCATGCTCGCCGGGGAGGATGGTCGGATGCTTTCCACGGGTCCCACTACGAGTGATGCATTCCGTACATGGTGGGTGCCCCGTACCATCGGTCCTCAGACTCGGGCCACTTTCTTTCTTGGAGATATGGTTCCAGGCTCGGTGACAATGACCGATTGGGCTGCCTGTGTTCGGACCCCTACCCATGCTGAGCAGATCGCCTCATTGACCCGTCAGGTAGATCAGTTGTCGCTGTTTATTCGGGGGTTGGGCCGGGCCCCGGAGGAGGCTTACACCTACGATCCTGACGGTGCAGGTTATGATGCAGGCCCGAGTTCATCTGATGCCACAGCGCATCCCTACCTCCCTGATATGAACTTTGGTCCTCCGAGCTCGACGACTCCAGGGGATCAGTTCGAGGATCCTGCTTTCATAGATGATACTGATTTTATTTAGGCCAGGATAGGATAGGGCCTTTTGTATCGGCACCTGCTTAGATTTCTTTTTCATTTATGCACTATGTACTGAACTCATTTATTTATTTATGCACAGTTTTCTTTTTCATTTTATGGGATTCACCTGTTTCATTATTAACTGTATGATGCATGCTTTTTATTTATGGGTAGAGGATTCCAAACTGGATTACTCATGTATTATTTCTGCTATAGTTTTCACTAGTGATCGTAAGCATCAAACTGCAGCAAGAAATATTACATACATTAAACACAATTAAACATAAAATCAAAAACAAAACACACCAAACGTTTTTTTTTTTGAAGATTAAAATAAAAATAAAAAAATAAAAACAAAATAAAAACAAAATAGCTCGAAAAATAAAATGGAGATTTGGGTTGCCTCCCAAATAGCGCTTGAGTTAAAGTCCTCAGCCTGACTAGCTTCCTGTTTCCTTTTAGTCCGGCTCGATTGCAAAAATGACCTTAGCATGCCTTCGTGCTGTCATTTCCTTAATTTGCATGGCATGCATGCATACTAGACGACTCCCAAACTCAGTTTCTTCTATCAGCAAAAAGAAACTTTCATCATTCGCTTCATTTTTCCGTAGGGGAGAAACATCTGAGGGCATTGCTTCGGTGAGGTCCATCGTCTCAAGCTCACCTAGCTTATTGTTCTTATATAAATCCTCATGTATGAACTGAAAGTAGCTAGGAGCTTGCTCAATTGTGTCTATGAATGACGTAGTGAAATTAAGTTTCTCAAACACAATTGGATCCTCATCGATCTTTTCATGAACCTCAACCTCATCACGCCATGGCTCAAACTGTAAACTAGCTCCTATATCACCTAGAGCCTTGCCTACGACATGACTACTCAATGGGCACGGGACTGCAAAACCACCCAGATCCTTGAGCTTTGGAGGAGAAGGTATATGGGATACAATCGAAATTAGCTCATCATCATCATTGGGGCTCAAGGCTAGATCCTCGACCTCCTTTTCTTGTTTCCCACATGTCTCTTCCATATCAGAATCATCATTAATTAGCACGTCTGGTTGCAACTTTGGCACGTGAACTCCATCAGTTTCGGGAACCATGTCATTGGGCCATTCGCCTTGATATCTATCGTTGAAGGCGATAATAAGTTGTCCCATCTGGTTCTCAAGATTTTGAATCGACATATGCTGACTTTTCACAATCTCCTCAATCGAAGTTATGGTCTGGGACCCAAGTTCCTTCACATTTGAATTTTCTTCTTGTGGCAATGAAGGTGGACATGAGAATTCCGGTGCATATGCAGGACTCGGAGCATAGTATTGATCTTCATAATTGTAGCTCCATGTAGAATCTGGGTGATACCCCCAATCTTGGTGATAAGCATCGGAACAGTCATAACTATTAGAGTAATCGCCGATATTGCCACCACAACATGCCGACTCAAAATTAATGGTGCATAGATGACTCGGATGGTTTCCATCACAATAATCACAATTCACCGCAACACGTTGAGTACGTTGGGCCACTAGAGCGTTAACATTCCTTGACAGCTCCTCTATATGTGCCGCCACCGCATCAATTCCATCCATCCATGTCGCCTCTGATTGGGTCATTCCCGTGTGAGGCCATTGATAATTATAGTTGGCCATGGTGTACCTCGTAACGAAGAAAGCATTAAATAGAAAAATACAAAAAAAATGTTAAAAATAAAATAAAAATAACTTTATATACAAGTTTAAATTAAGACCAATTTGATAGTAATTAATATTGGTATAATTATTAGAAACAATTCCCCGGCAACGGCGCCAAAAAACTTGTTGGTCGATTTCGCAATCGAAAAATACGCGCAAGTATACGCGGTCAACAAGTAATAAAGTGATAAGAGAGTTGTCGAACCCACAGGGAATTGTTCTAGTGTATCCCAAAGTACCAACTATATATCGTCTCGATTTTATTTTAGACAATTGATAATTTGAATTTGTTGTTGTTTTGTAATAATAAGGGATATGGAAAGCGTTAAAATAATGAAATCTAATGTTAACAAGTCTAAGATTGCAATTTCCCCCAACACTTCATTTGAATATCCTAACTCTCTCATTTGAATTAATTAACAACATAGAGTTGCCAACCGAGAAATCAAAGCTACTTATAAGCCTCTGTCGATGGTCAAATTCGAATCTTCCTAATGCGGCATGTAGGTATATGTCTATCCTACACACTATCAAGAGACTAATTTCAAGAACAATAACAAGGACACGTGTCACTAAATCTCATTTACCGTCCCTTCAATTACCAACTTTCACATAGGAAGTCATTAAGAGTAGATTTCTCCATTGGTTGCACACGGTATCTAGGTATATATCTATCCTAAATACTATCAAGTTACCTATCATTGAGGATAATCAACAAGACACACGTCACTTAATCTCAATTAATAACCCACAACAATCTTTAACTTTCGCATGATATCATAACAAGGTCTAAACACTATAATCCGTTCGTCAAGTTCATATAGGTTCCCACGGTAATTACTAGCTAGGCAATTAAGATATGAAGCATAAATTATGACATACAATTCACAAATGAGTAATTAATAACAAAGAGAGAGAAATCAATTCAAACTATGTGTTGGGTTCCATTGAAATCTTAGAATAAGCTCTAGTTCATGGTAGCTAGGCAAAGCATCAAACACATGGTGTACATCATGAAATAGAAATACAAATTCAAAGGAAAGCAAGAGATGATAAAACCCATTTAGAAGATAATCATGTGTTGCTTGCTTGGTTGGTTGATGTCAATTTCTAGCTTTTCCTCTTCCTTTGGCATACTTTTCTCTTTTTGCTCCTTAGCTTGTTGCTGGAAATTTCCTTGAATTGTAGCCCCCAAGCTCTTCTTGATGATGTATGTGTAGCCTCCCAAGGTCTAGATATGCCTTGGCAATCCTTTCCTTCTTGGTTCTTTTGGTTTTGCTGAATTTTCCTTGTGTTGCAACACTTTTGGCTCTCTAATTGATGTGTTTGTGTGGCCTCCCAATCCCTAGTTGTGAAATATGAAGCCCCAATGAGATATTATATAGTGCCTCCATGAAAACCCTAGCCAAACATCAGATTTTGGGTCAAAAAGTGAGCTGGAATCGCACTAGGAGCTCAAAAGATCGCACTCAGCACGCCCGGGCGCGCCAGCACGCTGCCCGCCGCGCCCGCGCCCGCGCCCAGCCCCTGGCCTTGCCGCACGCCCACGACACGCCCACGCCGCGCGCGCGCGCGCGCTGGCTGCCTGATGCCAGGCGCCGCGCGCCCGCATCCAAATCCGCGCGCCCGCGCCAGTGGCCTGTAACCCGACTCAGCTTTGACCTCTGTTAGTAAAATGACCATAACGTCTTCGTCCGAACTTGGATTTAGGCGTGTAAATAGGCTATGGAAAGCTAAGAACGAGCTCTACAACTTTCATAACTGGAGCTTGATGAGAAAATGTCCGGAGAAAGGCTTAAATTGATCCCGAAGAAACTGCTGTGTAAAATTCATGCCAAATCCGATGGTAAAATGGCCATAACTCTCTCATACGAACTTCAAATTGGATGATTCAAGATGCTCTAGAAAGCTAAGACAAATATCTACAACTTTCATTCTTTGAGTTTTGAGAGATTCGGATTGGATCATGGGTGAAAATTGGAAACAAGCAGCTACAGAGCCAAAGTTAGGCTCAAAATGGCAAATTAGGCATCCATGAGCATTGGTCTCTTATTCCACTTCCTACAAAACTAAGTAAAAACACATAAAAGCAATATAAAACACATAAACGTAATACAAAATAACATTTTACAAAAATATGATAAAAATATATAAAAACCAAACGAAATGACTTAGGATTTACAAATTATCAAGCTCAAATGTACCTAATTTGTGTATATAAAACACACCCATCAAATACCCCCAAACTTAAATCTTTGCTTGTCCTCAAGCAAAACAAACCTAAACTAAACAATTCAAAAACTACTAATACAACCTAACTTGAGCAAATGAATTAATAAGCCGACAATGGTTCTCAAAGGCATCAACACATGGAACTCAAGAGAACAAACAAAACGTTGCAAGTCTAAAATTTTAATTAGCTAGTCACACTTTGCTTAAGGCCCCTTCCGTGTGTGTGTGTGAGTACCCAATAGCACTAAACCAACCAAGCTCGGATGAACTTTGCAACCACATTACCTTATGAAATAATCAAAATAAACCCCAAAACAACATGCTTAACACATCACTCAATACAAAGGTATACAAATCACAATTCCAAAAAATTTTGAGAACCAAGGGCTCTAGGTGAGTGCATTTTATGCTCCATCTCAATCCTTAAGCACGCTCATATGGGCGAGTGCGTTTTACGCTCAACCTCAACCCCATGCAAAATTTGCAATAAACAATTTTCTTTTTCTTTAATCACAATTATAAGAGAGTGCGTTTTACGCTCTATCTCTCCTACGCATGTGTCCATGAGTGAGTGCGTGTTTACGCTCCATCTCAACTCACCACATGACCATCAATTCAAACATAAAAAATTTGGACACCTTGGTTCGAGTGATGTTTAAACGAGTTCTAGAGTTTATAGATATTTTCCACAAGCATTCGGTTATAAAAGCCCTCACTAAGCATACAACTAGCTTAATACTCATGGGTACGTGCATGAAAGTGAAAGGACGCATAAGCAAAATAATAACCAATAAACGATAAGCACAAAGACTAAGCAACAATTGTCTACTTCTCATGAGTTAGAATCTCTTTGAACAAGTCATTATCATAGACCATGGATTATAGTTCAAATCAAATTAAAACAATGCTCAAGGGACACATCCTAAAAATAAAATTTTTTTTTTTTTTGAATGAAAAGAAAAACATACTTAAATCACACAAAAACTAAATTAAACACACAAATACGCACATAGGAAGTACTACCCCCAAACTTAAATTTGACTACCACAAAGCACAACACGACTAGATAGACAAGGATAACTCACTTAAACTACCACACGCACACCCCCAAACTTAAAACAAACATAGTCCTCGATGTTTATAATAGACAGAATTAAAACAGAGAACTTCACTGAGGGCAATCAAGCAACATCATTATATTGTGGTGTCGCTTGGACGCTTCCTGACTAACAAAATTCTTGTCATGGTCTATGATTGGCTTGGACGATGAAGCTTCGCCCCACTTGTTGCTTGGAAGCCATACCAGAATAATGCCTAATGAAAAACAGCCCATAATAGCTAAGAAACTCTCTCGGGCCAAATATCAAACACGTGGCGTGGCACCTCCCAAAATCTTAGTTGTCAATGCATTGGGAAGCAGGGATAGCCCTCCACAAAGTCTTGCAATGGGAGAATTGGAGTGTTCCTGCAATAAAACTCAACCCAAGCACAGTCCCAAGCAAGTAAAATTTGAAATTAACAGACCTTGTTACCTTTTCTTGGAAAACTAATGAAAAGCCATGGGAATTCTTCAAAATCTGCTAAATCCTTGTTGAAGTTCAAGTTAGACGATGACAATGCTGATGGATTGCAGAGATTGGATGCCCAATTGGAGTGATGGGGCACGAATTTGAGTTTGGGAAAAATGCATGTAAGTTGGCTTTGAAGTGGGAGGAGAGAGATATGAGTTGGACTATAGAAATGAGCTGATGGGTGCATATAAGCTGTTGGTGGCTGTCATAGCTAGCATGCACGCTGCTGAGTGTGCTGCTGAGCGTGCTGGTGCATGTTGCTCAACGTGATGATGCTGTGCTTCTGCTATAGTTTTCACTAGTGATCGTAAGCATCAAACTGCAGCAAGAAATATTACATACATTAAACACAATTAAACATAAAATCATAAAAAAACAAAACACACCAAACGTTTTTTTTTTGAAGATTAAAATAAAAATAAAAAAATAAAAACAAAATAAAAACAAAATAGCTCGAAAAATAAAATGGAGATTTGGGTTGCCTCCCAAATAGCGCTTGAGTTAAAGTCCTCAGCCTGACTAGCTTCCTGTTTCCTTTTAGTCCGGCTCGATTGCAAAAATGACCTTAGCATGCCTTCGTGCTGTCATTTCCTTAATTTGCATGGCATGCATGCATACTAGACGACTCCCAAACTCAGTTTCTTCTATCAGCAAAAAGAAACTTTCATCATTCGCTTCATTTTTCCGTAGGGGAGAAACATCTGAGGGCATTGCTTCGGTGAGGTCCATCGTCTCAAGCTCACCTAGCTTATTGTTCTTATATAAATCCTCATGTATGAACTGAAAGTAGCTAGGAGCTTGCTCAATTGTGTCTATGAATGACGTAGTGAAATTAAGTTTCTCAAACACAATTGGATCCTCATCGATCTTTTCATGAACCTCAACCTCATCACGCCATGGCTCAAACTGTAAACTAGCTCCTATATCACCTAGAGCCTTGCCTACGACATGACTACTCAATGGGCACGGGACTGCAAAACCACCCAGATCCTTGAGCTTTGGAGGAGAAGGTATATGGGATACAATCGAAATTAGCTCATCATCATCATTGGGGCTCAAGGCTAGATCCTCGACCTCCTTTTCTTGTTTCCCACATGTCTCTTCCATATCAGAATCATCATTAATTAGCACGTCTGGTTGCAACTTTGGCACGTGAACTCCATCAGTTTCGGGAACCATGTCATTGGGCCATTCGCCTTGATATCTATCGTTGAAGGCGATAATAAGTTGTCCCATCTGGTTCTCAAGATTTTGAATCGACATATGCTGACTTTTCACAATCTCCTCAATCGAAGTTATGGTCTGGGACCCAAGTTCCTTCACATTTGAATTTTCTTCTTGTGGCAATGAAGGTGGACATGAGAATTCTGGTGCATATGCAGGACTCGGAGCATAGTATTGATCTTCATAATTGTAGCTCCATGTAGAATCTGGGTGATACCCCCAATCTTGGTGATAAGCATCGGAACAGTCATAACTATTAGAGTAATCGCCGATATTGCCACCACAACATGCCGACTCAAAATTAATGGTGCATAGATGACTCGGATGGTTTCCATCACAATAATCACAATTCACCGCAACACGTTGAGTACGTTGGGCCACTAGAGCGTTAACATTCCTTGACAGCTCCTCTATATGTGCCGCCACCGCATCAATTCCATCCATCCATGTCGCCTCTGATTGGGTCATTCCCGTGTGAGGCCATTGATAATTATAGTTGGCCATGGTGTACCTCGTAACGAAGAAAGCATTAAATAGAAAAATACAAAAAAAATGTTAAAAATAAAATAAAAATAACTTTATATACAAGTTTAAATTAAGACCAATTTGATAGTAATTAATATTGGTATAATTATTAGAAACAATTCCCCGGCAACGGCGCCAAAAACTTGTTGGTCGATTTCGCAATCGAAAAATACGCGCAAGTATACGCGGTCAACAAGTAATAAAGTGATAAGAGAGTTGTCGAACCCACAGGGAATTGTTCTAGTGTATCCCAAGTACCAACTATATATCGTCTCGATTTTATTTAGACAATTGATAATTTGAATTTGTTGTTGTTTTGTAATAATAAGGGATATGGAAAGCGTTAAAATAATGAAATCTAATGTTAACAAGTCTAAGATTGCAATTTCCCCCAACACTTCATTTGAATATCCTAACTCTCTCATTTGAATTAATTAACAACATAGAGTTGCCAACCGAGAAATCAAAGCTACTTATAAGCCTCTGTCGATGGTCAAATTCGAATCTTCCTAATGCGGCATGTAGGTATATGTCTATCCTACACACTATCAAGAGACTAATTTCAAGAACAATAACAAGACACGTGTCACTAAATCTCATTTACCGTCCCTTCAATTACCAACTTTCACATAGGAAGTCATTAAGAGTAGATTCTCCATTGGTTGCACACGGTATCTAGGTATATATCTATCCTAAATACTATCAAGTTACCTATCATTGAGGATAATCAACAAGACACACGTCACTTAATCTCAATTAATAACCCACAACAATCTTTAACTTTCGCATGATATCATAACAAGGTCTAAACACTATAATCCGTTCGTCAAGTTCATATAGGTTCCCACGGTAATTACTAGCTAGGCAATTAAGATATGAAGCATAAATTATGACATACAATTCACAAATGAGTAATTAATAACAAAGAGAGAGAAATCAATTCAAACTATGTGTTGGGTTCCATTGAAATCTTAGAATAAGCTCTAGTTCATGGTAGCTAGGCAAAGCATCAAACACATGGTGTACATCATGAAATAGAAATACAAATTCAAAGGAAAGCAAGAGATGATAAAACCCATTTAGAAGATAATCATGTGTTGCTTGCTTGGTTGGTTGATGTCAATTTCTAGCTTTTCCTCTTCCTTTGGCATACTTTTCTCTTTTTGCTCCTTAGCTTGTTGCTGGAAATTTCCTTGAATTGTAGCCCCCAAGCTCTTCTTGATGATGTATGTGTAGCCTCCCAAGGTCTAGATATGCCTTGGCAATCCTTTCCTTCTTGGTTCTTTTGGTTTTGCTGAATTTTCCTTGTGTTGCAACACTTTTGGCTCTCTAATTGATGTGTTTGTGTGGCCTCCCAATCCCTAGTTGTGAAATATGAAGCCCCAATGAGATAGTATATAGTGCCTCCATGAAAACCCTAGCCAAACATCAGATTTTGGGTCAAAAAGTGAGCTGGAATCGCACTAGGAGCTCAAAAGATCGCACTCAGCACGCCCGGGCGCGCCAGCACGCTGCCCGCCGCGCCCGCGCCCGCGCCCAGCCCCTGGCCTTGCCGCACGCCCACGACACGCCCACGCCGCGCGCGCGCGCGCGCTGGCTGCCTGATGCCAGGCGCCGCGCGCCCGCATCCAAATCCGCGCGCCCGCGCCAGTGGCCTGTAACCCGACTCAGCTTTGACCTCTGTTAGTAAAATGACCATAACGTCTTCGTCCGAACTTGGATTTAGGCGTGTAAATAGGCTATGGAAAGCTAAGAAACGAGCTCTACAACTTTCATAACTGGAGCTTGATGAGAAAATGTCCGGAGAAAGGCTTAAATTGATCCCGAAGAAACTGCTGTGTAAAATTCATGCCAAATCCGATGGTAAAATGGCCATAACTCTCTCATACGAACTTCAAATTGGATGATTCAAGATGCTCTAGAAAGCTAAGACAAATATCTACAACTTTCATTCTTTGAGTTTTGAGAGATTCGGATTGGATCATGGGGTGAAAATTGGAAACAAGCAGCTACAGAGCCAAAGTTAGGCTCAAAATGGCAAATTAGGCATCCATGAGCATTGGTCTCTTATTCCACTTCCTACAAAACTAAGTAAAAACACATAAAAGCAATATAAAACACATAAACGTAATACAAAATAACATTTTACAAAAATATGATAAAAATATATAAAAACCAAACGAAATGACTTAGGATTTACAAATTATCAAGCTCAAATGTACCTAATTTGTGTATATAAAACACACCCATCAGTGGGGCCCACCAAGGCCAGCCGCAGATGGATCTGCGGCCAGCCGCAGATACATCTGCGGCCAAGATCGGGCTTATAAGCGGCATCCCGCTTCCAGATCTGTCACTTTCAACTTCCAACTCACACATATTCCTCGCGATTTTTGCTTGTTCGCAAGGGCTTTTCGTCGATTTTTCAACTTTCCTGCAAAAACTGTTCCGGTAGGATTGATCTACACGCTACAGGTAACACTTTGACCGGTCACTTTTCAATTTCGTCAATGTTTTGCTATATATTTGACTATTTGCATGTTTAGAGATAGAATGTATGCTTTACAATGCTATGTAATGTACCATCATATATACATGCTATGTATCAACTATGTGAGTCCTATTTTATGTTCATGAGGCGGTCCCACATATTGTTATTCCTTTTCTGCAAGAGAAACATGCATTACATGATGTAATTACACATATGAATGCAATTTAAATCTGTTTGAGGCTTTGATTGATGGAAAACACGTTTGGCTTATGCCTGGGATGTTCAATTTACAAACGGAAAACTGCCTAATTTTTTTTTTTTTTTTTTTTTTTTTTTTTTTTTTTTTTTTTTAACATGCATCATGTTGCATTAATCATATGATGAGGCTAGAAATTTAGAATGTTCATTACATAAATTTTAAAAGGAAACTTACCTTCTTTCTCGCCCGTTCTATTCCAGCTATGGATCGTGATGCGCCCAGTAGCTCCTCCGCCTCTCGGACTTCGGGTGTTCGCCGTCGTAGGGCTGCACCTGCTCCCTGTTCCTCCTCGGACCCGTCAGGCTCGTCGTTTGACGGAGGCTGTCATTCGTCCTGGTCATCCGGACGTTGAGGAGGCTGTCCCTCCGGAGGTTGCGGCCGAGGGGCCATCCTCCAGCACACCGGCTCCATCTACTCATCAGGCTTCTTCTGGCGCCTCTGTGCAGATACCCGATCTTTTGGGTCGGGATCTCAGTCGTCACCCTTCCGCATCTCTCGTGGCTAACGAGGTATATTCAATTCTATTCTGATTTTACTCTCAATTTCTCCATTCTCCTTTTATCCGGACTGACCCCTTGGTGATTGCCCCAGGTACCCGAGTTTACCCAGCCGAGGGGTAACTGGTTCAACATCTATTCCCTTTACGCGGCCCTGCACAGTGATTATCGGGCGATGGTGGACTCTTGGGGCTTCCGACATTTCTTCACTATCATCCCCCGCCAGTGCCCCTGGGGTTACATGAGGGCTTTATCCGAGCGATGGTTCCACCAGACGCAGTCTCTTCATCTCCTCGACTGCGAGGTCGTGTTGACCCCATGGGACTGGAGGTACATTACCTACCGGCATATTGAGTTTACCGGGTCCCGCGTCCCCTTGGATCTTGATATCACTCCTGTGGAGGTTCGAGCTTTGCTGGGCTTCGCTGCTGAGGACCGGGTCTTTAAGGCCCGCAGTATCCGATCTGGTGCCTTGGCAGTCGATGCAGTCGGGGGTCTCTATGCGCTGCCTATTCCAGCAGATCAGGGCACCAGGGACATTCTGCTACGACGCCTGTTCCTGACCATCATGAGGGGTTGTTTTCTGGGGAACAACTCCTCCACCATTCATTTCAGCGTCGTAGGAGCGGTCAGAGATGTGGACCGCATCGGTGATTATGACTGGGGGTCATTCACCTTTGCCTATTTCCTCCACGGCATGCGTCTACGCTCAGAGGGACAGACTGATGCCTGGCTCGGCTTCTACCATTTTCTGTTGGTGAGTCCCCTCCTCCTCTCTCTTACTGTATTTCTTTTCCTTTCATCTCTTTTTCTGTATTTGATAGTGACTCATGCCCTTGCCTTGTTTCTATTCACAGTTCTGGGCTTACGAGCGGCTGCCATGTCTGAGGCCTATCACTACTCTGGGCCCGGACACTTATCCTCGAGGTCGGCGATGGCATCACAGTACTCTGGAGGAGGTCCCCGTGTCGGGCAGCTTTGCACATTGTCGTATTCAGCTGGAGTTGATCACGGCTGCCGACGTCGTCTGGATTCCCTACCTCTCCGAGCATCTGACTGTGGGGTTTGCTGACGGGGCATCCTTCCGGCCCAGAGTTCGAGCTTTCCACCCGTCGCCTCACTTTGCAGAGTGTTGGAGGCTGGGGTGATGTATCTGGGAGAACGCGCATTCAGATGCGTCACTGGAGAGATCCGCATCCCGCACTCCCTTTCTTTCACTACTTTCTGGCCGCTGGATTCTCAGCCCTCGGAGATCATGCTCGCCGGGGAGGATGGTCGGATGCTTTCCACGGGTCCCACTACGAGTGATGCATTCCGTACATGGTGGGTGCCCCGTACCATCGGTCCTCAGACTCGGGCCACTTTCTTTCTTGGAGATATGGTTCCAGGCTCGGTGACAATGACCGATTGGGCTGCCTGTGTTCGGACCCCTACCCATGCTGAGCAGATCGCCTCATTGACCCGTCAGGTAGATCAGTTGTCGCTGTTTATTCGGGGGTTGGGCCGGGCCCCGGAGGAGGCTTACACCTACGATCCTGACGGTGCAGGTTATGATGCAGGCCCGAGTTCATCTGATGCCACAGCGCATCCCTACCTCCCTGATATGAACTTTGGTCCTCCGAGCTCGACGACTCCAGGGGATCAGTTCGAGGATCCTGCTTTCATAGATGATACTGATTTTATTTAGGCCAGGATAGGATAGGGCCTTTTGTATCGGCACCTGCTTAGATTTCTTTTTCATTTATGCACTATGTACTGAACTCATTTATTTATTTATGCACAGTTTTCTTTTTCATTTTATGGGATTCACCTGTTTCATTATTAACTGTATGATGCATGCTTTTTATTTATGGGTAGAGAATGACCCCTGTACAGTCTTTTTTTGATACTATTTTTTCACAGATGTCGTCCTCAGATGCCGTGGTTCGTTTGGATTCCACTCCTCCCACAGGGTTGGTTGGCAGCCTCTTCCGCTGGTTGGACAGTCTATCGCCAGCAGATAGGGTTATCGTAGATGGTCTTTTGGGACATTCTTGGTCCTTATTAACCTTCCGGGTGCCAGCGGGCTTCGTGGATGGTCTTCTGAGCTATTGGGCCCCTGCCCGTCAGGTGTTTAGGTTTAGGACAGTAGAGCTGACCCCCACCCTTGAGGAGTATGCTCGCTTCACCGGCTTGCCCTTGGATGGTCCCTGTGCTAGGGTTACTGTTGGTTCCATGCGCCGTCAATTCTTGACTTTCACCGGTTTGCGGAGGGCTGTCTTATTACCGGTAACCACATCAGACCATATGGTTCCTCTTCAATTCTTGATTGACCGATTCGGCTCACCTGACAGTTTCCGTCTTTTCCTCGGTGATTTTTCCGTGTCCGAGGAGCGCTGGGATGCCTTGAGAGTGGGCGTTCTGATGGCCTGTGTCATCTCAGTTTTGTATTTGCCTGCAGGATCCGATCATTTGGACATGCGGATTGTTGCGGCCGTTCGGGCCCTTCAGGAGGATCACACCATTCTCCCCATGATATTGGCGGATACCTATATGGTCGGCCACATATTGCCAGTCCTTTCCGAGGGAGATTCTTCAGAGGGAGTTCGACCTTATTGTACATGTGGTTCACGAGTCATCTTAGTCCCATCGGCCATTTCCGTCGCCAAGGGTTTTGCTTCAGCCATGACATAACCACGCAGTTTTCGCTTCGTCCTGCGCGTTGTACTGATGTGGCCTCCTGGATATTATTTTTGTCTATCATTGAGGACCCCTTTCATCTATTGGTTTACTCGGGCTATTGCTCCTTCATGAGCTTCTTGACTCATGTGCCTGGCATGGATTTCATTCCCATTGCTGGGTTAAAGGGCGTGACGACCTATCATCCCCTGGCGGTTATGGGGCAGTTTGATCAGACACAGGATTTACACCCCTTTGCGGGTGCAGCCGCATACCGATTCCTTATATCATCCTGTACAGAGAGGGATCTATCGCAGGTATACGAGCTTTGGGATCGCAGGATCTTTGCCGAATATAGTGCGAGCTGTCACATCCAGACATTTGCCTACGTACAGTGGTTGCGTGGAGACCTGGATTCGGCTAGTTTGAGTCGGACGGGGGCCTTTGATGACTCTGGAGTGATTTTTCACAGAAGATACCGCAGACCATTCCATTTCAGCCGATTCTGCCCCGAGTCGGGTCGCTGAGGATTCCCGACTCCTCCTGGCCCTGATTACTACTGAAGCCGAGAGGGATGCCGCCCTTGCCGAGAGAGATGAGGCCATTCGGGCTAGAGATGCTGCCATTGCTGATAGAGAGGCCATTGTATTTCAGACCAGGGCAGTGGTAGATGCTCATTTTGGGACTGTCAGCCGAGCTACTGCTTTACTAGATCGTATTGATAGGATGGGGCAGCAGATTGCAGGAGATGCTGATGCTTCAGATCTATCCACCACCCTGTCCATCCTGCTTCGGCTAGTTTCAGATTTGTAGATTATTTTATTTCCTGCATAGACTATGTTGGTTTCATCAGTTTATTGAAAGATAAATCTTGTAATAAAACGACTTATATATATAGACATGCATTTAAATTTAGTCATTTGCCCTGCCCCCCCCCTTTTGTCGTATCATTGCCCTCCATTGGATCATCATTTTATCCAACTGACCATGATTTTGACATTTCGCCCTCTTTCTTTCCTCAAGACCTGATGGAGATTTGACAGATATTGCCGCACACCTTTGATTTCGTCGGATTGAATCTCAGATTTTGGATAACTGTTTGGGTTGGATCAGGGTATGTATTCTGGGATGAAACTGGTTAGGCAGTTGGTTTCGGGAAGGTTTTGAGGGTGTAGGAAGGTTTTATCTGGCTATCGAAAATTGGTTTTGGTTTGGGAAAGGATTATTTTTAAAGGATCGGACCGCGCCATGATGGCTGCCTACGTACCCCCACAAGTTGGAAGATCAGGTCCTACGTAGTTCGCTGTCAGGGGAAAAAGGAACTGATGATTTAAGCGTAGAACCGCTTCACCGAGTCAGAATTGAGGGGTTGTGGAAATACCTCACAATCCATTTCTTGCAATATGAGGGCCCCTCCGGATAGTACTTTCTTGATCACAAATGGCCCTTCCCAGTTCGGGGCAAACTTCCCCTTGGCCTCGTCTTGACAAGGTATGATTCTTTTCAACACCAAATCGTTTTCCTTGAACTTCCGAAGTCTTATCTTTTTATCGTACGATCGAGAAATCCTCTGTTGATATAGCTGACCATGCCAAATGGCAGCCACCCTCCTTTCATCAATCAGGGCCAATTGGTCATATCGACTTTGCATCCAATCCTCTTCGCTTATCTGAGCGTCCGATCACTATTCTGAGGGACGCCATCTCAACCTCGACTGGTAGAACAGCCTCCATTCCATACACCAAAGCGTAAGGGGTTGCCCCTGTAGAAGTACGCGTTGATGTTCGGTATGCCAGCAAGGTGAGGGGTAACAGATCTGGCCATCCCCGATGATTAGCAGACATTTTTGCCATGATCTTCTTGATGTTCTTATTGGCCGCCTCCACTGCCCCATTCATTTTGGGATGGTAAATGACGGAATTGAGATGCTTAATCTTGAACTGGTCACACAGTCCTTTCATGAGGGCGTTGTTTAAATTCTTGGCATTGTCGGAGACTACAACCTCAGGTTGCCCATATCGGCAAATGACATTATTCCTGATGAAGCTGACGATGACCTCCTGAGTGACTTTGGGGAAAGAGGCTGCTTCTACCCATTTGGTGAAATAATCGATCATGACGAAGATGAATCGGTGCCCGTTGCTTGCTTTGGGCTCTATTGGTCCGATTACATCCATTCCCCACATTGAAAATGGCCAGGGGGAGGTCATACAGTGCAGTTCATTTGGAGGTGTATGGATCACATTACCGTGCGCCTGGCATTGATAACACCGTTTGACATGATCATCGCAATCGGCTTTCAGCGTTAACCAATAATGCCCTGTCCTCAAGATCTTTTTGGCCAACATCGGTCCACTCATATGTGGCCCACACACCCCGCCATGGATTTCATTCATAATCCTTTGGGATTGCGTTTCGTCTACGCATTGCAACAGTCCCAACCCGACATCCCTTTTGTAAAGTGAATCGCCACTCAGGTAAAACTTCATCGCCATCTTTTGAACTCTCATCCTTTCAGTCCGATTTGCCTGATCGGGAAGGGATCTGTTTCTCAGATATTCCCTTATGTCGTGATACCAGGGTTGCCTCGTCAACACCACCTCGTTTGATAACACTGCCACATTTTCCTCATATGCCGGGGCACTCTGTACGGTGATCTCAATCTGTGGACTGTCCCTACTCTTGATCACGTGGACTAAGGAAGCCAAAGTTGCCAATGCATCGGCAAAATCATTCCGTCCCCGAGGAATATGGCGGAAGGCGATATCCTCGAACTCTTGCATAAGCTGGGTGACCACAACGATGGTATGGAAGTAACCGAAGCTCCCTAGTGTTGTATACCCCGATTGCTTGTCTGATTACCAATTCTGAATCCCCGAAACACTGCTAGTCTCCTCACTCCCATGTCGCGGGCCCAATCGGAGTCCCAAGATACAGCACCCTTCGTATTCAGCGGTGTTGTTCGAATTGCTGAAACGAAGCTTGGTGGCCACGGGATATTGTTCTCCGGTGATAGAGACTAGGACCGCTCCGGCTCCTGCCCCCTCGGCATTCATGGCACCATCAAAATACAGCCTCCAGAATTGTCCCTCGTCATCACATTTTTCGCGCGATACCCAAAATATATCCTCGCCCGGGAGAGGAGTTTCCAACGGCTCCATCCCTCCTGTCGGGGCCTCTGCCAACTGATCTGCAATTCCCTGCCCTTTCATGGCCTTCTGGGTCACGTACACCATGTCAAATTGTTGTAAGATTAACTGCCATCTTGATAATCGACAATTCAGCATGGGTCTTTCGAAAATATATTTCAGGGGGTCCATTCTTGATATCAAGTACGTCGTATGCCCATGGAGGTAGTGCTGTAATCTCCCTGCAGCCCAGGCCAGAGCACAACAGGTCTTCTCAATGGGAGTGTAATTCTGTTCACATTGGCTAAATCTTTTGCTGAGGTAATAGATGGCCTGTTCTTTACCCGCCTCATTCTTTTGTCCCAACATACATCCCATCGCGATGGCATTTACCGATATATACATAAATAGAGGGATCCCATCCTTCGGGGGTACCAGCACTGGTGCCTCAGTCAATTGCTTTTTAATGGTCTGAAAAGCCTTCTGACATTGGTCATTCCACTCTTGGGAAACCCCTTTTCTTAACAGTTTGAAAATGGGCTCACATGTAGTCGTCAAGTGGGATATAAAACGGCTGATAAAGTTTATCCTCCCGAGGAATCCTCTTATCTCCTTTTCTGTGTGAGGTGCCGGCATATCCACAATGGCCCTAATCTTTGCTGGGTCCAATTCAATGCCCCGATCACTAACCAGGAAACCCAAAAGCTTACCCGATTGTACTCCGAAAGCGCACTTGGCTGGATTGAGCTTCAAATTATACTTTCTGAGCCGATCGAATAGCTTTTTGAGATGAACTATATGATCGGACTCTACCTTCGATTTCACGATAATGTCATCCACATAGACCTCTATCTCTTTGTGCATCATATCGTGGAACAAGGCCATCATGGCTCTCTGATAAGTAGCCCCTGCATTTGTGAGACCGAAAGCCAGTCGTCTATAGCAGAAAGTGCCCCAGGGGGTGATGAATGCGGTTTTTTCCCGATCTTCCTCCGCCACCATTATCTGATGATATCCCGCGAAGCAATCCACAAAAGAATACATTTCGTACTGGGCTGTGTTATCTACCAGGATGTGTATGAAAGGCACCGGGAAGTTATCCTTGAGACTGGCCTTGTTTAGATCTCTGTAGTCTACGCATACCCTCACCTTTCCTCCAGGTTTAGCCACTGGGACCACATTGGATAGCCATTCCGGGTAAGTGGACACCATAATGATTCCCGCCCTGAACTGTTTGATGATCTCCTCCTTCACCTTTAAACTCCACTCAGGTTTCAACTTCCTCAGTTTCTGCTTGACAGGCCTGAAACCCTCCTTGATGGGTAATCGGTGTACCACAATGTCGGTGGACAAGCCAATCATATCCTCATGAGACCAGGCGAAGACATCCTCATATTGTTTAAGCAACTCAGTCATTTCGGCCTTTTGGCTGGGGGTAAGGTCCGTCCCTATCTTGAGTTCCTTTGGCTGGTCCGGGGTTCCAATATCAATGGTGATGGTTTGGTCCAAGTTGGGTTTGGGTTTTATCCTCGACCCCATCCCTTGATCTTCGTCAGGTGCGTCGTCCGTAATCTGTCTCATCTTGTTCAATGCCCATTAAATCGAAATCCAGCTCAATGTCAAAATCATAATCATCATTCAAATTTGAAAGACCATTTGTTAGGCAAGGATTACTCAAATTGGTACACCTGACATGAAACAAAATACCTGTCATATATAAATCGATTTTTCACGATGATCGCATTTTCAAATAACAAGAAGAAACGACATAATGATGCAGAAATAAAACAACAACGAAAATAAACTTCTTCATTTCCCCCATCAACTGGGGTCAATCACCCTGACGTCGAGCTTTATACCCTTTTTTGGATATTACTGGTTTTTTTTGGGTCCAATTGTCGATGGTCAGGTCACATGAAATGCGCTGGATAAAGGAGGGCCTCACATCGGACACCTCCCCGATGATTACGGATACGTCGCCTGAATCCTCCTTCATACCTTCTCCCGGAATAATCAGTCCCACCCAATCGATGACAGGCACGACTTGTTGGGCTCCCGGTGGTGTGATAACATTCGTCCCCTCCTTACTGCTTGTTGATTGTCCGGGGATATAGCATTTGGTTTCAAACTCTTTTGCGACCTCCCGCAGGAAACTTTCCCTCCGGGCCGACTCATTACGTGTGAGGGTTAACTCTTCATTCCCTGCCCCAATCACAGGTCCGCTGATCCCCTGCTCATTTTCGACTTTGGTCACTGGACTGCCAACTAGTCGAATTGGAGTCGCCTCTTGATGGTGTCTCCGTACTGCGCCCACATGGTATCCCAATCCTGCTTTGCCTATCTGCTGTGGTAGGTGGATGGGCTTGGTGATTCCCTGACTGCTTTTCCCTAGTCCCTGTCCAGGTTGGAAGTTCATTTTAATCATTTCCCTTGCCACAAAGGTAAGTTCCGGAGAGACCCTTGGTTTCACAGCTGGAGCCCCCAGGCATCTATAATGGGGAGTGCTAATCTCTAGTGATTGAAAGCTGGCAGGGGCCGCTGACTCATCCACATTGATTACTGGTAGGCCACTCCTGGGGGGAGAAGGGTCATCACATTCGGCCGATATTGTTATCAGATTCCCACCGATGATCAACTTGATTTGTTGGTGGAGCGTGGAAGGAACTGCCCCGGCCATGTGTATCCACGGCCTCCCTAACAGCAGGTTGTAGCTTGCCGTGATATCTAGGACTTGGAAGGAGATATCAAAAGTACAGGGCCCTATCTCCACCGGCAATTCTATCTCTCCGATGGTGTCCCTCCGGGATCCGTCAAAAGCCCGAACCACCACATGACTGGCCCGCAGGCGCTTGGGACTGATGTTCATTTTCTTCAGCGTACTGAGAGGACATATATTCAATGCCGATCCCCCGTCGATCAGCACCCCATTCATGACATATCCTGAGGAGATTACTGCAATATGTAGCGGTTTTCGGTGCCCCCTTCCCTCTTCGGGAATGTCCTCATCTGTAAAGGATATTGCATCGGTTTACAATAAGTGGCCTACCAGCTGGCCGAAATCCTCCTCATTGATCTCTTTGGGCACAAATGCCTCCTCCAGAACCTTCATCAGGGTTTTACAATGCTCACTGGATGACAACACCAAGTCCATGACTGATGTTAGGGTTGATTCTTCATTTAAAATCTGGATCCCCCTCGTTTCTGGGTGATCCATCCTTTTCAAAAACTCTATGGCCCTTTCCTCGGAAACCTCTTCATTTTTTCTCTTTTGGCTCTCAAGGACTCGCCCGGGCAGATATAAGGGGTTCCCCTTGGTCGTCACGGAAGCACAACTGACCGCTTCCTCTGGCATTCCCCCATAATTCCAGGGTACAGTCTTCAGACTACTGATAGGGAGTTGCGGCCTTGCTGCAAGGATGATGGGCCTCGGGGCTGTCAGCTTGACAGGTCCCTCTATGTTATTCGTACTTACCCCTATCAACCTGATGGGCGTTCCCCGTGCATCCCCATGATCATGTATCATGTTGATCATCTCCTCAACTTTCTGCACATAGTTCAACCTTGGCGGCCCCCCAGCCTCACTTGCCTCCGTCGCATTAACTCCCCCTCCATCATGTCTTGGCAGGGGATTTGCTTTAACATTCGGGGAGTCCGGTTGTTCCACCACAATTTCCCCACTGTCTATCATGTTTTGGATTCGATGTTTCAACGTCCAGCAATCTTGTGTATCATGGCCAGGGGAACTGGAGTGGTATGCACATCGTTTACTCGGGTCAAACCTTCTACCCTTTGGGTCACTCGGTGGTGCCAGACCAACTATCTTCTTTTGGGCTACTAATACCGCTAATACTCGTTCAAGCGGCTCCCCGAGCGGGGTGAACACTCGATTCTGCGAGGCCTCATATCTTCTTCGCCCCTCTCCCCTTTGATCTGTGAAATTTGGCTGTCGGGATGGCCCTCCCCTCTGTACCTGTACCGGAAGATGGCTTTCTGCTTTTCTGGATGACCCTTGTAGGATGAGGGAGACATCCTCTTCCTTCTTCTTTTGGACCCTCCGGGAAGTGCTGCCATAGTTTCCATTCTGTATTTGCTCGGCAGCAGTTTCTGAAGCAGTAAGATCCCGGATTTTACCCGACTTCAACCCCATGTCTACCATCTCTCCATGTTTAATCATTTCAGCAAAAGGTCTTCCAATCCCCGAGATGACCCTCTCATAATACGGTGCCTCCTGGATGTCTACAAAGGTCATCACCATCTCTGATTCGTTCATTGGGGGGGTCACCTGTGCGGCCATGCCCCTCCACCGTTGTGCATATTCCCTGAAGGATTCCCTAGGCTGTTTCTTAACCTTTGTCATTTGGTATCTGTCAAGGGCCATCTGGGCCTGAAAGTTGTATTGGGTTAAGAAGGTATGGGCCAACTCCTCCCAGTTGTGGATTCGGGCGTTGTCGAGGCGGGCATACCAGATTCTTGCCTCCCCTGTTAAGCTTTTCTGGAATAGTTGCATTCTTAACCCCTCGTCTTCGGCATAAGACCCGAGTTCTCCAATGTATATTTTCAAGTGTGTATAGGGGTCTCCCTTTCCATTGTATTTTTCAAACTCGGGAACTTTGAACTTTTCTGGATATCTGGCTCCGGGGAAAACACATAGATCCGAATAATTAACCCTGCCCAGGGAGCCTATGCCCCTTAGAGATTGGATGGTCTCCTCCATGTGTTTCATTTTTCTCCGAAGGTCGTCATTGTCCCCTTCTTCTGGGATAGTAACCACTGTCCTGCTAGGTATGGGAACGACCCTTGTAATGACTGGCTCGTCCTTGAGTTGGGGTTGGTCATCCTTACCCAGGTTTACAACATTTTTAGGAGGATTCTGGTCACCCCCTGGTGGTGGAATATTATGTGGTCCTTGGCTTGGCGGATCCTGTCTGAGTAGGAACTGCTCTTTTAGCATCGTGGCCATTTCCATCATCTGTCTTTTAAAATCATCAAACTCCTCCCGAGATATGGAATTATGGTTAGGAAGATCAGCCATTTCAGATGTAGAGACCTGGGCTTTCTTAGACTGCGAACGGGTTTGAGGAGCAATCCTACAGAGACAAATGGTTCGAAGTTTAGTCCTGGGGAAATGAAAACATGGATGCATGCTAAAGCTATAACTTTTTTGTGTTTTGGGGTTCTTTAATCTTTCCCTGCAAAAGAGAAAGTTAGTAGTCCTTCAGTGCCATAACCAATGCTAAACATGCTTTATTATGCTCCCCCAACTATTCCCTGCAATTCACAGCGGTTAGTAATCTCTTTCGACATAAAAAAGGGATGTATGAATATTGAATGAGATCATGACATTTAGACGTATAAACGTAAAAAGGCATGAAGAGACTTTTCCTGCGTTGGGTTTATCAGAGGCTGACCTACCCTAGGGTTACTCTCGCGGGCTTTTCGGCATGAAGGTCCCCAAATCTTCGCAATCTACTCGTCTGAATCCTTTCGATTGGAGCGGATATGGGTGGTGCGTTTCCTGAGCCATCTCCGGGGAGCAGCCCCTTCGAGTCCAGTAATAAGCAACCGACAGGTTCGCCTCAGGAGGAGGTACTCTCTCAACATACATTCACATTCATCGTCCTCACCGCATGCAAATGATTACTTTAAAGTAAAGCAATTCCATTCAATCATTCATTCATTGGACAAAACACACATTCACACAACAAAAGGTAAATAAAATCAAAATATCGCACACGCACACATTTTATGAATTTTTAAAGGGTAGGATAGCATCAAGATTTGAACGCGGCTTAAGCCCTCTAATGTCCCCAGCAGAGTCGCCAGCTGTCGACGCCGGGTTTTCTCGTCTCTTCTGGTCTTTTCCCATTTTAGCCTTTTGATTAGATGATTTTTTGGAAAAGATCGGCATTGATGTCGACGGGGTTTTGAAAGATCGTTTTTTATGATGAGCCAATTAACCAGAGTCGCCAGTTGGTATATTTGAAATGGATGTACCAACTCATCCGAGTTTTCGTTTTTTATAAATCGCTGGCTCATGTGTGACTCCGAATTAATTGGTCTGCGAATCGAGATTCATAGAGTTCGGGGGCTTGTTTAAGTGAGGGGAAGGTGTTAGGCACCCCTCGACTTCCGTGAAACACGGTTACCGCAATCTTGATGCTTCTCCTATCCTTTAATTCATGAAATGTGTGTGTGTGTGTGCGTGCGTGTGTGTGTATGTGTGCTTATGTGAATGTTGTGGTGAGTTTGTATGAAAGAATCATTTGGATTTTAGGGAAAATCGTGTTTTACTTTGAGAATGCTTCGGAATGTCTTTTCGGCATACACGAGAAAGCTTTATGGGAAAAGGTTTGATTTTAATTATCAAAACTATGAGATTTTCGTTAAGTGTCGTTTTAACAAAACAAGAGTTTTAAACCTTCGTCAAAATAGGAATCGAGATCTATACGTTGCTTTCATAAAATGATGGGCAATTTCTAGGATCTCTTTCACCCTATGCACAAAGATTTAATAAAACGTCAATTATTTATAAAATCATTTCGTGTGTTGTTTTGGAAAACGATTTTTCTTTAGCTTTCTCGTTAGATATGAATCGACATTTCATTAACGTTTCTCAAATTTTAACCTCGTGATTCTAATATCCTACTTTGATTGATTTTATGAAAATCTTATCATTTAGCTTTGAAATCAATTTCGTGTCATAATTCAAATCGAGCATAAACACGCGTCGGGCTATTCATGGGCATGTAAGCCATCAAAATATCCCCGAACGCCAACAATCACAAATTTCACTATTTCGGGGCCTTAAGCACGATTCTCGCCTTAGCGTCGTTTTAAGGCCCAACGATTACATATTTACAATGAGAACTACGTCATCTCTACTTCTTACATCAAGATATGTCCATCATCGGATCGGGACCCCGGGGTCGCTTTCCTAGGCTCACAACCAAATATCCACACACAAACAATCGGATATTACAAGAAAATAAACCAACCCGGATAAATCTAACAATACCAAGACATCTTAAAATAACGATTTAAAGGAATTGATACCGAATATAACACCTTAAAACAAACCAAGAAATTAATGAACGAATATCATCGGGTTATTAGGAGGAGTTTATTCCGATGGAAACTTCACTCATAATCCCTAATTCATTGTTCAACAAGATACATGAAAATTATATCTAATTTACCCAAATCAATAGGACATGAATTGCTAGAACAAATAGAAATTTTCACCTTGCAATTGATCTCAAATGGATGTGAACTTGTGTATTTGAATAGGATAAATGATGTATTTGATACAACCAAACTCAAAAGAATTAATTCCACTCTTTTTTTCCTCTTCTTTCTCCCTATTTTGTTGCAAAATCTAGCTATTTTCTCTCTATTTCCGTGTTTTTTGCTGCTGCAGAAATTCTTCTTCTTCCAAAACTGCTGAACCCCCTGTATGCTGCCGAAGCTGGCTTAAATAGGCTGGCCAGAGCCAGCCGCAGATCTATCTGCGGCTGGCCGCAGATGGATCTGCGGCTGGCCAGCTGGCACGCCTCCCATCGCACTCAGCTGGTAGTGCTGATTTCCCGGTTTTCGTGCTGGCGCACCCACTTGGCCGCAGATCTATCCGCGGCTGGCGGGCTTGACTTTCTCGATTTTCGTGCCACGCCTCGATTTTCGTACCGCAACGTCGGTTTTCGCTGACAGGCTCGGATTCTGCAGTCCGGGAATTTCCGGGAGACGTGCCACCTCATTCGGAAATGCCTGCCTCGGACGATCATGCTGTCACGTCGACTTGGGCTGCCCAAATCATTGCGGCGGTGCCGGGCGCTCGCCCTTGTGCCCGCTCCTTTGCTTCCGCAAGCCGGTTCAATTGTCGATTTCGCCCTCCTGTCATGGTTAGTAGAAGGAAACGCAAAATTTGGGTGTCTACACTTTGTCTTTGTCACTAAACCAGCAACTCTTTGCTATTTTAGAACCTTTCCAATTCACTGCACCACCATTCCTAGGTAACGATTTATCCTAAAGTGGATTTGTTATTGTCTTGGTCTGTCTGAAAAACTTGAGTCTGTTTAACCCTCTAGTTTTAATTTAGACCTACCATGAATCATGATCACATCTTCAGTACCGGTTAAGTACTTAAAGATGTTTATCACTGTCTTATAGTGATCTTCTCCAAAATATTACTGATCAACATCAGGCCTTGTATATTCATTGCATACATGATAGTAATTCACGCGATCTCTTTTTATTGAGGACAATTTAAAGAGATACACTCCATGGCTCATCATCATGAGACCTCTCTTGGAGTTTGCCATGTTAAACGCCTTTAGCATCGAATGAATATACATTCATTGGGTCAAGCCGAACATCCTTTTAAATCTATCTATATAAATTTATATCCCTAATTTATAGGGTGTTCCTCCCAAGTTATTCATAGAGAAATGTTTAGACAATTTTATCTTTACTGATTGTAGCATTGGTGTGTTATTCCTTATTAGTAGTATATCAACATATAATACTAGGAATGTCACAGTGCTCCCACTGACCCTTTTGTACACACTAGGTTCATTCTCGTTTTTGATAAAATCAAACTCTTTTGATTGTCACATCAAAATGAATGTTCCATCTTTGAGAAACTTGCTTCAATCCATAAATGGATCATCGTAGCTCAAAACACGATTTGCTTCAACCTTTGAAACAAATTCCTCTGGCTGTATCATATATACATTCTCCTCAAGTCTTCATTGAGGAAGGACGTCTCCACATCCATTTTGCCAGATATCGTAATAAGCTGCAATCACAAGCAAAATCCAAATGGACTTGAGCATTACCCAGTAATAAAGTTTTATCACAGTCAACTCCTTGACTTTATTTGAAACCTTTTAAAGAGGTCTGGTCTTATAGGTCTCCACCTTGCCATTTGCCCCAGTATTTCTCTTAAAGACCCATATACACCCTCTAGGCACTATGCCTTTCGGTGGAGTAACTAGAGTCTATACTTGGTTCTCATACATGGAGTCCATTTCGAATTTCATGGCCATCTGCCAATTTCTCTGATTGTCTTCTACTCAAAGCCTCATCGCATATAACTGGATCATCATCCTCTATGATGCGTACCTCATCATCATCCTATATGATGAATCCATACCTCCCAGGTATCTTCGGTACTCTTCCAGATTTACGATTCGGTTGTGGTACAATAGGTCTATCTACAGGTTCCTCGGTTTAACTAAAATGCTTTGTGGTTCTTGAACTCCTTCAAGATCTATTATCCTCCCACTAGCTCCTTCAATGATAAACACCTTTATCTAAGAAGGCAACATGTAAGATTATAGTAATAATATCCTAAACCCCTTTTTAGGATATCCCACAAATCTGCACTTGTCAGATTTTGTCCTAAAATTATCTTTTGAAACCTTTTCACATAAGTTGGACAACCTCTTTTCTTAACATACTTAAGATTAGGAATCCTCCCTATCCATAACTTTTATAGAGTCTTGGGCCCGGAATTTGAGGTTACCTTATTTTGTAGATATGCAGCCGTTTCTAGGGCATAACCCCAGATGGATACTAGAATGTCGGTAAAAATCATTATGGATCGCACCATGTCCAACAAGGCACAATTTCTTCTTTTAGATACACCAATCAATTATTGCGTATCAGGAGGTGTCCATTATGAGAAAATACCATTTTGAGATGATCTTAAAACTCATTGTACAAGTATTCCTTCTTCGATCTGATCAAAGAATCTTAATACTTTGTCAATTTGTTTCACTTCTAAATTCTTTGAACCTTTCAAATGATTCATACTTGTATTTCATCAAATACACATATTCAACTCTTTGAATGACCATCTCCTTTTTCTTTTACTAGTTTGTTCAATTTGCAAAATTATTTTTTACGTAAGTCAAGTATACAAAGTCCATCAAGTGATCTTCCAGTTTGAAACAAAACATTATCATTATAAATAGAACAACAATTGTTCTTAAATATAATACCAGAACTTTCCTTGTCCAACAACGAAAGTAATAATGTTTCTTAAGAGAACTGGAACATAATACCTACTTATTAACTTAATAGACTTGCCCGTAGGCAACGCTAAACTATAAGTTCCTACGGCTAATGTAGCAACTATTGCTCCATTCTCCACACGTAAGATTAGTTACTCTTTGTTTAGCTTTCTACTTCTGCTTAGTCTCTGCATTGGATTGCATACGTGAGAACTATAGCCGGTATCCAATACCCAAGTAGAACCTTGACTTACAGAAAGATTTATTTCAATCATGAACAAACCTATATCTGTAACCGAAGCTTCACTAAGCTTCTTCTGGTTAGCCTCTGCAAGATTCTACTTACAGTTTCCTTTCCAATGTCCAGGCTTATTGCAGTGGAAGCAAACTCCTTTGCTATCTGCATCAGTTTTGTTCTTAGTGTCCTTACTTATTGCCTTTCCTTATACCTTCTTTGAATTGTTCTTCTTTTAAGAAGATCATTTGGCCCTCTTCCGCTTCCTAGAAGAATCATCTACCAGTAAGACTTGGTCTTTCTTGGTTGGAAAGTGACTCTTTAAAGTTTTTCAACGTGTTTAAGCAACTCGGACAGGCTGACATATAGCTTGTTCACGTGGAAATTCACAATAAATTGTGAGAAAGAGTCCGGAAGTGATTGCAAGATCCAATCTTGGATCAACTCTCCATCCATAACAAAACCTAGTTGTCCCAATTGTTCAATCAGATTGATCATTTTTTAGGACATTTGTCTATACTGTAGTGCCATCAGTTATTCTAGATTGGAAGAGCTCCTTAGATATCTAATATCTAGCAGTCCTACTTTTCTCACCATTCAACTCCTTGAAGGTGCAGGAGTACAGTAGGAGCATCCATAGTTTCATGCTGACGCTGAAGCTCGTTACTCATGGATGCGAGCATGATGCATTGAGCCAACTGTGCATCATCTTGCCACTTTCTAAAAGCAGCAATCTCTTCCTCAGAAGCATTGTCTACAACCATTGCAGGGATATGCGTATTAAGGATATAAGATAGCTTTTCAGCCTTGAGAACTATTCTCAAATTCCTTAACTAGTCCGGTTAATTAGCATCTAATATGCTACGCAGTGATAGTGAATTAGACATTGTAAAATTCTGTAAAATAAATTTGTAATTTAACAACATTTTAACATACATTCATTTAATTAATTACCAAAATAAATTAGGTCTTTATTTTAAATTGGTATCTCTCACTTTTTCATCAAGCTATATTACCCTCATTATATAGTTCGGCAATTCTAATTAAAGATTTGCTAATGAGAATAAGGATCCCATTTCAAATGTATATAGCCTTGTGTGTGCACAACAAACTATATATAAATAAATAGGTAGACAACTATTGTCAATTACATCACTATGTAACTCCTCGTATTTTGCCTCTTAGATTATAATGGTCAAGTGTGTGCACATCCGAACTAAAATAATCTAAGTTAAGTCCAACCTAGCACTTTCATATATGTGAAGAGAAAAAGACCGCCCTTGTGTGTGCACAACAAAGTAGTAATGTTTAATTCCTTAATAAGCATCAAATATGATAAAACAACATCTTAAATATTTAATACTCGCCTTGTGTGTGCACAACAAACTCATATTAAATATTTAATACTCTATCGTTTTACCATGCTAGAAGGCGACGTTCAATATTCCTAATATCTTTGAACGTTTAGGACTTAATATGATTTCTTTGAGGGGTTTATTATTATTAGTCTCATCTTCTTTAGCGTGCATGCACATATATATATAAAATACGCGTCATATTATTTAACATATCAAGCATGTTGGATAATATATAATATATATATATATAGTAAGCATGCACATATAGAATACTATATTCTACCTGGATTGATTATGGACTTTTATTCTAGTTTGGTTCACTAGAGCCACCAAGTGAACCAAAAGGTCAAACCTAGGGTGCAAGAATAAAATTTAAATATAACTATTACATTTAAACCCGGGCTCCAATACAAACGGGTCTTCAAGCGCTCTTTGCTCCTTTGTCTCCAATTCTTCAAAATTAATTCTAACTAGTCCTATTACAAAAACTATTTACAATAAATAGAAACCTTGATCAGCAGTCAAAGGGAAGTACATATGAGGGAGATAGAATTTATATTAAGAAAAATTAAAGAAGACGAGGTACGCAGACTCCATTTATAAAAACCCATATATTCAAGCATCCTCTAAAATAATTCCAATCACATTGGTCAATAGTCCATAATCAATCCCTATTTATTATCATACATATCTCTATATGTATCAATAAATAACATTCATCTTATGAATAATAAAACCATTCCATATATGCATTGATATCATTTAATGGGCAATTAAAAGTTTACTAGAAATTCAATTTTAAAACAAAAATAAACTCATTTATTTTAATCAAAATTTAAATCATAATAAACTTCTTTATTTTATTTTATCCAATTTTGAATAAAATTAAACTCCTTTATTTTTAATCAAATTCCAAATTAAAATAAACCATTTATTTTAATTAACATGAAATTCAATTTCAAGTTCAAAATAAACTCTTTTATTTTAACTTAAAATTACTGAAAAAAGAAAATATGTTGAATCATATTCCTTATCAAAATAAACATCTTTATTTTTAAGGAAACATGGAATCTTATTCCATATGTGAATAAACTCCTTTATTCTAGGAAACATGGAATCCTATTCCAAAATAGAATAAACTCTTTTATTCTAGTTAACATGGAATCCAATTGCAAGTTAAAATAAAACTTTTAATTTTAATCCTATTCCAATTCAAAATAAACCTTTTATCTTAATTAAAATTAAATAAAATCAAAATAAAAAAAATTTCAAATTCTGCAGACCGGCGCGGCCGCGCTCCAAATTGAACTAGGAGCGGCGCGGCCGCGCTGCACCCCCAAAAACGTTTTCTGGGTTCAGGCGCGTCCGCGTAGCAGAGTTCGAAGTTTTTTTTCTTTGCCCAAAAAATCGATCCAATCGCATACCCATACATACATGGAATCAAAATAATCGATAATTAGCACAAGGTTAGGCTCTGATACCACTGTTAGGTTTGTATATAATGCAAGCATGCAATCACATTACATAAATAGGGCGGAAGAATGATCAAACGAATTTTAAAATTTTAATACAAACCATCACCATGATCTATCATTGTGTTCAATTATCAATTAAACGAAAGAGAAAGAGAATAAGAATTATACCCTCGTAGATCAAAACTTCCTCGAGTACGAGTTCAACTCCTAGTCCTTCATGTTAGGTTTGTATAGCGCGAATATGCAATCAAATTACATAAATAAAGCGGAAGCGCGATAAAATCAGATTTTAAAATTTTATACAAACCATCACCATGATCTTTCTTTATGCACAATTATTAATTAAACGAAAGAGATGGAGAATAAGAATTATACCCTTGTAGAATTCTAGCTTCCTTAGGTACAAGTTCACCTCCAATTCCTTCGCGTTCTACTTGAATTCCACCGATTAAATTCCTTCCTTTGATCAACGTTAGCCACAAAAGTGTTTGGCCTCTAGAGGTGATCCACCAAGGAATAATACTTGTTCAAGAAGATGGGTGTTGGCAAAACCCTAGTTTCTATCTCTATAGAAATTGTAAGTACTCTCTACAATTCTTATGCAAGAGTGTGTAACCCTAATCTATGATAAGACTTCTCTTATTTATAGATGTAGGAAAACCCTTCCCTAAACTATTTAAGATTAGAGTTTCTATTCTAATTAAACTCCTTTAATTAAATTAAACTCCTAATCCAATTAGGAATTCATGTGAGAGTACTTCTATTAATTAATTCCCAATCCCTATTAGGAATTAAATAATAGTAATAGTAATAATAATAATAAGAGTCATTTTATTAATTTATATTTAATATTTCTAAAATATTAAATAATAAATATTAAGCTATTTAATTTATTCTATCTCCATAGACTAAATTAAATACACTTAACTTATTATTACAATTATGCCATTTACTTCTTAAATAAATATTTTCCTTTTGCGGTGTGACCCTTTAGGTTCTCCATATTAAACCGGTTGTGAATAAATAAATTAGAACAATTCTAATCTTATTTAAATAAATAAATTAAACTATTTAATTCATTTAAATAAATAATATTTATTCTACAATAAGGATAAGCCCCCTTAGCGATCAACGACTTTCCAGATAATATAGATTTCAACATTAATCATAAAAGAACCTTTCAGTGCATAGTTACCGTACAATTCAATCCTTCTACCATACAATGTCCCAATTAAATATAAGACATGGAATTATTGTCAAGTCTTATTTTATTTAATTATATGTATTTCGATTCTCAAATGCACAACTCTAAATAATGCAAATTAGAAACTCTTTTCTAATTTCATTCTGCCTTGGCCAAGGACTACTGAGTTGTCATTTATCGAATCACATAGGACATTCACATCTTTTACTAGACGTGGTAGATTCTTTGTTGATCATTCACCTATCTCCATGTACAACTTATTATACCCAATCATACCCTTTGTTATACCCTAAAGGTCTTAAGGGACATGTCAAAGTATAACTCATCATACACTAGATACTATGATGATCTCAAGTCCAAGAATCACTTGTACTACTATCACTAGAGGAATTCCTATTGACAGGCGAGTAAAACTCCATTAGGTATTCCTTAGCGAGCCACGTTCAGTGAACTTATTCTCCAATAAGCACCTACATACTTGTTTTAGCGTCTCCACACAAATGATTATGAGATCAATCATCCTCTTCTTAAGAGCAAGCAACGTATGTACTAATCTATCCGGATTCACTAATCCCCCTTTTTAGTAATCCAACGATTAGGAACGATTTTAGTTTGTGAGCTATCTAGAATTTAGATCTCATTAGCATTATCACCATCATGATTCTAAAAGCATTGCTCAGAACTATGGGTTTATCACATTTAATATAACAACACTATGTAGATAATATAAAATGCCTTTAATAACCGAATAAGATTACAAAGTATATGCTACATCATATCAAATATGATTGGCTTGTGTGCATACTACTTTCACTTCATGTTCTCCTCGAATTCCACCGATGAGATTCCTTCCTTTGATCAACGTTAGCCACTCAAGTGTTTGGCCTCTAGAGGTGATCCACCAAGGAAGAATAGGTATTCAAGAAGTTAGGTGTTGGCAAAACCCTGGTTTCTATCTCTATAGAAATTGCAAGTACTCTCCATAATCTAATGCAAGAGTGTGTAACTCTAATCTATGATAAGACTTCTCTTATTTATAGATGTAGGAAAACCCTTCCCTAAACTATTTAGGATTAGGGTTTCTATTATAATTAAATTCCTTTAATTAATTATGCTCCTAATCCAATTAGGAAATAATGAGAGAGTACTTCTATTAATTAATTCCCAATCCATATTATGAATTAAATAATAGCAATAGTAATAATAATAATAAGACTCCTCTTATTAATTTATATTTAATATTTCCAAAATATTAAATAATAAATATTAAGCTATTTAATTTATTCTATCTCCATAGACTAAATTAAATACACTTAACTTATTATTACAATTATGCCATTTACCTCTTAAATAAATATTTTTTCTTTTGCGGTGTGACCCTTTAGGTTCTCCATATTAAACCGGTCGTGAATAAATCAATTAGAACAATTCTAATTATATTTAAATAAATAAATTAAACTATTTAATTCATTTAAATAAATAATATTTATTCTACAATAAGGGTAAACCCCCTTAGCGATCAACGACTTTCCAGATAATATAGATTTCAACATTAATCACAAAAGAATCTTTTAGTGCATAGTTACCGTACAATTCAATCCTTCTACCATACAATGTCCCAATTAAATATAAGACATGGAATTACTGTCAAGTCTTATTTTATTTAATTATTTGTATTTCGATTCCCAAATGCACAACTCTAAATAATGCAAATTAGAAACTCCTTTCTAATTTCATTCTGCCTTGGCCAAGGACTACTGAGTTGTCATTTATCGAATCACATAGGACATTCACATCTTTTACTAGACGTGGTAGATTCTTTGTTGATCATTCACCTATCTCCATGTACAACTTATTATACCCAATCATACCCTTTGTTATACCCTAAAGGTCTTAAGGGACATGTCAAAGTATAACTCATCATACACAAGATACTATGATAATCTCAAGTCCAAGAATCACTTCTACTACTATCACTAGAGGAATTTCTATTGACAGGCGAGTAAAACTCCATTAGGTATTCCTTAGCGAGCCACGTTCAGTGAACTTATTTTCCAATAAGCACCTACATACTTACTTTAGTGTCTCCACACAAATGATTATGAGATCAATCATCCTCTTCTTAAGAGCAAGCAACGTATGCACTAATCTATCCGGATTCACTAATCCCCTTTTTTAGTAATCCAACGATTAGGAACGATTTTAGTTTGTAAGCTATCTAGAAATTAGATCTCATTAGCATGATCACCATCATGATTCTAAAAGCATTGCTCAAAACTATGGGTTTATCATATTTAATATAACAGCACCATATAAATAAAGTAAAATGCCTTTAATAACTGAATAAGATTACAAAGTATATGCTACATCATATCAAATATGATTGGCTTGCGTGCATACTACTTTTATATGGATGTATTTTATCGTGAGCACCAGATTCGAGGTATTGGTACCTGAATTTGGGGGTGTCACAGGTTGGTATCGGAGAATTTTAGGTTATAAACTTTAGGAATGCGAAACCTAGGTTATAACCTTAGTACAAAACTCGTATTGAGTACACTAGGTGACGGATCGAGGAGATTCACTTGATGGTCATGTCTGGAGGTGGATTGTGGAAATCCATCGAGGCGATTTGTGCATGATAAAATATCATTTTATTTTATCAATGAATATATTTTATTGTGGCACTGACATCTTGCTGTCTATTTGTTTTTGTCTATGGCTGTAGGATGTCTGAGATGGGAGAGTCCAGTCCTGCTATAGAGGTAGAGTTCACAGACATTCATGTGGACGCAGGGCAGTTAGTGTAGGTGCAGCCGAGTGAGCCAGAGATGATGGACACTAAGGATGAGTCTGAGGTCGAGTATGGTTCTAAGAAGGAGCCAGTTACTGGAGGAGTGCTGAGACTGGTAAGCGATAAGGGGGAGGATGAGGACCCCGAGGAGGATGCAGTGACAGAGGATGATGAGCCACCTGAGTATGCAGATGGCATGGGCACTACTGCTAGTGACATCATCGAAGAGCTGACAAATAAGAATAAGGAGCTCGAGAATCGAGTAGCTCACTTAGAGGAGCAGAACCAGGATCACCAGGACCGAGAGGAGCAGTACAGGTCTTTAGCGTATCAGACTTTGAGGGAAAAGGCTGAGCTGACCAGAAGCTGCAGGAAAAGGACCAGAGGATTGCCGAGCTAGAGGCAGAGGTTCACGGTCGGCATGGGGCTTCTGTTCAGCTTGGTGTGATGGTTTATGACCTCTTAGATAGGAATGTGGTGCTGATAGGGCAAATAGAGCGGGTAGAGGATCAGCTGGAGACTACTCGTCTGGAGTGAGCTGAAGCTATGGAGTAGTTGGCAGCCCTGACTGCAGAGATTGATTCCCTCCGTTTAGGCTTGACCACTTCTATTGGCAGGCTGAGGGACATGGTGAGGAGGTACCCCAAGGATGAGGGGAGCAGCAGGCGCGTGATTAGGCGTCGAGTGGTCGACAGGCTAGCTCGACGGGAGCTCAGGATTGCAATTCGCCGCAGTAGGCGGTGATGTGTTATTTTTAGCATTATGTTTGCAGTATGTCCTACTTTTGTTTTAATAGGGACATACTTATGTTGTAAATCCCTATGCTTGTAGCGTGCATGGATAGTAGTTGAACCCCAATTTTGTTCCTCATAGAGGGGTGGAAGGTTATTATTCCCCAATTTTATTCTTTAGGGGATAGTTAATGGTTGGCAGGCTATGTCAGTTAGCGTTTATAGATGTATGCCACATGTTGAGTCTGGTTGTATTAAAACAATGACATATGGTTATAAATGCAGTTGTTTTAGTTAAATCAAATGTGTTTGATAGATGCCTTTACTTTTAATTGTTGACTTAAATGACTTTTTGCATATGGCATAAACCTAGTAGTAAAAGCCAACGGTTTTCTTTTATCAGATCATGGCGCCAAGAGGACGACCGCGTAACCAAAGGGTTGAGGAATCGGTTAATAACACTCAGGGTCACCTAGACCCAATGAGGGCGTTTGCTGAGTTACTGGCAGAAGCCATGCGAAATAGACCCCCACCTGTTGGAGAACAACCAGAGTGGCAGCTTGCGCAACATTTGGCTAGCATCAAGGATTTTAAGCTAGTAGGACCTCCCGAGTTCAAGGGAACACTAGACCCGATTGAAGCCCAAACCTGGATCGAAGAGATAGAGAAAGTGTTCGAGGTTACAAGGGTAGTTGATGAACAGAAGACAGGGTTTGCCACTTTTATGATGAAGGGTGAAGCAAACTATTTGTGGAAGGCCAACAGAAGCCGTGCTGGAGATGGTGTGATACCATGGGAACGTTTCAAGGAGCTATTCTTCGAGAACTATTTCTCGGCGAGTATGCAGCAAAACATGGGGGTGAAGTTTCTGGAGCTCAAGCAGTGGAGCATGTCAGTCACAGAGTATGCGGCTAAATTTAATGAGTTAGCCCGATTTGCACCCCACCAGGTAGACACTGAAGCCAGAAAGGCAAGGAGATTTGAACTAGGCCTGAAACCGTAGGTGTACAGTAGGGTGGCAGTTCTAAGGATTGACACATTTTCTACGTTATTGGAAAGGGCCATCATCGCCGAAGGAGGCAACGAGGCTCTAGCAAAGTTCAATCCAGACAAAAAGAAGGGTCACGAAGGAAGCAAGGGAGGAAGCAGCAGGGGAAGTAACCCGAATAAAAGGAAATGGAGTGATAGCCAATCTTCCAGGGGCAACAAGTCTGGAGGAGAGGTTAAGAAGGGTAATAAGTGCAATAATTATGGAAAAAATCACTCGGGAGAGTGCATGAAAGGAAAAGGAGTTTGTTTCATTTGTGGGCAATAGGGGCACTTTGCTCCTCAATGTCCAAAAGGAAAGAGAGCAGGATGTTTCTCATGTGGAGCATCAGATCATCAAATCAAGGATTGCCCGAAAAGGAAGGGGGATGCATCAAGTGGCAACAAGGACAACAACAATAGCAACAACAACACTAATAGGCTGAGCTTGATCCGAGCTTGATCCGAGCTTGATTGGTTTAGTGCTATTGGGTACACACACACACACAGAAGGGATCTAAAGCGAGCTATGACTAGCTAATTGTAAATCTAAACTTGCAGCGCTTTGAAAGTTTCCGTGAGTTTTCATGTGTTTATGCTTTGAGACCATTGTTTAAGCTTATTAACTCATTGCTCAAGAGAAGTAGTTTATTTAGAAATATTTAATTTTTATAGTTTGTGTGTTTTGCTTGAGGACAAGCAAAGGTTTAAGTTTGATGGTATTTGATGAGTGTGTTTTATATACACAAATTGGGTACTTTTAGCCTTAATAATTTGTAAGTCTTTAGCTATTTCGTTTGGTTTTATGTGTTTTCATCTTATTGTTGTGTAATATAGTTTTGTATTACTTTTATATGTATTTGTGTGCTTTTATGTGTTTTTACGTTGTTTTGTAGGTATTGAAATAAAAGCCCTTGGGATCAATGCGTTTTCGGCTTGAATCTAGCATTCCCGCTGCTTGTTTCTCAATTTGACCCATGATACAGTCTAAATCTCTCAAAACTCAAAGAACGAAAATTGTAGATTTTGATCTTAGCTTTCCCGAACATCTTGAATCATCCAATTTGAAGTTCGTATGAGAGAGTTATGGTCATTTTACCGTCGGATTTGACATGGATTTTACGCAGCAGTTGCTGCGGGCTCAATTTGAGCCTTGCTCCGGCCATTATCTCGATGACCTCCAGTTATATAAGTTGTAGAGCTACTTTTTATCTTTTCATAGCCTACTTAATCGCATTAATCCGAGTTCAGAAAAAGAAGTTATGGCCATTTTACCAACAGACGTCAAAGTTGGAAAATGCAGCAGAAGTACTGCCCGGCGCAGCTGCGCCCATTCCTATTACAATTTCGGCGCAGCTGCGCCCTTCCTGCAGAATCGACAGATTTGGGCAACGCAGCTGTGCCCGGATGCAAGCCAAAGTCAGCGCAGCTGCGCCCGGCATCCAGGGAGTTCAGTATTCAGCGCATCCTTGCGCGCAGTTGCGCCCGATTCGCTAGATTTCGCGATTTTAGCTTATTTTTGGTCTAAATTCGTGGGCTAAGCTAGGTTTTTGCTTAAGGAACTATAAATACAATATGTAGCCTCCATTTTTAGGAGACCTAGACCCTAGAAATCAGATTCAAGAGAGGGGGGAGCTACCAAATTCATCACCAAGGAGGGCCAAAGTGCTACAAATCAAGCTATATCAAGCAAAGGCCAAGGAGCAAAAGCATCAAAGATTGCAAAATCAAGGAGAAAAAGCTAGAGATCATCATCAACCCAACAAGCAACATCTGAATATCCATCAAAAATGGTTTAATCTCTAATTTTCCTTCTGATTTGTAATCCAACATGATGTATAATTTGAATATGATGTTATTTGTAGCTACCATGAACTAAAATTTTATTCTAAGATTTCAATGGAACCCAACACCTAGTTTGAATCAAATTATCTCTCTTTGATATTAGTTATCATTTTAGAATTGGATATCATAATTTGTGCTTCATGTATTAATTACCTTGATCATCAATTAATGTGATAATCTACATGGAATTGAGAAAGGAAATATAGATTGAGATCTGATTATGCTAGCATGTGTTCATGAATTCTGCATGTGATGGAATTTAAGATTCGTGCCTAGGATAGAGATATACCGAAGCACCATATGTGGCCAATTGAGAACTTATGCTTTAACCCTTTTGATTGTAATTCACATAGAGATATAGTGCATTAGTCATCTAAGGTGTTCACATTCATTCTATCAATTGTGGATTTAGTGTGATACGAATATGGTGCATCGAGAGGTGGCAATATTTTACATTCGTGTTCTCGACCAACATTCTAACGTAATAAATTGCGAATTGAATGTCTAGCATGATTTATAATGAAAGTTTAATTGATTGATCACCTATATGAAATTGAAAAGTGGATTATAGTGTTGAGACTTAGTTTTGATATCATACGAAAGTTAGAGATTTTTGTGGGTGATGTATGAGATTATGTGGCGTGTGTCTTATTCATTGTCTTCAATAATGGATGACTTGCTAATATTTGGGATAGAGATATACCTAAATGCCGTGTGTAATCATTATGAGATTACAAACTTAATGACTCCCTACACGGAGGTTCATTCGTTTGATTGGTAGATTGACTAAGATTATGTGGCGTGTGTCTTGTTGATTATTCATGGAATTGAATGGATTGTTGGCATGTAGGATAAACATATACCTATGTGTCGTGTATGGGTGATTTTCATATGACCATACACCAAGGCTTATGAATAAGGTGAAATTCTCGGTTAACAATTCTTGTGAATTAACTAGTTGAAAAAGAGAGAGTTAAGAGATTTAAATGAAGTGTTGGGGGAAATTGTAATCTTAGACTTGTTAATATTAGATTTTTATTATCTTAAAAGTTTGTTAATTAGTAATCAAACAATTCATGTTTTCATTGTTTAAATAAGATTGAAATGATAAAAGGTTAATACTTGATAAACATTAGAAATAATTCCCCGTGGGATCGATACTTTACTTACTCTTTATTACTTGTTGACCGCGTATACTTGCGCATATTTTTTGGTTGCGAAAACCAATCAACAAGTTTTTGGCACCGTTGCTGGGGAATTATTTTTCTAGTGTTTTTTCGATATTAATTAGAATCAAATTGGTCTTAATTTAAACTTGTATATAAATTTGTTTTTTGCTTTAGTTTAACACTTTTTATGCTTTCTTCTTTGCGAGGCACACCATGGTTGGCTATAATGATCAATGGTCGTACACAAATATGACTCAACCAAAGGAGACGGGAATTGATGGACTTAATGTATTTTCTTCACTTTCAGCACAAATTAAGATACTTGAAAGGAAGTTGGATGCTTTTGAAGCAAAAAGCACTCAAAATAGATCAATTACATATGATTATTGTGCTGACAATCATCCGAGTCATCAATGCACTGTCAATTTTGAACCGGTACATCACGGTGGTGATTTTCCCAACAGCTATGTTTATACCGATTATCACCAAGCTTGGGGATATCACCCGGATTTTACATGGAGCTATAACTATGAAGATCAATACTATGCTCCAAATCCAACGTACACACCGAAATTCTCATGTCCACCTACAATATCAGCACAACTTGAGACACTTTCGAGGAGGTTGGATATTGGCATGGATAAGGTTTTGAAGCTCCACGAAGATCAGTGCATATGTGTTATTTGATTCGGGTGTTACCTGTTCATTTGTTTCGGAAGATTTTGCTAAACGATTAGATTTACCTCATGAGAAATTAGAGAATCCAATGAATGTGGAAGTAGCTAATAAGGAAGTTATTCCTGCAGATCATATTCATAGAAATTGTTGTGCTGAGATAAATGGGCATAAACTGAGCATAGATTTGATTCCGATATGACTAGGAGAATTTGACGTTATCTTTGGAATGGATTGGTTGTCTAATCATGGAGCTGTGATTGACTGTCAGAAGAAATGTATACACCTAAAGACTCCGGATAAGTCGAAGGTCGTATTCTATGGTAGTAGATCGCCTAGACAATCTTGTTGTCTGACGATGATGCAAGCAAGGAGACTGCTTAGAAAGGGCTGCATAGGTTATCTGGCTCACGGGGTTGATACACGAAGAGTAGAGGGTGAGCTAGGTCAGATACCTATAGTAAGGGAATTTTCAGATGTTTTCCCAGATAAGATACCGGGTTTACCGCCGAATAGAGAAGTGGAATTTGTGATCGACTTGGTACCGGGAATCGCACCAATTTCAAAGGCACCATACAGAATGGCACCGGTGGAAATGAAAGAACTGATGGTTTAACTACAGGAGCTGCTAGATAAAGGGTATATTCATCCGAGTGTATCTCTGTGGGGAGCACCAGTACTGTTCGTGAAGAAGAAAGATGGATCACTGAGGCTTTGTATCGACTATCGGGAGTTGAACAAAGTCACGATTAAGAACAAGTATCCGTTGCCCAGGATTGATGATTTGTTTGACCAATTGAAGGGAGCGAAATACTTTTCGAAGATTGACGGGATATCACCAATTGAAAGTGAGACAAGAGGATATTCCAAAGACAGCATTCACAACTCGATATGGACACTTTAAGTTTTTGGTGATGTCATTTGGGCTGATGAACGCGCCAGCAGCATTTATGGACATGGTGAATAGAGTGTTCAAGCAATATCTAGATAAATTTATTGTCGTTTTTATAGATGACATTTTAGTCTACTCGAAGACGGAGGAGGAACACGTTGAACATTTGAGGATAGCCCTGGGAACACTGCGAAGGGAAAAGCTTTATGCAAAGTTTTCCAAGTGTGAATTTTGGCTACAAAGGGTGCAGTCTTTGGGGCACGTAATTGACAAGGATGGTGTATCAATGTATCCGGCGAAGGTAGAATCAGTAATAAACTGGGAACAACCAAGGACGCCGATAGAAGTCCGAAGTTTCTTTTGATTAGCAGGTTACTATCGGAGGTTTATTTAGAACTTTTCAAAGGTAGCGACACCGTTGACAAATTTGACAAGGAAGACTGTGAAGTTTGTATGGACGGATAAGTGCAAAGAGAGTTTCTTGGAGTTGAAGAAGAAACTTAGTGAAGCACCTGTGTTATCACTGCCAGATAATACATGGGGATTTGTGGTGTACAGTGATGCGTCACACAAAGGCCTTGGATGCATGTTGATGCAGCATGGGAAGGTCATTGCGTACGCCTCACGGCAGCTGAAGGACTATCAGAAGGGATATCCGACTCATGACCTGAAACTAGCGGCAATGGTGTTTGCTCTAAAGATTTGGAGGCACTATTTGTATGGAGAGAAGTGTGAGATATACACAGACCACAAAAGTCTGAAGTACATCTTCACTCAAAAGGAACTAAACATGAGGTAAAGGCGATGGTTGGAGTTGATCAAGGACTACGATTGTGAAATTCTATACCACCCCGGTAAGGCCAATGTAGTAGCTGATGCTCTAAGTAGGAAGGGCAGAGATAAGTTGATGATGCTGACAGCTCAAGAGGAACTAATCAAAGACCTGGAAAGACTGGAGTTGGAAGTCAAGTATCCGACGAATGCAGACGAGAAACTGTTCACAGTGGAGGCGAGTCCGACTTTATTAGACAGGATAAAGGAGGCTCAAGAAAAAGATGATGAACGTGTTGCCATAAAGAAGCGAATCTCGGAAGGAGAGGAATTGAAGTACAAAACTGATAGCATAGGACTGCTAAGGTTTGAAGGAAGAATCTGGATACCGATGGTTCCGGAGTTAAGGGAAGAGATTCTACAAGAAGCTCATTCTACAAAGTATTCGATACACCCTGGTAGTACCAAGATTTATCAGGATTTGCGCCAATATTTCTGGTGGCCGAACATGAAGAAGGAGGTCGCGGGATGTGTTGGGAGATGTTTAACATGTCAGAGGGTAAAAGCAGAACATCAAAAATCGGGTGGACTGCTACAACCATTGGAGATTCCGGAGTGGAAGTGGGAGCATATCACGATGGATTTTGTGACGGGGCTTCCACCAACTTATAAGGGTTACGACGCGATCTGGGTGATCGTGGATCGTTTAATTAAATCTGCAAATTTTCTACCGATCAAGATAGGGTACAATCTGGAGCAGCTAGCAAAATTGTATGTGAAAGAGGTTGTGTCACGACATGGAGTGCCGGTATCTATAGTATCTGACAGAGATCCGTGTTTCACGTCGAATTTCTGGAAGACCTTACAAGAAAGATTGGGAACTCAGTTGAGGTTGAGTACGGCATATCATCCTCAAACGGATGGGCAAAGCAAACGAACGATTCAGACGTTGGAGGACATGCTTAGAGCATGTGTGATGGATTTTAAAGGCAACTGGGACAATCATCTACCACTGGTGCAGTTTGCCTATAATAACAGTTATCATGCGAGTATTGGCATGCCGCCATACGAAGCATTATACGGAAGGAAGTGCCGAACACCTTTGTGTTGGGACGAAGTCGGTGAATGGAGACTGTTGGGACCTGAATTGGTGCAGCAGACTGTGGATGTCGTCAAAGTGATAAGAGCTCGATTGGTAGCGGCTCAGGACCGATAGAAGAAATATGCCGATTTGCATCGTCAGAAGCGAGACCTTGAAGTTGGCAGTTTTGTGTTTTTGAAAGTATCTCCCTAGAAGGGGAAGATCAGATTTGGGAAGAAGGGGAAATTGAGTCCTAGGTTCGTAGGGCCTTTTGAAGTTTTAAAGAGGGTAGGTGAAGTGGCGTACGAGGTAGCTCTATCTCCTGAACTTGAGCACATTCACAATGTGTTCCACGTTTCTGTGTTGCGGCCATATAAACCCGACTATAAGCATGTGATATCCTATGAACCAATTCAAGTTGAGAAAGACTTGTCATATGAAGAGATTCCTGTCCAGATATTAGATAGGAAAGAGCAGACGTTAAGAAACAAGGTCATTCATTCGGTTAAAGTACTTTGGAGGAACCACACAGCTAAAGAAGCTACGTGGGAGCTAGAAGAGAAGATGAGGAAGAATTACCCGCATCTTTTTGAGTGAACCCATGTTAAGTTTTCCGTACCTAGATTGTAATTCTGGGGACATAATTCTTATGGGGGGGGGGAGGATGTAACGACCGGTAATTCTAAAGTTACCTTGTAATTAAATTTTTTGAATATGAATGAATATATTATATTTTATTAATATTATTTTTGTGTTACGTGTTTAAAGGTTGTGTGACAACCTAGATTATGTGAATGCATGAAATTTTACGTGTTACAGTGTTGTTTAAGTGAATAATTGATTTCGCGTAGTGTCGCTAAATCACTATTCACGAGGCACATTTCCCGAGGTACTATTCACGCCATAATATCTTTGTGTCTTTTTTGATTTTAATAAATTTCATAAATACGTGTATGCATACGAATAATTTTTCCAAGTGTCAGAAATTTTATTTGAGCTGATACGTGATTTTATCCGTATCCGAAATGTGTTATATGGGTGTTCCGAATAATTGGACAAATCCCGTAATAATTATTTTTAGCCATCCTAATATGTATGGTAATACCCATTTTAATTATGGGTAAAGTTATTTACCAGATTTGGTACAAAAGTGGGAGTTTTTGGATATAATTTTGGTGTATTTGGGTATTTATTTTGGCTTGTTACTCCAAGAGGGAACCAAGCCCCTATTTTAGACCAATTAGAATTGAGAGATGAAGGAGTTTGTCGGCAAGCTTAGAATTTTTGGCCTCTTTGAGCCACAAACCCATTTCTTTCCAAAATTACTCCACTTCTCCCAAATCATTCAATCATTCATTCCCTCCCATTCCATTCCTTGGCTAAGTTCAGCAGATAGAAAGAGAGAGCTGCAGAAAAGAAATGAGGAAGAAGTCGCCGGAAAAAGAGAAGAAGGTCGCCGGAAAAAGAAAGGAGGAAGAAGAAGAAGGCACGGGTGGAGGAAGAAGAGATTCCAAGCAAGAAGAGCTCAAGCCAAGAAAGTCTAGCAAGCTTCTTAATCATCTAAGAAGGATTTATAGAGGTAAACACCAACCAAATCCATTCCATTCGATTTCTTGTTAAGTTTTTCAAGTTTTCTTAGTTTTTGAGCTCTTCAGCTTGTGGATTGATTTTCTAGCGATTCTGGATGTTTTTGTTTGTTCTAGATGTTTATAAATGTTGTTAAGAGGATATGTAAGCCATTAATAACATCAAAGTGGAACAAAAACGCAAGAAATCCTTACCTTGGTTTAATGGAGCAAGAACAATAGACAAAACATGGAGTTTGGACATTCGGACCATTTTAGAGGACTATAAAGTTATGATTTCGTATTTGTTAATTTTTTTTGTTGTTATGGTATTGTAGTCCCATGGGTTACGAAGCTAACCCAGTTGGAATGGAGCAAAAAGGAGTTAAAACGAGTTCGTAGGAATGATTTTTGTAAAACTTATCAAGAACTCGAAGAACAGAGTATGAACTTTACACTTTGGCTTAAGATTTGGCCATGTTAATGTTTATGGGTAATTATAAATTTTTGATATGTTGTTGCCCCATAAGTTAGGAGTCCATAGAGTCCGGAATGGACCAATTTGCTTGTGTATTGAAGGAGTTATGGAGGTTGGAGTGGCCGGAGGTCGGAGTCGCGAACTGGGAACAAACCCAGAATCCGACTACTGTAGAATGGCGCCGCAGCGCCACTCATAAGCCCTGCAGCTCACGTTGCAGCGAGGGGCAAGATAGGGAGAGACCGGGACTCACGCCGCAGCGTGAGACCCAAGCTCTAAGGCTCACGCCGCAACGTGAAGCCCTATCATGTAGAAGACACGGGACTCACGCCGCAGCGTGAGGTCCAGTGCTAAGGCCTGGCGTTGCAGTGCCAGTGCCGTGTCCAGCCTGGGTCAGGTCGGTCAGACCGGATCGGGTCGGGTCGAACTTAATGAATCCTTTCAGCGAGTCCAACACTTATATATTTCGTTGTACTAAATGATTAGACAGGTTAGTTAAGCATATTTGGTTAAGCCCTAAATGTTTAATTGTATTCCAAATGTCAACCGAATTTATATTGTCCGACTGGGTAGTCGTAGGGCAATCAATGTGTTTTAATGATGCAATGTCTGTTTTAAACCTAGACTTTATGTGACTAATTGTTATGTGAATATGTATTTACATGTGTAGGATATTAAGGAGCGTGTGTTATAATATTGTAGCAGTGCATCAGGCAAGTTTCCTTTAACCCTACTCAATTTACATTCGAGCAGGATGTGGTGTATTATGCAAGTTTCCTTTAACCCTACTCAATTTACATTCGAGCAGAATGTGGTGTATTATGCAAGTTTTCTTTAACCCTACTCAATTTACATTCGAGCAGGATGTGGTGTATTATGCAAGTTTCTTAACTTCATTCTTTCTATATATCGAATGCAAGTTCTTTCTTAACCCTTGTCTGACCCTTGTGTTGGGCAAGTTTCCTTACCCTAGCTCGATTTAATATTAGGCAGGTTTTCCTCAACCGTACAACTTTTGTTTATTGTGCGAGTTGCTTGTTAATTGAGTAATCATTCTATATTATTGCAAGTTCCTTACTCAACTGTTTTCATTTGAGCAAGTTTCCTATTTTATACAGAGGTTGTATATTGTTGCGAGTTTCATGACTCAAATCGAGTTATTTCTTTCAAGTTATATTAATGGATTAATTATTGTTAATTATTCCACACAAGGATAAATTATTGATATTCGCAGCTTATGCATTTGAATTCATTATCTGTTATTGGATTGTGAAACGTTAAGTTCTTCATTCATGAACTGTTTAAGGAAATAGTCTATGCCATTTGTTTCGACTAGACGTCTACAGGTTATTATTTTAAAGCTATCCAAACCGGTTGTTGGTATGGATTATTGGACTGAGAGAGCAACCCTTATGTAGGGGATTTTAATGTGTCGGTTATTCGATGCAGTCAGAGCTAAATGTTATGCATATACATAGGGTACGAGAGGTTGATCCCCTCGAGTACTACTGACGAGCCAGACGTTTAAAAGGGTTAGTTGAATGACTGGTCCTTTGGCCAAATAGTTCATGGTCTATTGGACCACGTAGTAAACATTTTGTAATGAACAACATATGTTTATTTATTTCGCATTAGTTGATTTATATTGTTTAGAGGTGTATGGATGTATTTTATCGTGAGCACTAGATTCGAGGTATTGGTACCTGAATTTGGGGGTGTCACAAATAACTTAGGAGGAGCATCCTATAAATTGGGGATATAAATCTATATAGATAGATTTAAAAGGATGCTCAACTTGACCCAAGGAACGTATATTCATTCGATGCTAAAGGCGTTTAGTATGGCAAACTCTAAGAGGGTCTCATGATGATGAGCTATAGAGTGTATCTCTCTAAAATAGTCCCTAATTGAAAGAGAGATCGCATGAGTTACTATCATGTATACAATGAATATACAAGGCCTGATGTTGATCAGTCATATTCTGGAGAAGATTACTGTAAGACAGTGAAAAACATCTTTAAATACTTAACAGGTATTGAGGATGTGATTATGATTAATGGTGGGTCTGAATTAAAACTAGAGGGTTAAACAGACTCAAGTTTTTCAGACTGACCAAGACGATAACAAATCCACTTTAAGGTAAATCGTTACCTTGAATGGTGGTGCAGTGAATTGGAAAAGTTCCGAACAGCAAAGAGTTGCTGGTTTAGTGACAAAGACAAAGTATATAGTTGTAAATGAAGCTGCAAGTTGATTGTTTGGATGAAAAGTTCATTACAGAATTAGGAATAGTTCCTAAGTCTCATCTTGGATTCAAACATGTGTTGTGGCACTTTCATTTGATTAGAGAAATCATTAAAGAGGAGAAGTCACTATAGAGATAGTGGACTCTCAAGAACAATATTGTATATCCATTTACTGAAGCTTTTATCCAACAGCAGGATGATCGTCACTTAGAGAAGAAGGGTATTAGATACCATGGCGATTGACTTTAGTGTAAGTGGGAGATTGAAAGTAGTATGCACACAAGCCAATCATATTTAATATGATGTAGCATATACATTGTAATCTTATTCGGTTATTAATAAAAGAATTAATTTATTAAAGGCATTTTCATTATAGACCCATAGTTTTGAGCAATGCTTTTAGAATCATGATGATGATCATACTAATGAGATCTAAATTCTAGATAGATCAAAAACTAAAATCGTTCCTAATCGTTGGATTACTAAAATGGGATTAGTAAATCCGGATCGATTAGTACATACTTTGCTTACTCTTAGGAAGAGGATGATTGATCTCATAATCATTTGTGTGGAGACACTAAAGCATGTATGTAGGTGCTTATAAGAGAATAAGTTCACTGAACGTGGCTCGCTAAGGAATAACTAATGGAGTTTTACTCGCCTGTCAATAGGAATTCCTCTAGTGATAGTAGTACAAGTGATCCTTAGACTTGAGATTATCATAGTATCTTGTGTATGATGAGTTATACTTTGACATGTCCCTTAAGACCTTTAAGGTATATCAAAGGGTATGATTGGGTATAATAAGTTGTACATGGAGATAGGTGAATGGTCAACAAAGAATCTACCACTTCTAGTAAAAGAAGAGAATGTCCTATGTGATTTGATAAATGACAACTCGGAAGTCTTTGGACAAAATAGAATGAAATTAGAAACGTGTTTCTAATTTGCATTAATCAGAGTTGTGCATTTAAAAATCAAAATGCATATAATTAAATAAAATAAGACTTGACGGTAATTCCATGTCTTATATTTAATTGGGACATTGTATGATACAAGGATTAAATTGTACAGTAACTGTTCACTGAAAGGTTCTTTTGTGATTAATGTTGAAATCTATATTATCTGGAAAGTCGTTGATCGCTAAGGGGGCTTACCCTTATTGTAAAATAAATATTATTTATTTAAATGAATTAAATAGTTTAATTTATTTATTTAAATAAGATTAGAATTGTTCTAATTGATTTATTCACAACCGGTTTAATATGGAGAACCTAAAGGTCACACCACAAAAGGAAAATATTTATTTAAAAAGTAAATGATATACTCGTAATAATAAGTTAAGTGTATTTAATTTAATCTATGGAGATAGAATAAATTAAATAACTTAATATTTATTATTTAATATTTTGAAAATATTAAATATAAATTAATAAGAGGACTCTTATTATTATTATTACTATTATTATTATTTAATTCCTAAAAGGGTTTGAGAATTAATTAATAAAAGTACTCTCATAAATTCTTAATTGGATTAGGAGTTTAATTAATTAAAAGAGTTTACTTAAATTAAAACCCTATTCCTAAATAGTTTAGGAGGGTTACCTATATCTATAAATAAGATGAGTTTTATTGTGGATTGGGTTAGACATACTTCCAATAGTTGGGAGAGTACTTACAAATTCTATAGAGATAGAAACCAGGGTTTTGCCAACACCCATCTTCTTGAATACATATTATTCCTTGATGTATCACCTCTAGAGGCCAAACACTTGGGTGGCTAATGTTGATCAAAGGAAGGAATCTAATTTTTTAAGGAGAACGCGAAAGGATTTGGAGTTGAACTTGTACCCGAGGAAGCACGGTTCTACGAGGGTATAATTCTTATTCTCTATCTCTTTCGTTTAATTAATAATTGCGCATAAAGATCGATTCTGGTTTTGGCTGGTAATTTTTAAATTTTGATTTACCATACTCCCGTTGTTTATATGCAATTTGATTATATGTTCATGGATATTACACACCTAACAGTGGTATCAAGAGCCAAACTTTATGCGAATTATTAATTGTTTTGATTCTGTATATATATGGGTATGTGTTTAGAACAATTTATTGGCCATTATTGTTAGTATAGAATCATGTTTTTTGGGAGAAAACTCAAAAATCGCGATCTGGAAAAACCAGAAACGAATGGACAGAGTTTGTGGGCCGCGACGCTCTTTTATAGAGAAATACACGTCATATTAAACATACATCATCATGTATCATAATATATTTACTATATAATTAGCATGCACATATAGAATACAATATTCTATCTGGGATGATTATGGACTTAATTCTAATTAGGTTAATTGGGCCACCATGAACTAAAAGGTTAAACCTAAGGTGCAAAAATAAAATTTGAATATAACTGTTACATTCAACTCGGGCTTCATTACAAACGGGTCTTCAATGCTCCTACTTTTCAGCTCCAATTTCTTGAGTAATTCTATAATAATCCTATTACAAAACTATTTTTAATAAAACAGAAACCTTGATCAGCAATCAAGGGGAAGTACATAGGAGGGAGATAGAATTTACATCAAAAAATTAGAAAGGCGAGGTATGCAGACCCCATTTATAAAAATCACATTCATTCAAGCATCCATTAAAATTAAATCCAATCGCATTGGTCAAAGGTCCATAATCATCCCCTTTATTATCATATATGTCATCACACGCATCAATAAAAGATTAATCATACATGTCATCACATGTATCATAATATATTGATCCAATGAAAGTAAACATTCAATATATATACTGATATCATTTAATGGGCAATATTAGTTAGCACAAAATCTAATTTTTGAATCAAAATAAACTCTTTTATTTTAATCCAAATTAAATCAAAATATACTATTTATTTTAATTTAACATGAAATCCAATTCCAATTAAAATAAACATCTTTATTTTAGTCCAATTCCAAATCAAAAATAAACTCCTTTATTTCTAATTTAGAATTTCTGAAAAAACACATGGAATCCAATTCCAAATAAAAATAAAATCAAAAATAAACTCCTTTACAATTTCTAGAAAAAAACACAAAAAATGGACTTACAGCCCTTCAAGCGTCGCGGCTCAAAGAGAGAGCGCCACAGCTCAGCTAAGCGTCATGGCTCAACGAATGGAGCGTCACGGCTCTCAAGGAGAGCGTCAAGCGCCGCAGCTTAAGTAATGGTTAATTCAATTCCAAATAAAAAATAAACTCCTTTACAATTTCTGGGAAAAAACCACAAAAAATGGACTTAAAGCCCTTCAAGCGTCGCGGCTCAAAGAGAGAGCGCCACGACTCAACCAAGCGTCGCGGCTCAATGAATGGAGCGACACGGCTCTTAAGGAGAGCGTCAAGCATCGCGGCTCAAGTAATGATTATAAACTGTTTGGTTGAATTAATCAATGAAATTATGTTTAAAAATAGATTTTTGAATTTATAGTAAAAAATATACGAATATGGCTTATATGTATAAACATTGATGCTTAATTCGTATGTTAATCTGTAAATTGATAATTGTTTATGTTAATATGTTAAGAAACGAAAAGAATGCAAGTTAAACGGATTAATTTGGTATAATAACGAATTCGTAGTGTTTGATTACGCTAAAGATGTCAAAATATCAAAAAACTAGCATGAACTTAGAATTTGGGTTCTTAATTTGGTTATTCGAAGTTTTTGAGATGTTGAAATGGTTTTGTAAGTATTTAGTGTTGTGCTTATTAAGTTTATAGCATTTGTGATTAGTTAAATGGGTCCGTAAGTGTTGAATGTATGGGATTTTTGGCTTAAGTAGAGTCTAAAATCGTGAACTGAGAAACTGATTATGGTGTCCAGCGCAGCTGCGTTGGACAATAGCCTAAAATAGGCGAAGCTGCTCTGCAGCGCAGCCGCGCTGGTTCTCAGTACAAAAGTGGCACAGCTGCGCCGGTTGCAGAATAGACCTAGTAAGAATGGTTTATGTGACGAACGAGATTTTTGTAATTTATTTTAAATATTTATTGAATTAAATAAATATTTTTCGATGATTTAATTGTTGAATTAAATAATTAATTGATGAATTTGTGGTAGATTAATTTAATTATATATGTTACATTAGTGAAATTGATGTGGAGAATTTTTATATTCAAAGTATGTGTTTAATTGAGTTTATTTGATTAAATACATTATTTAAATAAGCATAATGTTATTTCTAATTAATTTAATAATTAGTTGGAGATTTAATAATTTGTCATTATTAATAAAGGAGAATTTTATTTATATGACTATGTGATTTAATGTAGAATTATTCTAGTTTATTTAATTGATTTAAATGAGATTATTTAATTGATTAAATATGTGACATGAACTATATTATAAGTAAAATATTAAAATAAACCAAAAGAGGAGTTTTAATAAGCAAGCCAAACGAGGCCTTAATGGGGGTTGGAGTCAGTTAACCCATTATGGGATTAACTGACTACCACACTCTACCATTTTATTTGATACGCTGATTCTATCATCAGTTTTTAGAAACCAAGTCAGAGAAAAAATTGAGAGAAAATTTGGAGTTGAAGAAGAAATTTGGAGAATTGTGGAATTCCTAATAATTTTCTAGCATTCTAAACTATTAATTGAAGGTAATTTCTTGAATCTAAACTTTAATTACGTTTTAAATTCTTCCATGAAAGTATTCTGTAAGTTATCTAATAATTGAATCTTATGTGCGAATTGCTTGCAAATTGTTTATAATTGTTTAAATGCATGTATAATCTACTGTTTAATGTTTATAAATTATTTAATTGAATTAATTCATGAGATTATGCCTTTAATTGGAAGTTCTAGAATTTACAGAGTAGTTATGTATTAATATGAACTATATGTATGAAATTGATACTTGTTTTGCATGTTAGTCGGTTAAATTGATGACTAATTATGTTTATGCATGTAAAAACGAAGAAAACAAAAGTTAAACGGATTGATTTGGTTAAGAAACGAGTTCACGGTGATTGATTACGCTAACTGTATCCAAACATGTTAATAAAGTATGAACAGTGAAATTTTTAGCCTTTAATTGGTTGTTTAGATTGTCTGTGATGTTAAAATCACTGTGTATGTAATGGGTTTTGATTTCATAACATATATGATGAATGGGTAGTAATTTAATCGGTGAATTGTAAAAAACTTTGGCCAAATTTGGCATTTTTTTGTGTTCTTCGCGAACTGCAGGAACTGACATTTGGGTCCACCGCCCCGGCAATGGAAATATACTAGAAATAGCGCCCCGGCGGTGTCACCGCCCCGGCGGTAGAAAGGAACTAATTTGGTCGCCCCGGTGGTGACCTCGCCCCGGCGCCCAAAATGAACTGCAATTGTCACCCTGGCGGTAGAGTCGCCCCGACGGCCTTTTGTAAAGGAAACCACCGCCCCGGCGGTGGAACAAAAAAAAAGAGTAAAAAGAAGAGAGTAAAAATTTTCTTCTTTCTTTGTGATCATGTTATGTTATCGTAGACATATCTAAAGCTTAGACTAATGTATGAAATGAATATTAAAATACTGTGATAAGTGGTACGCATATACCCATTGATTATCCGGTGACAATTGAGATATTAAAATCAAAATTGGATGATAATGAATCCTGAAGTGTTTATAATACTGTAACTAATTATTGTTACTGCTTTATAAACCGAATGTATAGGTTGATTAAAGAACGTGAATCTTTAATTTATAGTCTACGCACGAGGCAAGTATCTTATCCTTACTTATTACTTTTACGCAAGTTTCTTAACTCAATTTTTCATTGAGCAAGTTTTAAAACCTTATCTTCCTTTTATGCAAGTTCTATATCCTACTTCATATTGATTAAGTTCTTTACCATAATTCATTCAAGTTCATGAATGCAAATATGTTATTCTGATTCATTTTAAGTAATATTTCAGTTATATAGAGTTTATTCGATTGTATGCCTTGAGATTCAGTCTTTTGTTCTCGAATACCTTTCATATTAAATTATTAAACCTTGATTGACTAGCGAACCCTTATTGATTCGACTAGTCCATAGTTGATGAGCGTTCTAAATTCTAAAAATGTTATTGAAGTAAATCCAAACCAAACTTCCTTTGGTGTGGACTCTGATGTCAAACTGAGATGAACAACTCTTTTATAGGGGATTATTTTATGCGTTAACGTTTAGATGTTGTGCACATACATGGTACAAAGGGCCGATCCCCCTAAGTACGAGAAGTAAGGTCCATATAGTCTTACGACTATTAAAGGTTTAAAGTAGAAATACTTGATAACCTGGGACATAGTTCGCGGTCTTGTAACCCTCAGATGTTCTTTTGATTCTTGTTTTCCCTAATCTTGATTCAAAAGCCGAGAATTCAATTATCCGATATTCATTGATTATTCGCATGTTATTATTATTTTATTGTGTTACTTGCTGGGCAATTGTTGCTCACCCTTGCATAATAACATTGCAGCTAAAGTTGAAAGAGTTAATGAGTCATCCACTAGTAAGGGCAAAGGCAAAGCAAACAAGTGATGAAGACTTGTTATATTTGTTTAAATGATGTTTATGTAATACACTTAAGTTATGTTTCCGTATTGATGTTTATTTAAAGTTAGATGATGTGACACCCCCAAATGCGGGTCTCCAAATACCCGGATTTGGTCATCACGATCCAACATAAACATCCACCTATAACAACATATGGTATCTAAAATGCGGAATAAAATAAACATACGTTGTTCATTACAAGGTGTTACTAGTCCCAGAATACGATTAACCTTAAATATTTACACAATCCATACCCTAAATAGCTATCAGGGTTTAAATTACATTAACAGTAATTAACTAACACATGAATCTAAAGTCTGCTACGAGAAGTCTATCATTTCATCTTTTCTTTCCCTTTGTTCTTCTCTGACGTCTTTGGTTTAGCTGCAATGAAGTCATGATATAGCAAGAATGAGCAACGAGTTTGCCCAGCAAGTTTAAAGTGCAACAATAAAGATATATCATGATGAAGGGATATTAAAGGGATTTCAACAATAGAATAATCAGAAGCAAGAACATTAAATGCTTTTAGAACAATTGACAGTCAAATAGACTTTGAACGATAACTTCCAGAGGAGTCAATAGCTGGTTGACCCTCTGGTTACTGGCTACAGAATAACGTACTTGAGGGGATCAGCCTCGCGTACCCTATGTATATGCATAACACTTAATTCTGCTATTTGTACCTTATATACGGTACGTGGGGTACTCCCCTAGAAATAAAGGGGTGTTCATACAGTCTAAGAATCCTTACCATTGATTGGTTCGGATAGCTTTTATAAACTCTCACATAATTGTCTGACCGAACAAGGGTTCAGACTTAACCATGAATGGTTTATAAATTTCTGAATTTAAATATACGAATTCAAATGCACAAATGTCAATAAATATACAGATGTGGAATAATTTTAAAAGTAATTAGACCACTTAAAGCGTTGCTCGGAAATAAGATTCAAGCTTAAAGAATAACTTGCAACAATATATACCTTTTTGCACGAATTAAAACAATGCATAAGGTTTAAAAGCTTGCTCAATGCAAAAATTGAGTGAGAAGAACTTGCAAAAATGAAAGAAGTTTAGGGTTAGGAACTTGCAATATTTAAAGTTTCGGAATAGAGAACTTGCCTGTCTGCTCAGCTACAAGTAATTCTAGCTTTAACTAATTGGCCTTGAAGAACCTAACATTGATAACGTCGATCTACCAATTAGTACTGCGTAGTTGTATATCGATACGCTTACTTATGCTATTTATTTAACAATTAAGCAAATCACATAGCACACATAAGTTAATAAACTATCGTAAATCCTATAAAACACTTAATATTATCAATCCTGATAATATTTAATTCACCTCTTGGTATTATTAGTCCACTAATAACACTTTTATTCGTTTACTAATGTTATTAACATCTTAATAATATTTTAATCATCCAATAATACTTTAATCTAATATTATTAATCTCTTAATAATATTTTAATTCTCATATCATTAATAATATTTTAATCTAATATTATTAGCCATTTTAATAACATCTTAATCATTTATTAATGCTTAAAACAAATATTATTACCCATTCAATAATATTTCCATGAAGTTTTAACCTTAATATTTCTTTGTTTACTAAAAAAATATCGAATTCTTATATTACAAATATCATAGTAATATTTTAATAAGTTATTAGGCGAATAAACAATTTATCCTAATTGTTTTACCCTTTATTAAACAACTCCTTTACTACCCATAAAAGGTCATAAATATTATTTCTCATTAAATATTACCAAAATACCCCTCAATAGTTAGAATATATAATATTAGGAGTGTCCAAGCTTAAAAATCACATTTTCCTTATTTATGACATCATTTAACCATTTATTTTCTTTTAACCATAACTATAACATTATTATGAAAAATAGCAAATAGGCTCTGAAAATTATTATTCTCTGGATCTGGATAGTATATGATCCAACAATGATCCACCAATTTTCCTGGAATTTTAGAAAGTGATTTACTATATTTAAAGTACCCAAAACCTCCGAATCTTGTTACATTTTTCATAAATCGAGTTTTGCTCAGAAAATTCTAAAATGTTCAGGGTACACTCTCATAATATACATAAACATACTGTAAAAATTTCATATGTTTTCAAGGTATACACAGTGATAAATCCGGGTATAAATATTTAGGAGTCCTTCACGGTAAAAGCCATTACACAAAAACTACACATCAAAACGTGTTCGTTCTTTTTCCTACTTGTAGATAACTTCTTAAGGTACCTCTATGATTTTTCCCAGATTTTTAAAAGATTTATAACTGGCCGAAACAACCTTTGGAAAAATGAGGACAACAAGCTTTTAGGGTTTTAAAGCTTTAAGTTTTATAGCTGGACTGTTTTGGGAAAATAGCCCCCAAGGCTTCAAAATTTATTGGATTTGTGTTCTACCACTTGGGTTTACTAGCTAACTCATGTATCTAGCACCCCCCTTTAACGGATCACAAATCCAAGTTGTAGATCTCAAGTTATGGGTGATCCAAGTGAAGAAAAGCTAAGGTTTTTACCCTTTAAGAACATAAGTTCCTTTTCTTCCTTTGAATCTCCATTCTAACACTCAAGAGGATTAGATCTATACATAAAGCATGAAGATCTAATGATTCTTGAGTCTTAGAACAAAATCTCTCAAAAACTATGAAAATAAAACAAAGTAAGAAAGAAGAAAATGATTTAGGGTTTCACCTTGATCTTGTAGCTACTCTCCTTGATCTACCAAAGTATGTGATGAACTTGGGATGCATGAACTATGCTAATCTCACTCTCTTTTTCTCTCTAAGCTCTCACTTTGTGTTCTTGCTTGGGAGAAATGAAAGAAGGAGATGAAAAGAAGAAATGAACTTGAAATGAAATGAAAGGATAGAATACTTGCAAGTATAATGCTAAATTAGAATTCATGCTATTATCCCCCACATCTTTCTTACCCATTGGATATAAGAGTTCACCTTATCCCTTTCATTTAGCCTTAATCTTATCTTTAAGTGTGCTAATTAGATTTTCCACCAATGAGAGCTTGACAACCTTGTCCTTTGTGTAAGAGTTACCAAATAAAGCAAGTTGATTGACATAATTTCATGCCTTAAAAGGCTTAATAGGGCTTAATAGGTAATAAACATAGTTTAACAATTTTAATATGTATTACCCTAATTGTTTATTTAGGGTTTCTATTTCCAATCTTATGAAATTTAATTACTTACACATATCTCTTTAACTTGTAACCTAATTAGGCTAATAAAATTCAAATCTATTTAATGCAATATTGGGTCATTTAATTTAACCCAATGATTGATTAATTAATTTGCCACACTATTAATTACTACACCCATGATCAAATAAATAATTGGTCTTAGTTCCTTAATTAAATAAGCTAATCAATTAGAAATTGATTACTAATTGAACTATTAAATTTTATTATTCAATGTGACAATATTCTCATTAATTAATACTTTTATTAATTAATCTACTCAATTCAATATATTAACTATATTCAATTTACTTGCATGATTAATTAGTAACAACTTTTATCAATTTAATTGATATTAAACCTTAGGGCTTGTTCACTAATTTAACTATACTATTAGTGACCCCCTTTACTCAACTTAAAACAATTCATCACCCATGATCGAATAAATAATTGGCCTTAGTTCCTTAATTAAATAAGCTAATCAATTAGAAATTGATTACTAATTGAACTATTAAATTTTATTATTCAATGTGACAATATTCTCATTAATTAATACTTTTATTAATTAATTTACTCAATTCAATATACTAAGTATATTCAATTTACTTGCATGATTAATTAGTAACTACTTTATCAATTTAATTGATATTAAACCTTAAGGCTTGTTCACTAATTTAACTATACTATTAGTGACCCCCTTTACTCAACTTAAAATAATTCATCACCTAGTCATGTAGGCTACCAATGCACACAAAAGGTTCAAATAAGCACACAAACTAACTTATTAAAAATTTAATTTATATATTTAATTAATAATGACGTTTAAAATTCACGGGCACTACATCCCTCCCCCCTTATAAAAATTCCGTCCTCGGAATTGCAAAATAAGGTTACTCAAATAGAAAAGGATAATTTGCTTTCATCTTCTCTTCGAGTTCCCACGTAGCTTTTTCGACTGCGTGATTCCTTCAGAGAACCTTGACGGAATAGATGATCTTATTCCTCAGTTTCTGTTCCTTCCTATCGAGTATCTGAACAGGAATTTCCTCGTACGATAAGTTCTTTCTCGACTTGGATTGGTTTCATACGAGATAACGTGCTTGTAGTCTGGTTTATATACGGCCGCAACAGTGACACATGAAACACGTTGTGAATGTGCTCAAGTTTAGGAGGTAACGCTACCTCGTACGTCACTTCGCCAATTCGTCTTAATACCTCGAACGGTCCTATGAACCTAGGGCTCAATTTGCCCTTCTTCCCAAAACGGATCTTCCCTTTCCAGGGAGATACCTTCAAAAACACAAAGCTACCAACTTCAAAGTCTCTCTTCTGACGATGTGAGTCGGCATATTTCTTCTGGCGATCCTGAGCTGCTACCAGACGATTCCTGACCAGTTGTACTGTATTTGTAGTTTGCTGCACCAATTCAGGTCTCAACAGTCTTCGCTCTCCAACCTCGTCCCAACACATCGGGGTTCGGCATTTCCTTCCATATAGCGCTTCGTACGGTGGCATACCGATACTAGCGTGATAGCTGTTGTTGTAAGTGAACTCCACCAGTGGCAATGGTCATCCCAGATGCCCTTTAAATCCATCACGACCGCCCGAAGCATATCTTCTAAGGTCTGAATCGTTCGCTCGCTCTGGCTGTCAGTTTGAGGATGATACGCTGTACTCAACCTCAACTGTGTTCCCATTCTTGCCTGCAGACTTCTCCAAAAATTTGACGTGAAGCGCGAATCTCTGTCCGATACAATAGATACCGGCACTCCATGACGCGATACAATCTCCTTGACGTAAAGTTTTGCTAATTGTTCCAGATTGTACCGTATCTTAATTGGAAAAAAATGAGCAGACTTGGTTAGACGATCCACAATTACCCAGATAGCGTCTAAACCCTTATGAGTTGGTGGCAGTCCCACCACAAAGTCCATTGTGATGTGCTCCCACTTCCACTCCGGAATCTCTAATGGTTGAAGTAATCCGCTCGGTCGTTGGTGCTCTGCTTTAATCCGCTGGCATGTCAGACATCGGCTGACGCACTCCGCCACTTCTCGTTTCATATTCAGCCACCAAAAATTTCGTCGCAAATCCTGGTACATCTTTGTGCTCCCGGGATGTACTGAGTACTTCGTGCTATGAGCTTCCTGAAGGATTTCTTCCCTCAATTCCAGATCCAACGGTACCCAGACTCTCCCTTCAAACCTTAGCAATCCAGTGCTATCAATCTTTTACTTAAGCTCCTCGCCTTCGGCAATTCGCTTCTTTATTGAATCACAATCCTCATCCTTTTCTTGAGCCTCCTTAATCTGATCCAATAGGGTCGGGCTCGCTGTCACTGTGAACAATTTCCCGTCCGCCTCCATCGAATACTTAACCTCCAATTCCAGACGTTCGAACTCCTTTATCAACTCTGCTTGAGTCGTGAGCCTCATTAATTTCTCTCTGCCTTTCCTACTCAGGGCATCTGCCACTACATTTGCTTTGCCCGGATGGTACAGAATCTCACAGTCGTAATCCTTGATCAATTCTAACCATCGGTGCTGCCTCATATTCAGCTCCTTCTGAGTGAAGATATATTTCAGACTTTTATGATCTGTATATATCTCGCACCTCTCTCCATATAAGTAGTGCCTCCAAATCTTCAAGGCGAGTACTACTGCTGCTAACTCCAGATCATGAGTCAGGTATCCCTTCTCATAGTCCTTCAGCTGACGTGAAGCGTACACAATGACCTTGCCATGCTGCATTAGTACACAACTGAGGCCTTTGTGTGACGCATCACTGTATACTACAAAACCCCCAGTGTCGTCCGGTAAAGCCAACACTGGTGCTTGGCTAAGTCTTTTCTTCAGCTCCATGAAACTCTCCTCGCACTTCTCCGTCCAAACGAACTTTACCGTCTTTCTGGTTAGATTGGTCAACGACGATGCTATCTTCAAAAAATCCTGGACGAATCTCCGATAGTATCCCGCTAACCCTAGGAAACTCCTGATCTCCGTCGGCGTCCTCGGCTGCTCCCAGTTGATAATGGCTTCCACCTTTGCTGGGTCTATCGAAACACCATCCCGGTCAATGACGTGACCTAGAAACTGCACCCTTTGCAACCAAAATTCACACTTTGAAAACTTCGCATACAACTTCTCCCTTCTTAATGCCTCCAAAACAATCCTTGGATGTTCAGCATGTTCTTCCTCTGTCACTGAATATACCAAGAAGTCATCGATGAATACTACCACGAACTTGTCCAAGTACTGCTTAAACACTCTGTTCATCATATCCATGAATGTCGATGGTGCATTTGTTAGTCCAAATGACATTACCAGAAACTCGAAATGTCCATAACGAGTTCTGAATGCCGTCTTCGGGATATCCTCATGTCTCACCCTTAACTGATGGTAGCCTGTCCTTAAATTAATCTTTGAAAAGTATTTTGCTCCCTTGAGTTGATCAAACAGATCGTCTATTCTGGGTAGCGGGTACCTGTTCTTAATCGTAACCTTGTTCAATTCCTTGTAATCGATACTGATCCTTAACGATCCATCCTTCTTCTTTACGAACAGAACTCGCGCTCCCCATGGTGACACGCTCGGTTTGATATAACCTTTATCCAACAGTTCTTGCAATTGAACCATTAGCTCCTTCATTTCTACCGGTGCCATGCGATACGGCGCCTTCGATATTGGTGCGGCTCCCGGCACCAAGTTAATTACAAATTCTACCTCCTTTATCCAGCGATAATCCCGGAATTTCATCTGGAAAGACATCTGTGAATTCCCTTACGACAGGTATCTGACTTGGTTCGCCCTCGACTCGACGAGTATCAACTACGTGAGCCAAATAACCTATACAACCCTTCCTCAGAAATCTCTTAGCTTGCATCATCGTTAGACAACAAGATTATCTCGGCGATTTACTACCATAGAATACTACATTTGACTTATTAGAAGTCTTCAGGTGTACACACTTCTTTTTACAGTCGATGACTACTCCGTGAATCGATAACCAATCCATTCCAAGGATCACATCGAACTCCCCCAAACGAATCGGTATCAAATCCACCAGCTGAGCTTAAATCCTCGTAACTCGGCACAACAATTCCTATGAATGCATTCTACGGGGATAATTTCCTTGTTTACTACTTCTACGTTCATAGGGTATTCTAACTTTTCACGAGGTAAGTCTAACCGTTTAGCAAATTCTTCGGAAACAAAAGAGCAGGTAGCACCCGAATCGAATAACACATAAGCATTTATATCATTGATTGGGATGATACCTGACATCATGTCCTTGGACCCCACGACATCCTTCCTTGTGCCCATCATGGCTTTTCTGATCTTGGTTGTGCTTTGTCAACGCTTCATTTCCTCCTCGGCAACGATTGCTTCCTTAAGTAACGTAGGAAATGTGTTGATCTGTAAAACCACAACCTTACTATACGCCCAGGGCTTCAACCCTTGATCAAATCTCTTCGCTCGCCTAGCTCCGGTGTCCACTTTGTGTGGATCAACCTAGCTAGTTTGTTAAACTTCGTTGCGTACTCTGCTACTGACATATCATCTTGCTTCAGATCCAAGAACTTTATCTCCATACTTGCCTGCGTGCTTTCTAGAAAGTAATTTTTTTGAAAAACAGCTCCTTAAAACGAGTCCACGCAGTCGCGTCTTCCCCAGTTCGGCTTCTATTCGCCTTCCACCAGTAATTTGACTCACCCTTCCTCATGAAAGTGGAAAACGAAGTCTTCTGTTCCTCGGTCACTCTTGCGACCTTGAAAACTTTCCCCATTTTTTCTACCTATGTCTGGGCTTCACTCGAATCCATATTCCCACGAAACTCCGGTGGTCCTAGTAATTTGAAACCCGTAAAGTTCGTCATGTGATTTCATGGCCAACAACCGCAATGGCTGGTCTGCCTTGCATCGTTTCCTCTAACAAGTTCGCAAAGGTCCTCTTGAGGTCAGTCTGACCCTCCTCGTTATTCACTGACTCTTCCACCCTCGTGTATCGGGGTTGTCTCCTTGACGGCATTGTTTGTTCTAAACAAAACCTTACATAAATCCTTCTTGTTTTACACATCGTGCAAAATTCTACTGATGTTATCATTTAAGAGTCAAGGCACAAATCGATCACAATCAATCATGTAATAATAATACCACATTTATATTCATACACCCTTTAGTGTGTCAAACACTTATAATTCTGGCATATTCCTATAAATGTTAACTATCCCATTAAGACACAAAAGATGGGATTAATAAGAACTGCATTCCCCTAGATCTGAAAAGTGGGAATGTATCATCATCATATCAACTCAAGGCACCTTTAGTAAATACTAATAAGCTCATCTTAGTACCTCGTACTACTTACATCATATAGCATTCCTGATATCCACTTATCCCTCTGTTACTAACAACAAAATGGGATTCACATAACTATTCCACAACTTACACAAAGTTGGGACTTACAACAGATATACTACTAGCTGTACAAAAACTGAGATTCACATTTCTTACATGCATAGATATACTAGTACATATACATTGACTACTATTCTTCATTCATTACGACTCACAAAAGTCTTATAACTCTCAGACTTGACCTTTCTTTCTTTCATTTCCTCCACATATTCCTTATATCGGGCTCCAATTGATCCTTCTTAGGGATTTCTATTATCTCATCATTCAGTTCCATCTCTAGATACTTTTTCCAGATCAGACACTAAATCTACCCTTGGTTCATTTCTTATAATCTCTCCGTTGTCTCTCCTTTCTAATCATCAAAACAATCTAAATTGTCATCAGTCATCTCTTAATTTATTCATTTTTTTGCATATAACATCATTCATCTCAATACTCTCAACTTTTGCTTAACAACTCTATATGAGTTCATTACCTTTGTCTCACCTGGCATTCCACCATAAAGCTTAATAACTTAACTAACACTTCAAAATATCGATATATTCATTATTTATCGAATTAATCATTTCCTTCTTGCAAACCTTAACCCAACAGATTCTAAGGTACCCTCTCTTCATCACAAAGAAACTCTATACCACATCACTCCAATATCTTATCTAATGAGTAGCCACAAAAATTAATCAATAGCCACAGAATTGATCAATAGCATCAAATGATTAATCTAATTACCTCGAATATCTATAACTCCAGCTTACAATGGATCGTCCATACTTAATGGTCTTCACTTTACCATATTATCTCATCAATACACATTCCTCAAATTATCCACAAGCTTAATAACACCAACGTATGATCCAAATCCTCAATTTTAAGATCATAATAAATTTCTACCCAAAAATAACTCTATATGAGTTATATCCCCTTCTATTCAATCTATATTCTCTCAGGTTATAGCCTAAGGACTCTTTCTCCTAAGGGTTATAACCTATAGCTCTGATACCAACCTGTGACACCCCCAAATGCGGGTCTCCAAATACCCGGATTTGGTCATCACGATCCAACATAAACATCCACCTATAACAACATATGGTATCTAAAATGCGGAATAAAATAAACATACGTTGTTCATTACAAGGTGTTACTAGTCCCAGAATACGATTAACCTTAAATATTTACACAATCCATACCCTAAATAGCTATCAGGGTTTAAATTACATTAATAGTAATTAACTAACACATGAATCTAAAGTCTGCTACGAGAAGTCTATCATTTCATCTTTTCTTTCCCTTTGTTCTTCCCTGACGTCTTTGGTTTAGCTGCAATGAAGTCATGATATAGCAAGAATGAGCAACGAGTTTGCCCAGCAAGTTTAAAGTGCAACAATAAAGATATATCATGATGAAGGGATATTAAAGGGATTTCAACAATAGAATAATCAGAAGCAAGAACATTAAATGCTTTTAGAACAATTGACAGTCAAATAGACTTTGAACGATAACTTCCAGAGGAGTCAATAGCTGGTTGACCCTCTGGTTACTGGCTACAGAATAACGTACTTGAGGGGATCAGCCTCGCGTACCCTATGTATATGCATAACACTTAATTCTGCTATTTGTACCTTATATACGGTACGTGGGGTACTCCCCTAGAAAATAAAGGGGTGTTCATACAGTCTAAGAATCCTTACCATTGATTGGTTCGGATAGCTTTTATAAACTCTCACATAATTGTCTGACCGAACAAGGGTTCAGACTTAACCATGAATGGTTTATAAATTTCTGAATTTAAATATACGAATTCAAATGCACAAATGTCAATAAATATACAGATGTGGAATAATTTTAAAAGTAATTAGACCACTTAAAGCGTGCTCGGAAATAAGATTCAAGCTTAAAGAATAACTTGCAACAATATATACCTTTTTGCACGAATTAAAACAATGCATAAGGTTTAAAAGCTTGCTCAATGCAAAAATTGAGTGAGAAGAACTTGCAAAAATGAAAGAAGTTTAGGGTTAGGAACTTGCAATATTTAAAGTTTCGGAATAGAGAACTTGCCTGTCTGCTCAGCTACAAGTAATTCTAGCTTTAACTAATTGGCCTTGAAGAACCTAACATTGATAACGTCGATCTACCAATTAGTACTGCGTAGTTGTATATCGATACGCTTACTTATGCTATTTATTTAACAATTAAGCAAATCACATAGCACACATAAGTTAATAAACTATCGTAAATCCTATAAAACACTTAATATTATCAATCCTGATAATATTTAATTCACCTCTTGGTATTATTAGTCCACTAATAACACTTTTATTCGTTTACTAATGTTATTAACATCTTAATAATATTTTAATCATCCAATAATACTTTAATCTAATATTATTAATCTCTTAATAATATTTTTAATTCTCATATCATTAATAATATTTTAATCTAATATTATTAGCCATTTTAATAACATCTTAATCATTTTATTAATGCTTAAAACAAATATTATTACCCATTCAATAATATTTCCATGAAGTTTTAACCTTAATATTTCTTTGTTTACTAAAAAAATATCGAATTCTTATATTACAAATATCATAGTAATATTTTAATAAGTTATTAGGCGAATAAACAATTTATCCTAATTGTTTTACCCTTTATTAAACAACTCCTTTACTACCCATAAAAGGTCATAAATATTATTTCTCATTAAATATTACCAAAATACCCCTCAATAGTTAGAATATATAATATTAGGAGTGTCCAAGCTTAAAAATCACATTTTCCTTATTTATGACATCATTTAACCATTTATTTTCTTTTAACCATAACTATAACATTATTATGAAAAATAGCAAATAGGCTCTGAAAATTATTATTCTCTGGATCTGGATAGTATATGATCCAACAATGATCCACCAATTTTCCTGGAATTTTAGAAAGTGATTTACTATATTTAAAGTACCCAAAACCTCCGAATCTTGTTACATTTTTCATAAATCGAGTTTTGCTCCGAAAATTCTAATATTTTCAGGGTACACTCTCATAATATACATAAACATACTGTAAAAATTTCATATGTTTTCAAGGTATACACAGTGATAAATCCGGGTATAAATATTTAGGAGTCCTTCACGGTAAAAGCCATTACACAAAAACTACATATCAAAACGTGTTCGTTCTTTTTCCTACTTGTAGATAACTTCTTAAGGTACCTCTATGATTTTTCCCAGATTTTTAAAAGATTTATAACTGGCCGAAACAACCTTTGGAAAAATGAGGACAGCAAGCTTTTAGGGTTTTAAAGCTTTAAGTTTTATAGCTGGACTGTTTTGGGAAAATAGCCCCCAAGGCTTCAAAATTTATTGGATTTGTGTTCTACCACTTGGGTTTACTAGCTAACTCATGTATCTAGCACCCCCCTTTAACGGATCACAAATCCAAGTTGTAGATCTCAAGTTATGGGTGATCCAAGTGAAGAAAAGCTAAGGTTTTTACCCTTTAAGAACATAAGTTCCTTTTCTTCCTTTGAATCTCCATTCTAAACACTCAAGAGGATTAGATCTATACATAAAGCATGAAGATCTAATGATTCTTGAGTCTTAGAACAAAATCTCTCAAAAACTATGAAAATAAAACAAAGTAAGAAAGAAGAAAATGATTTAGGGTTTCACCTTGATCTTGTAGCTACTCTCCTTGATCTACCAAAGTATGTGATGAACTTGGGATGCATGAACTATGCTAATCTCACTCTCTTTTTCTCTCTAAGCTCTCACTTTGTGTTCTTGCTTGGGAGAAATGAAAGAAGGAGATGAAAAGAAGAAATGAACTTGAAATGAAATGAAAGGATAGAATACTTGCAAGTATAATGCTAAATTAGAATTCATGCTATTATCCCCCACATCTTTCTTACCCATTGGATATAAGAGTTCACCTTATCCCTTTCATTTAGCCTTAATCTTATCTTTAAGTGTGCTAATTAGATTTTCCACCAATGGGAGCTTGACAACCTTGTCCTTTGTGTAAGAGTTACCAAATAAAGCAAGTTGATTGACATAATTTCATGCCTTAAAAGGCTTAATAGGGCTTAATAGGTAATAAACATAGTTTAAACAATTTTAATATGTATTACCCTAATTGTTTATTTAGGGTTTCTATTTCCAATCTTATGACATTTAATTACTTACACATATCTCTTTAACTTGTAACCTAATTAGGCTAATAAAATTCAAATCTATTTAATGCAATATTGGGTCATTTAATTTTAAACCCAATGATTGATTAATTAATTTGCCACACTATTAATTACTACACCCATGATCAAATAAATAATTGGTCTTAGTTCCTTAATTAAATAAGCTAATCAATTAGAAATTGATTACTAATTGAACTATTAAATTTTATTATTCAATGTGACAATATTCTCATTAATTAATACTTTTATTAATTAATCTACTCAATTCAATATATTAACTATATTCAATTTACTTGCATGATTAATTAGTAACAACTTTATCAATTTAATTGATATTAAACCTTAGGGCTTGTTCACTAATTTAACTATACTATTAGTGACCCCCTTTACTCAACTTAAAACAATTCATCACCCATGATCGAATAAATAATTGGCCTTAGTTCCTTAATTAAATAAGCTAATCAATTAGAAATTGATTACTAATTGAACTATTAAATTTTATTATTCAATGTGACAATATTCTCATTAATTAATACTTTTATTAATTAATTTACTCAATTCAATATACTAAGTATATTCAATTTACTTGCATGATTAATTAGTAACTACTTTATCAATTTAATTGATATTAAACCTTAAGGCTTGTTCACTAATTTAACTATACTATTAGTGACCCCCTTTACTCAACTTAAAATAATTCATCACCTAGTCATGTAGGCTACCAATGCACACAAAAGGTTCAAATAAGCACACAAACTAACTTATTAAAAATTTAATTTATATATTTAATTAATAATGACGTTTAAAATTCACGGGCACTACAGATGACCTGGGATGTATTTGTTAAAGATGTTGTAACCCTTTAATGGGAGATTTCTATTTTAACTAAGAGTTTTCAATTATATTTGAATGGGTAGTTAGATGTGATGTGATGTATTTGGTTAGTGAACACCAAATCCTGTGGAAATGAAGTACCCGGATTTGGGGGTGTCACAGGTTGGTATCAAAGCTGTAGGCTATGAACCTTAGTTGGGGAAACCTTAGGGTAGTAGCCTTTAGAAGATAGAGAACATAGTGGTGATAAACTCTTATCGAGTTCTAAGGAATGAATTAAGGAATTTATTAAAGATAATAAGAGACTTTATGTGCTATGTGTTTATGTGTTAACAACCTATGTGTTGCGACTAGTACCGAGTATTAATTAAAACTTAAACCTTGTTGACAGGATGTCGGATGTTGGAGGATTCAGTCAGCCTAGGGAGATTGAGCCCCGAGTGGTTGGAGAGGAGGAGCCCCGTGATATCCATGTTATCCGGGAGCAGTTGATACAGAGAGAGCCATCTCCATTGATCACTGTTGTGGGTCAGGAGCATGAGCCTAAGACTGATTCAAAGGAGGACTCTGAGGATGTTGAGACAGAGGCTGAGGAGGATGATGAGGATCCTGAGGAGGTACCTCTTAGCTCTATCGATGTTGAGATGTACGATGCATTGTATGATCGTACCATAAAGTTGCAGGATAGAGTCAGAGACTTGGAGGGACTGGCAAATAGACGTCAGACTCTTATAGACCAGAAAAACGAGAAAATTAAGGATCTTGATATACGTCTTGGAGACGTGGAGTGGAAGTTAGTTCAGGCAGAAAGCTAAAAGAAAGACCTTTTAGCTGAGAATGAGATGTTAGGTTTGTATATAGCGCGAATATGCAATCAAATTACATAAATAGTGCGGAAGCGTAATAAAACGGATTTTAAAATTTTTCATACAAACAATCACCATGATCATCCATGTGCTCAATTATCAATTAAACGAAAGAGATAAAGTATGAGAATCATACCCTTGTAGAACCATGCTTCCACAGGTACGAGTTCACCTCCAAATCCTTCGCGTTCTCCTTGAATTCCACCGATTAAATTCCTTCCTTTGATCAACGTTAGCCACCCAAGTGTTTGGCCTCTAGAGGTGATCCACCAAGGAATAATAGTTGTTCAAGAAGATGAGTGTTGGCAAAACCCTAGTTTCTATCTCTATAGAAATTGTAAGTACTCTCTCTCTCTCTCCAATTCTCATGGAAGAGTGTGTAAATTGTCTAACCCCAAATCATGATAAGACTCCTCTTATTTATAAATATAGGGAACCCTCCTAAACTATTTAGGATTAGGGTTTTTATTTTAATTAAACTCCTTTAATTAATTAAACTCCTAATCCAATTAGGAATTTATGAGAGAGTACTTCTATTAATTAATTCCCAATCCCTATTAGGAATTAAATAATAGTAATAGTAATAATAATAATAAGACTCCTCTTATTAATTTATATTTAATATTTCCAAAATGTTAAATAATAAATATTAAGCTATTTAATTTATTCTATTTCCATAGATTAAATTAAATACACTTAACTTATTATTACAATTATGCCATTTACTTCTTAAATAAATATTTTCCTTTTGCGGTGTGACCCTTTAGGTTCTCCATATTAAACCGGTTGTGAATAAATCAATTAGAACAATTCTAATCTTATTTAAATAAATAAATTAAACTATTTAATTTATTTAAATAAATAATATTTATTCTACAATAAGGGTAAGCCCCCTTAGCGATCAACGACTTTTCAGATAATATAGATTTCAACATCAATCACAAAAGAACCTTTCAGTGAATAGTTACCGTACAATTCAATCCTTCTACCATACAATGTCCCAATTAAATATAAGATATGGAATTACTGTCAAGTCTTATTTTATTTAATTATATGTATTTCAATTCTAAAATGCACAGCTCTGATAATGTAAATTAGAAATTCTTTTCTAATTTCATTCTGCTTTGGCCAAAGACTTTTGAGTCATCATTTATCGAATCACATAGGACATTCTCTCCTTTTACTAGAAGTGGTAGATTCTTTGTTGATCATTCACCTATCTCTATGTATAACTTATTATACCCAATCATACCCTTTGATATACCCTAAAGGTCTTAAGGGACATGTCAAAGTATAACTCATCATACACAAGATACTATGATGATCTCAAGTCCAAGGATCACTTGTACTACTATCACTAGAGGAATTTCTATTGACAGGCGAGTAAAACTCCATTAGGTATTCCTTAGCGAGCCACGTTCAGTGAACTTATTCTCTAATAAGCACCTACATACTTGCTTTAGTGTCTCTACACAAATAATTATGAGATCAATCATCCTCTTCATAAGAGCAAGCAACGTATGTACTAATCTATCCGGATTCACTAATCCCCTTTTTAGTAATCCAACGATTAGGAACGATTTTAGTTTGTGAGCTATCTTGAATTTAGATCTCATTAGCATGATCACCATCATGATTCTAAAAGCATTGCTCAAAACTATGGGTTTATCACATTCAATATAACAGCACCATGTAGATAAAGTAAAATGCCTTTAACAAACGAATAAGATTACAAAGTATATGCTACATCATATCAAATATGATTGGCTTGTGTGCATACTAATTTCAATCTCCCACTTGCACTAAAGCCAATCGCCATGGTATCTAATACCCTTCTTCTCTAAGTGACGATCATCCTGCTGTTTGGATAAAGCTTCAGTAAATGGATATGCAATGTTGTTCTTGAGTGTCCACTATCTCTATAGTGACTTCTCCTCTTTCAATGATTCCACTAATCAAATGAAAGTGCCGCAACACATGTTTGAATCCAAGATGAGACTTAGGAACTATTCCTAGTTCTGTAATGAACTTTTTATCCAAACAATCAACTTGCAGCTTCATTTACAGCTATATACTTTGTCTTTATCACTAAACCAGCAACTCTTTGCTGTTTGGAACTTTTCCAATTCACTGCACCACCTTTCAAGGTAACGATTTACCTTAAAATGGATTTTTATCATCTTGGTCAGTCTGAAAAACTTGAGTCTATTTAGCCCTCTAGTTTTAATTCGGACCTACCACGAATTATGATTACATCTTCAATACCGGTTTAGTACTTAAAGATGTTTATCACTGTCTTACAGTGATCTTCTCCAGAATATGATTGTTCAACATCAGGCCTAGTATGTTTATTGCATACATGATAGTAACTCATGCGATCTCTCTTTCAATTGGGGACAATTTTGTGACAGATTCACTCCATGGCTCATCATCTTGAGACCTCTCTTGGAGTTTGTCATGCTAAACGCCTTTAGCATCAAATGAATATACGTTCCTTGGGTCAAGCCGAACATCCTTTTAAATTTATCTATATAGATTTATATCCCCAATTTATAGGATGCTCCTCCCAAGTCATTCATGGAGGAATGTTTAGACAATTTTATCTTTACTGATTGTAGCATTGGTGTGTTATTCCTTGTCAGTAGTATATCAACATATAATACCAAGAATGTCACAGCGCTCCCACTGACCCTTTTGTACACACTAGGTTCGTTCTCATTTTTGATAAAATCAAACTCTTTTGATTGTCTCATCAAAATGAATGTTCCATCTTTGAGAAGCTTGCTTCAATCCATAAATGGATCATTGCAGCTTATATACACGATTTGCTTCAACCTTTTAAACAAATTCCTCTGGATGTATCATACATACATTCTCCTCAAGTCTTCATTGAGGAAGGACGTCTCCATATCCATTTTGCCAGATTTCGTAATAAGCTACAATCACAAGCAAAATCCAAATGGACTTGAGCATTACCCGCTAATAAGGTTTTATCACAGTCAACTCCTTGACTTGAAAAACCTTTTAAACAGGTCTGGCCTTATAGGTCTCCACCTTGCCATTTGCCCCAGTCTTTCTCTTAAAGACCCATATTCACACTCTAGGCACTATGCCCTTTTTGTGGAGTAACCAGAGTCTATACTTGGTTCTCTTACATGGAGTCCATTTCGGATTTCATGGCCATCTGCCATTTCTCTGAGTGTCTTCTACTCATAGCCTCATCGTATATAACTGGATCATCATCCTCTATGATGCGTACCTCATCATCATCCTCTATGATGAATCCATACCTCCCAGGTATCTTCGGTACTATTCTAGATTTACGATTCGGTTGTGGTACAATAGGTCTATCTACAGGTTCCTCGGTTCGACTTAAAATGCTTTGTGGTTCTTGAACTCCTTCAAGATCTATTACCCTCCCACTAGCTCCTTCAATGATAAACACCTTTATCTAAGAAGGCAGCGTGTAGGATTATAGTAATAATACCCTAAACTTTCTTTAGGATATCCCACAAGTCTGCACTTGTCAGATTTTGTCCCAAACTTATCTTTGAAACCTTTTCACATAAGCTGGACAACCCCTTATCTTAACATACTTAAGAATAGGAATCCTCCCTATCCATAACCTTTATGGAGTCTTAGGGCTAGACTTTTGAGGTTACCTTATTTTGTAGATATGCAGCCATTTCTAGGGTATAACCCCAGATGGATACTAGAATGTCGGTAAAAATCATTATGGACTGCACCATGTCCAACAAGGTACAATTTCTCCTTTTAGATACACCAATCAATTATTGCGTATCAGGAGGTCTCCATTATGAGAAAATACCATTTTGAGATGATCTAGAAACTCATTGCTCAAGTATTCTTTCTTCGATCTGATCAAAGAATCTTAATACTTTGTCAATTTGTTTCACTTCTGAATTCTTTGAACCTTTCAAATGATTCAGACTTGTATTTCATCAAATACACATATTCAACTCTTTGAATGATCATCTCCTTTTCTTTTACTAGTTTGTTCAATTTACAAAATTATTTTTTCATGTAAGTCAAGTTTACAAAATCTATCAAGTGATATTTCAGTTTCATACAAAACATTATATATCATTATAAATAGAACACTAATTGTTCTTAAATATAATACTAAAACTTCCTTGTCCAACAACGGAAGTAATAATGTTTCTAAAGAGAACTGGAACATAATAACAACTTATTAACTTAATAGACTTGCCCGTAGGCAATACTAAACTATAAGTTCCTATGGTTAATGCAACAACCTTTGCTCCATTCCCACACATAAGATTACTTACTCTTAGTTTAGCTTTCTACTTCTGCTTAGTCTCTGCATTGGATTGCATACGTGAGAACTACAGCCGGTATCCAATACCCAAGTAGAACCTTGACTTACAGAAAGATTTATTTTTAATCATGAACAAACTTATATCTGTAACCGAAACTTCACTAAGCTTCTTCTGGTTAGCCTCTGCAAGATGCTCCTTACAGTTTCCTTTCCAGTGTCCAGGCTTATTGTAGTGGAAGCAAACTCCTTTGCTATCTGCATCAGTCTTGTTCTTATTGTCCTTTATTTTTGCCTTTCCATTTACCTTCTTTGAATTGTTCTTCTTTTAAGAAGATCCTTTGGCCCTCTTCCGCTTCCTGGAAGAATCATCTACTAGTAAGACTTGGTCTTTCTTGGTTGAAAAATGACTCTTTACAGTTTTCAACATGTTTAAGCAACTCAGGCAGGCTGACATATAGCTTGTTCATGTGGAAATTCACAACAATTTATGAGAAAGAGTCCGGAAGTGATTGCAAGATCAAATTTTGGACCAACTCTCCATCCATTAAAACCTAGTTGTCCCAATTGTTCAATCATATTGATCATTTTAGGACATTTGTCTATACTGTAGTGCCATCGGTCATTCTAGATCGGAAGAGCTCCTTAGATATCTGATATCTAATAGTCCTACTTTCCTCACCCTTCAACTCCTTGAAGGTGCAGGAGTATAGTAGGAGCATCCATAGTTTCATGCTGACGCTGAAGCTCGTTACTCATGGATGCGAGTATGATGCATTTGAGCCAACTGTGCATCATCTTACTACTTTCTAAAAGTAGCAATCTCTTCCTCAGAGGCATTGTCTGCAACCATTGCAGGGATAAGCGTATTAAGGACATAAGATAGCTTTTCAGCTTTGAGAACTATTCTCAAATTTCTTAACCAGTCCGTTTAATTTGGTCCGGTATTAGCATTAATATGCTCCGCAGTGATAGTAAATTAGACATTGTAAAATTCTGTAAATGAATTTGTAATTTAACAACATTTTAGCATACATTCATTTAATTAATTACCAAAATAAATTAGGTCTTTATTTTAAATTGGTATCTCCCACTACTTTCATCAAACCATATTACCCTCATTATATAATTCGACAAATCTAATTAAAGATTTCCTAGTGAGAATAAGGATCCCATTTCAAATGTATATAGCCTTGTGTGACACAACAAACTATATATAAATAAATAGGTAGACAACTATTGTCAATTACATCACTATGTAACTCCTTGTATTTTGCCTCTTAGATTATTTTGATCAAGTGTGACACATCCAAATCAAAATTATCTAAGTTAAGTCCAACCTAGCACTTCCATATATTCGAAAGAAAAACACTGTCCTTGTGTGACACAACAAAACAGTATCATTCAGTCTATGTATAAGCATCAAATGTGATAAAGCAACATCTTAAATATTTAATATTTGCTTTGTGTGACACAACAAACTCATATTAAATATTTAATACTCTATCGCTTTACCATGCTAGAAGGCGACGTTCGATATTCCAAATATCTTTGAACGCTTAGGACTTAATATAATTACTTTGAGGGGTTTGTTATTATTAGTCTCATCTTGTTTAGCGCGCATGCACATATATATATAAAATACGCGTCATATTATTTTTACATGCGAAACATGTTGGATAATATATAATATATATATATAGTAAGCATGCACATATAGAATACTATATTCTACCCGGATTGATTATGGACTTTTATTCTAGTTTGGTTCACTAGAGCCACCAAGTGAACCAAAAGGTCAAACCTAGGGTGCAAGAATTAAATTTAAATATAACTATTACATTTAAACCCGGGCTCCATTACAAACGGGTCTTCAAGCGCTCCTTGCTCCTTTGTCTCCAATTCTTCAAGTAATTCTAGCTAAACCTATTACATAAATTATTTACAATAAATAGAAACCTTGATCAGCAGTCAAGGGGGGTACATAGGAGGAAGATAGAATTTACATCAAGAAAAACTAGAGAAGACGAGGTACGCAGACCCCATTTATAAAAACCCATTCATTCAAGCATCCACTAAAATAAATCCAATCACACATTGGTCAGTAGTCCATAATCAATCCCTATTTATTATCATACATATCTCCATATGTATTAATAAATAACATCAATCTCATGAATAATAAAACCATTCCATATATGCATTGATATCATTTAATGGGTAATTAAAAGTTTACAGAAATCCAATTTTTGAAACAAAATAAACTCTTTTATTTTAATCAAAATTTAAATCATAATAAACTTTTTTATTTTATTTTATCCAATTTTGAATAAAAATAAACTCCTTTATTTTTAATCAAATTCCAAATCAAAATAAACTCTTTTATTTCAATTAACATGGAATCCAATTTTAAGTTCAAAACAAACTCTTTAATTTTAACTTAAAATTATTGGAAAATAAAATATGTTGAATCCTATTCCTTATCAAAATAAACATCTTTATTTTTAAGGAAACATGGAATCCTATTCCATATGTGAATAAACTCCTTTATTCTAGGAAACATGGAATCCTATTCCAAAATAGAATAAACTCCTTTATTCTAGTTAACGTGGAATCTCATTCTAAGTTAAAATAAAACTTTTAATTTTAATTATATTTCAATTCAAAATAAACCTTTTATCTTAATTGAAAATAAATAAAATCAAAATAAAAAAATAAAAAAAAATTCAAAATCTACAGACCGGCGCGTCCGCGCTCCAAAATGAACTAGGAGCGGCGCGGCCGAGCTGCACCCCCAGAAACGATTTCTGGGTTCGGGTACGGCCGCGCTCCAGAATGAACTGGAAGCGGCGCGACCGCGCCGCGTAGCAGACTTCGAATTTTTTTTACGTTGCCCAGAAAATCGATCCAATCGCATACCCATACATACATGGAATCATAATAATTGATAATTAGCACAAGGTTAGGCTTTGATGCCACTATTAGGTTTGTATATAGCGCGAATATGCAATCAAATTACATAAATAGTGCGGAAGCGCAATAAAACGGATTTTAAAATTTTTCATACAAACAATCACCATGATCATCCTTGTGCTCAATTATCAATTAAACGAAAGAGATAAAGTATGAGAATCATACCCTTGTAGAACCATGCTTCCACAGGTACGAGTTCACCTCCAAATCCTTCGCGTTCTCCTTGAATTCCACCGATTAAATTCCTTCCTTTGATCAACGTTAGCCACCCAAGTGTTTGGCCTCTAGAGGTGATCCACCAAGGAATAATAGTTGTTCAAGAAGATGGGTGTTGGCAAAACCCTAATTTCTATCTCTATAGAAATTGCAAGTACTCTCTCTCTCTCTCCAATTCTCATGGAAGAGTGTGTAAATTGTATAACCCCAAATCATGATAAGACTCCTCTTATTTATAGATATAGGGAACCCTCCTAAACTATTTAAGATTAGGGTTTTTATTTTAATTAAACTCCTTTAATTAATTAAACTCCTAATCCAATTAGGAATTTATGAGAGAGTACTTCTATTAATTAATTCCCAATCCCTATTAGGAATTAAATAATAGTAATAGTAATAATAATAATAAGACTCCTCTTATTAATTTATATTTAATATTTCCAAAATGTTAAATAATAAATATTAAGCTATTTAATTTATTCTATTTCCATAGATTAAATTAAATACACTTAACTTATTATTACAATTATGCCATTTACTTCTTAAATAAATATTTTTCTTTTGCGATGTGACCCTTTAGGTTCTCCATATTAAACCGGTTGTGAATAAATCAATTAGAACAATTCTAATCTTATTTAAATAAATAAATTAAACTATTTAATTTATTTAAATAAATAATATTTATTCTACAATAAGGGTAAGCCCCCTTAGCGATCAACGACTTTTCAGATAATATAGATTTCAACATCAATCACAAAAGAACCTTTCAGTGAATAGTTACCGTACAATTGAATCCTTCTACCATACAATGTGCCAATTAAATATAAGACATGGAATTACTGTCAAGTCTTATTTTATTTAATTATATGTATTTCGATTCTCAAATGCACAACTCTGATAATGTAAATTAGAAACTCTTTTCTAATTTCATTCTGCTTTGGCCAAAGACTTCTGAGTCGTCATTTATCGAATCACATAGGACATTCTCTCCTTTTACTAGAAGTGATAGATTCTTTGTTGATCATTCACCTATCTCTATGTATAACTTATTATACCCAATCATACCCTTTGATATACCCTAAAGGTCTTAAGGGACATGTCAAAGTATAACTCATCATACACAAGATACTATGATGATCTCAAGTCCAAGGATCACTTGTACTACTATCACTAGAGGAATTCCTATTGACAGGCGAGTAAAACTCCATTAGGTATTCCTTAGCGAGCCACGTTCAGTGAACTTATTCTCTAATAAGCACCTACATACTTGCTTTAGTGTCTCCACACAAATGATTATGAGATCAATCATCCTCTTCATAAGAGCAAGCAACGTATGTACTAATCTATCCGGATTCACTAATCCCCTTTTTAGTAATCCAACGATTAGGAACGATTTTAGTTTGTGAGCTATCTTGAATTTAGATCTCATTAGCATGATCACCATCATGATTCTAAAAGCATTGCTCAAAACTATGGGTTTATCACATTCAATATAACAACACCATGTAGATAAAGTAAAATGCCTTTAACAAACGAATAAGATTACAAAGTATATGCTACATCATATCAAATATGATTGGCTTGTGTGCATACTTCTTTCATGAGAAGATGAAACTTGAACTCGAGAAATTAAAAAATGATCTGAATGAGGAGTCAGCGGAATGTGCTAGAGCAGAGGATGCTTGGATGAACACCGCTCGACGTGCAGAGATTTCTGAAGAAGGTGAACGGGCAAAGAGGGCTAAGATTGAGGAGACAGACTACACCTTTCAGACAACGATTGATAGGGCCCAGGATCGAGTTCTCCACTATTCAGTTTAATTCGAGGACTTGCCATGGTACATGTTGGATCGAAGGACGATGTTCTGTATCATGGAGGAAGAACGTAGGAAGGCGGTTCGACGCCTTAGTAGGCTGTGATAGGAGGAGTATTCAAGTATATGTGTAAATATTTATGGTAGTTAATGATGTAAATTCCAACGTGATTATACACAATGGAATATGACTATTTAATCCTAAACATTGTTTGATCTTGGGATAGTTGATATAAATAGCAGTGGTGTTATCTTTCTATGTTTAAGACTTTTGAATGAATGAAATATCAATTTTATTTGAAGATGTTATGTGTTAAATGTTTAACCTGAATTGTTTGAGTTAAATGTTGAACACTTAAGAAATTGAGTGATGATCTAATAAGCGCATATTCTTGAATAGAAAATGCCGCCGAGACGCCAACCACGTCAACAAGCTCAGGAGAGCTCTACCAATAACAACAACGACGCCAATGCTAAACTTGTACAACAGTTGGTGAACGTTTTGGCTGGAACACTTGCGAATCAGCCGCAAACTCCACCAGTGACGTCATTTAAGGATTTCAAAGCGGTAGGACCGCCAGAGTTTAGGGGTTCCTTGAACCCGATCGAAGCCCAAACCTGGGTGATGGAAATGGAGAAAGTATTTGACGTTACTAGGGTTAGTGATGACCAAAAGACTGTCTTTGCAACGTTCATGCTTAAGTCAGAGGCCAGCTATTGGTGGCAAGCGAATAAGGTGCGAGGAGGTCAGGGTGTAATCGCATGGGAGAGGTTTAAGGAGATGTTCTTTGAGATGTATTTTCTGACTAGCTCGCGAAATCAAATGGAGATTCAATTCCTGGAGCTGAAGCAGGGTACCATGACTGTACCGGAATACGCTGCGAAATTTAACGAGTTGGCTACGTTCGTAACTTACCAAGTGAACACCGATGAAAGGAAGGCGAGGAGATTCGAACAGGGATTGAAGCTGTGGTTGTACAATAAGGTGTCAATGTTCCAATTGAACACTTTTGCCAGACTTTTAGAAAAGGCAATTATCGCAGAAGGTGGGAGCGATGCTCTGACTAAGTATAACCAGGAGCAGAAGAAGAAGAAGGGTGAAAATGAGAATAACAAAGCGAGTGGTAGTAACAGTGGTGGTCACAATCAGAAGAGAAAGTGGAATGATAATGGATCTGCTGGAAATCAATAGGGAGGTCAGAAGAAGAAGGTGGAAGTGTGTGTTATATGCGGGAAGAATCATGTGGGAATTTGCCTCAAGGGGAAGAGGGTGTGCTACAATTGCGGTCAGGAGGGCCACATAGCACCGAATTGTCCGAATCCAAAGAAGGGCGCTTGTTTCACTTGCGAATCAAAGGATCATCTGGCTAGGGATTGTCCCAAGAAGGCAACAGGAGGAAATAAGGGAAATAGTGGTGGTAGCACGTTAACCATAACTGGATCAGCACCTACAAACCGACCTACCGCTAGGACTTTCAATATGACCGTGCAAGATGCCGTACAGTCTCGCGATGTGGTGTCAGGTATCATTCTGATCAATAATATAGATGCTTATGTATTGTTTGATTCGGGTGCTACTTGTTCATTTACATCTGATGACTTTGCTAAGAACTTAGAATTGCCTAAGGAGGAATTAGATTACCCTTTGAACATAGAAATTGCGAATAGGGAAGTAATTCCTGTTAGGTACGTACACAAGAACTGTAGTGTGGACATTAAGGGAAACATGATGACTGTAGATCTGATCCCAATCAAACTTGGGGAATTTGACGTTATTTTGGGAATGGATTGGCTATTCAATTATGGGGCGATAAATGATTGCCAAAAGAAACGTGTTAACCTTATGACTTCGTCAAAGGTAGTATTTTACGGCAGCAAATCACCTAGACAAGCGAGTTGTCTGATGATGATGCAGGCCAGGAAGTTGTTAAGACAAGGCTGTGTGGGATACTTAGCCTACATAGTAGATACTCGAAAAGAAAGTCTGAAATTAGAAGAGATACCTATCGTAAGGGACTTTGTAGACGTCTTTCCAGACGATTTGCCAGGACTTCCGCCAGATAGGGAAGTTGAATTCGTAATTGATTTGGTGCCAGGAACTGCCCCTATATCAAAGGCTCCGTACCGTATGGCCCCAGTAGAGATGAAAGAATTGATGGTATAACTGCAAGAACTTTTAGATAAGAAGTATATTCAGCCGAGCGTATCGCCGTGGGGAGCACCGATGTTGTTTGTTAAAAAGAAGGACAGATCAATGCGACTTTGCATTGATTAGAGAGAGTTGAACAAGGTCACGATTAAAAATAAATACTCGTTGCCAAGAATCGACGACTTGTTTGATCAATTGAAAGGAGCTAGATATTTATCAAAGATAGATTTGAGGAGTGGTTATCATCAGTTGAAGGTGAGGAAGGAAGATGTACCAAAGATAGCGTTCAGGACTTGTTATGGTCACTACAAGTTTCTGGTGATGTCATTTGGTCTAATGAATGCTCCTGCAGCATTCACGGACTTAATGAACAGGGTGTTTAAGCCATTTTTGGACAAGTTTGTAGTAGTATTTATTGACGATATTCTAATTTATTCCAAAACCAAAGAAGAGCATGTAGAACATTTGAAGGCGACATTAGAAGCGTTAAGAAGAGAGAAGTTGTACGCTAAGTTTTTGAAATGTGAATTCTGGATAGAGCGAGTGCAATTTCTTGGACATGTGATTCACAAAGATGGGATTTCGGTGGATCCGTCAAAGGTTGAAGCAGTGCTTAACTGGGATCAGCCGAAAACACCATCGGAAGTAAGGAGTTTCCTCGGATTGGCAGGTTACTACAGGAGATTCATTCAGGATTTTTCCAAAATCGTGACTCCGTTTACGAATTTGACTAGGAAGACGGTGAAGTTCATTTGGACGGAGAAGTGTGAGGAAAGTTTCCAAGAATTAAATAAGAGGTTGAGTATGGCGCCTGTGTTGTCTCTACCGGATAGCACAGGAAATTTTATAATGTTCAGTGATGCATCGCATAAAGGACTAGGCTGTGTGCTTATGCAGAACGGTAAGGTCATTGCGTATACGTCATGATAATTAAAAGACTATGAGAAGGGGTATCCTACCTATGATTTGGAATTGGTCGCGGTAGTGTTTGCTTTGAAGATTTGGAGGCACTATCTTTACGGGGAGAAGTGTAAAATATATACAGTCCACAAGAGTCTGAAATATATTTTTACATAGAAGGATCTGAACACGCGATAGAGGAGATGGTTGGAATTGATAAAGGATTACGACTGCGAAATTTTATACCATCCGGGTAAAGCGAACGTTGTGGCTGACACCTTAAGCAGAAAGGGTCGGGAGAAATTGTCTATGATTATCACTCAAGAGGAGCTAATTACAGCAATGGCAAAACTAGAGTTGGAGGTAAAATATCCGGAGGATTCTGACGAAAAATTATTTCAATTGGGAACCGGCCCAACTTTGGTGGATAAGGTTAAGGAAGCACAAATTCAGGATGAAGAATGTGATAGAATCAGGAAAAGAATATCTGGAGGTGATGAAGTGAAATTCAAAGTGGATAACGAAGGAGTATTAAGATTCGAGGGAAGAATTTGGGTTCCGCCATTACCAGGGGTTAAAGAGGAAATTTTGAGTGAGGATCATAATTCAAGATATTCGATTCACCCGGGTAGTACGAAGATGTACCAAGATCTCCGACAACATTTTTGGTAGCCGAATATGAAGAGAGACGTTGTCGATTGTGTAGCCAAGTGTTTGACATGTCAGGAAGTTAAAGCAAAACATCAGAGGCCAAGTGGGATATTACAACCGTTAAAAATCCTAGAATGGAAATGGGAGCACATCACCATGGATTTCATAGTAGGTCTTCTGACAACTTAGAAAGGTTTCGACGCAGTGTGGGTTATCGTAGATCGACTGACGAAATCAACACATTTCTTACCGATCAAGATCAGATTCAACTTGGATCAGTTAGCGAAGTTATATGTAAAGGAGATTGTTTCGAGGCACGGTGTTCCAATATCTATTGTTTCAGATAGGGATCCGCGCTTCACATCAAATTTCTGGAAACGACTACAAGAGTGCATGGGAACGCAGTTACGTATGAGTACAGCATACCATCCACAGACCGACGGACAGAGAGAAAGAACAATTCAAACATTGGAGGATATGTTAAGAGCTTGTATCATGGATTTCAAGGGAAATTAGGATGATCATCTACCGTTGGTGGAATTTGCTTATAATAACAGTTACCACGCAAGTATTGGCATACCGCCTTACGAAGCGTTGTACGGCAGAAAGTGCAGGACTCCATTATGTTGGGATGAAGTTGGCGAACATCAATTGCTAGGACCAGAACTGGTACAACAGACTGCAGAAATTGTCAAAGTGATCAGGGCAAGATTGATAGCAGCTCAGGATAGGCAGAAGAAATATGCTGACCAACATCGTAAAAATCGAGAGTTTGAGTCTAGTAGCTACGTTTTCTTGAAGGTATCTCCCTGGAAAGGGAAGATTCGTTTTGGTAAGAAGGGAAAACTGAGCCCGAGGTTTATTGGACCCTTTAAAGTGTTAAGGAGAGTTGAAGAGGTCGCATATGAGGTAGCTTTACCTCCGACGTTAGAACACATCCACAATGTTTTTCATGTCTCGGTGTTACGACCATACAAACCCGACTACAAGCATGTCACAGAGTATGAACCCCTGCAAGTTGAAAAAGATTTATCTTACGAAGAAGAGCCTGTTCAGATAGTTGACAGGAAAGAGCAAGTGCTGCGAAATAAAATTATACCTTCTGTTAAGGTGATCTGGAGGAACCACAACGCTGAAGAAGCTACGTAGGAACTCGAAGATCAGATGATGAGAAATTATCCACAGCTATTTGCTTAGTCTATGTGCAGCGATTCTGGGGACAAAATCTTTGTAAGGGGGGAGAATTTAACGGGACGAATTAATTGAGTCATGATTCTGGGGACAGAATCCTTTTAAGGGGAAAAGATGTGACGAACGAGATTTTTGTAATTTATTTTAAATATTTATTGAATTAAATAAATATTTTTCGATGATTTAATTGTTGAATTAAATAATTAATTGATAAATTTGTGGTAGATTAATTTAATTATATGTGTTACATTAATGAAATTGATGTGGAGAATTTTTATATTCAAAGTATGTGTTTAATTGAGTTTATTTGATTAAATGCATTATTTAAATAAGCATAATGTTATTTCTAATTAATTTAATAATTAATTGGAGATTTAATAATTTGTCATTATTAATAAAGGAGAATTTTATTTATGTGAATATGTGATTTAATGTAGAATTATTCTATTTTATTGAATTGATTTAAATGAGATTATTTAATTGATTAAATATGTGACATGAACTATATTATAAGTAAAATATTAAAATAAACCAAAAGAAGAGTTTTAATAAGCAAGCCAAACGAGACCTTAATGGGGGTTGGAGTCAGTTAACCCATTATGAGATTAACTGACTACCACACTCTACCATTTTATTTGATACGCTGATTCTATCATCAGTTTTTAGAAACCAAAGAAAATTTGGAGTTGAAGAAGAAATTTGGAGAATTGTGGAATTCCTAATCATTTTTTAGCATTCTAAACTATTAATTGAAGGTAATTTCTTAAATCTAAACTTTAATTACATTTTAAATTCTTCCATGAAAGTATTCTGTAAGTTATCTGATAATTGAATCTTATGCAAGAATTAATTGCAAATTGTTTATAATTGTTTAAATGCATGTATAATCTATTATTTAATGTTTATAAATTGTTTAATTGAATTAATTCATGAGATTATGCCTTTAATTGAAAGTTCTGGAATTTACAGATTAGTTATGTATTAATATGAACTATATGTATTAAATTGATACTTGTTTTGCATGTTAATCGGTTAAATTGATGACTAATTATGTTTATGCATGTAAAAATGAAGAAAATAAATGTTAAACAGATTGATTTGGTTAAGAAACGAGTTCACGGTGATTGATTACGTTACCTGTATCCAAACATGTTAATAAAGTATGAACAGTGAAATTTTTAGCCTTTAATTGGTTGTTTAGATTGTTTGTGATGTTAAAAGCACTGTGTATGTAATGGGTTTTGATTTCACAATATATATGATGAATGGGTAGTAATTTAATCGGTGAATTGTGAAAAACTTTGGCCAAATTTGGTATTTTTTTGTGTTCTTCGCGAACTGCAGGAACTGACATTTGGGTCCACTGCCCCGGCGGTGGAAATATACTAGAAATAGCGCCCCGGCGGTGTCACCGCCCCGACGATAGAAATGAACTAATTTGGTCGCCCCGGCGCCCAAAATGAACTGCAATTGTCGCCCCGGCGGTAGAGTCGCCCCGACGGCCTTTTGTAAAGGAAACCACCGCCCCGACGGTGGAACAAAAAAAAAGAGTAAAAAGAAGAGATTAAAAATTTTTTTCTTTCTTTGTGATCATATTATGTTATCGTAGACATATCTAAAGCTTAGACTAATGTATGAAATGAATATTAAAATACTGTGATAGGTGGTAAGCATATACCCATTGATTATCCGGTGACAATTGGGATATTAAAATGAAAATTGGATGAGAATGAATCCTGAAGTGTTTATAATACTGTAACTAATTATTGTTACTGCTTTATAAACCGAATGTATAGGTTGATTAAAGAATGTGAATCTTTAATTTATAGTTTACGTACGAGGCAAGTATCTTATCCTTACTTATTACTTTTACGCAAGTTCCTTAACTCAATTTTTCATTGAGCAAGTTTTAAAACCTTATCTTCCTTTTATGCATGTTCTATATCCTACTTCATATTGATTAAGTTCTTTACCATAATTCATTCAAGTTTATGAATGCAAATATGTTATTCTGATTCCTTTTAAGTAATATTTCAGTTATATAGAGTTTATTCGATTGTATGCCTTGAGATTCAGTCTTTTGTTCTCGAATACCTTTCATATTAAATTATTGAACCTTGATTGACTAGCGAACCCTTATTGATTCGACTAGTCCATAGTTGATGAGCGTTCTAAATTCTAGAAATGTTATTGAAGTAAATCCAAACCAAACTTCCTTTGGTGCAGACTCTGATGTCAAACTAAGATGAACAACCCTTTTATAGGGGATTATTTTACGCGTTAGCGTTTAGATGTTGTGCACATACATGATACAAAGGGCTGATCCCCCTAAGTACGAGAAGTAAGGTCCATATAGTCTTACGATTGTTAAAGGTTTAAAGTAGAAATACTTAATAACCTGGGACATAGTTCGTAGTCTTGTGACCCTCACATGTTCTTTTGATTCTTGTTTTCCCTAATCTTGATTCAAAAGCCGAGAATTCAATTATCCGATATTCATTGATTATTCGCATGTTATTATTATTTTATTGTGTTACTTGCTGGACAATTGTTGCTCACCCTTGCATAATAACATTGCAGCTAAAGTTGAAAAGGTTGATGAGTCATCCACTAGTAAGGGCAAAGGCAAAGCAAACAAGTGATGAAGACTTGTTTTATTTGTTTAAATGATGTTTATGTAATAGACTTAAGTTATGTTTTCGCATTGATGTTTATTTAAGGTTAGATGACCTGGGATTTATTTGTTAAAGATGTTGTAACCCTTTAATGGGAGATTTCTATTTTAATTAAGAGTTTTCATTCATATTTGAATGGGTAGTTAGATGTGATGTGATATATTTGGTTAGTGAACACCAAATCCTGTAGAAATAAAGTACCCGGATTTGGGGGTGTCACAGTTTAAATGTACAGTTCAGGGGATGTTTATTAACCTATTCTAGTAAATGTGATGAAACATTGAGTATGTAATAAGACATAATAACAAGTCTTAATCACATGAGACAATATAATGTGATAATTGAAGAATGATGGGTTATAGAATGCGAATAGTATAAGCTATTAGTAAATATTTTTTCAAAGCTAATCAATGTGGTATTGTGACTTTAAATGGTATGTAGGATTAATTGGAGAACGTGAATTGTAAATTATAGCTTACGCACGAGGCAAGTATCTTATCCTTAACTTATTACTATTACGCAAGTTTTATATCCCTGACTTGTTATTATTATGCAAAGTTCTATAACTCTAATTTCATTGAGCAAGTTCATAAAGCCTGTTCTTATATTGAGCAAGTTTCTTACTCTTCTTTATTCAAGTTTATAATTCCGAATGAGACGTTCTAATTTCTTTGAAGTAATACCTCGGTTATTCAATGTTTATTCAGTTGTATTCATTGAGATTCAAACTTCAATTTAAATATCGTTTACATTATCGTATTGAAACCTTGAATGGCTAGCGAACCCTCTTTGATTCGACTAGTCCATAGTTGATGAGCGTTCTAAATTCTAGAACTATTGTTGAAGCTTATCCAAACCGAACTTCCTTCGGTGCGGACTCTTATGTCAAAGCTGAGACGAACAACCCTATTATAGGGGATTATATTACGTGATAGCATTAAGATGTTTGTGCACATACATGGTATGAATGGTTGATCCCCCTAAGTACGAGAAGTAAGGTCCATATAGTCTTACAACTGGTAAAGGTTTAAAGTAGAAATACTTGATAACCTAGGACATAGTTCATGGTCTTGTGACCCTCAGATATACATTTGATTCTTGTTTTCTAATCTTGATTCAAAAGCCGAGTTTTCTATTGTTCAGTATCCATTGATTACTCGCATGTTATTATTATTATTGTTATACTTGTGGGCAATTGTTTGCTCACTCTTGCATAATAACATTGCAGCTAAGGTCGAAAGAATTGATGACCCCTCTACTAGTAAGGGAAAAGGCAAGGCGAACAAGTGATGAAAACTTGTTTAAATTATTTAAAAGATGTTTATATATAAGACTTATGTTAATTATATTATGTTTCTGCATTAATATTTTATTTAAGGTTAGATGACCTGTGATTGATTTTATTATGATGTTGTAACCCTTTATGGGAGGATTTCTATTTCAGTTAAGAGTTTTCATTTATATCTTTTTTTTTCTTATGGAGAGTTAGATGTGATTTATTTGGATAGTGAACACCAAATCCTGTGGAAATGAAGTACCCGGATTTGGGGGTGTCACAGGTTGGTATCAAAGTCGTAGGTTAAGAACCTTAGGTGGGGAAAAACCTTAGGTAGTAACCTTATAGGAAGTTGGAAATATAGTGGAGATAAACTCTTATTGAGTTCTAAGAAATGAATTTAGAAATTCATTAAAGATAATAAAAGACTTTATGTGTTATGTGCTTATGTGTTATAATTTATGTACTCGCGAGTATCGAATAGCATCATGTAATAATTAAAGCTTAAAACTTTGTTGTCAGGATGTCGGATGTTGAAGGATCCAGTCAGCCTAGGGAGGATGAGCCCCGAGTGATTAGAGAGGAGGAGCCCCGAGACATCCATACCGTCTAGGAGCAGTTGGTATAGAGAGAGCCATCTCTGTTGATCACAGTTGTGGGTTAGGAGTATGAGCCTGAGTTTGATCTAGAGGAGGACTCTGAGGAGGTTAAGGTAGAGGCCGAAGAGGAGGATGAGGATCCTGATGAGTTTCCACCGAGCTCTATCAGTACTGAGATGTATGACGAGCTATATGACCGTAACATAGAGTTACAAGATAGCGTTAGAGAATTGAAAGAGCTGGTAGATATGCGTCAGACCACCATAGAGCAGAAGAATGGCGAGATTGAGGATCTTGATGTACGTCTTGGAGACGTGGAGTGGAAGCTAGTTCAGGCAGAGAGCCAAAAGGAAGAGCTATCTACTGAGGTAGAGAAACTGAAGAGTGACTTGAGAGAAGAGTTAGCAAAGCATGCTAGAGCAGAGGACGCTTGGATGAAGGCTTCTCGACGTGCAGATCTTGCTGAAGATAGTGATCGGGCAAAGAAGGCTAAGATTAAGGAGACAGACTGTAATATTCCGAACCTTAATAAGATTCGTATATGTAAATTATGTGTTTATTAAATGAAATTTCTTATTCCGACTTTGTGTTATATGATAGTATATTTTAATAAAGAATTAGGTCAAATAAAATTTTTTCCGAAGCTGCTTAGTCGTGCTTACACTGACAAAATGATTTGTCGTGCTTACACTGACAACACCAAGAAGCATCTCGGCAAATTATTTTTGTAAGCTGTTGTGTCGTGCTTGGGAATGACAAAGTGATTTGTCGTGCTTCGAAGTTAATATAATATTATATTAACTGATAAAAATCTAAATGAGTTAACTAGGGTTAAAAATGATAAATTGAATTATAAACCCTAATCAGAAAACCCTAATTGATAAACGTTATTCGAATTGACGAACCGAAACCCTAATTGTTACACAAGAATCTTAATTGATATAATTAGATTCTAAGTAATGAAGCATACCAATAATTATGAATCATTTAATTTAGATTAAAACCCTAATTGAAGGATTTAAACCCTAATTCATAAATTAGGAAACCCTAACCCTAATTAAGAAACCCTAATTCTAATTATGATATCCTTAACTTTAAATTATGAAATGTTAAACCTTAATTATGATATATAAACTTAATTTAGGTATTACTAAACATAATTAAACATCCTAAACATGATTTACAAAAATATAAGTTTAATTAGTAAGGAAATAAATCAAAAATAAAACTTTAAACCAATTAGAAAGGGATAAGAATGTAGGATCAAATATTTTATCAACTCTCCAGCACAAGTAGGTGACTAACATCAGATGGCAAGCAACATAAGTAACAAGGGAAGATATTTTTGGAGGCAATTTTTGGAAAAAAGACTTAAAACCCCTAACTTGCAAAGTCCTATAAATAGAAGACCAATCTGATCCTTCAAGCCACGAAAATTTGTAACCTATACACTTATTAATCAAGCCAAAACAAGCCTCTGCAGTAGCAAGATCAGAATCAGAAAGAAGAAATCAAAAATTTGTCAAAAAGGTGCAAAAACCATAATTTTACACTAAATCTTTAAAGTTTTGTTAGATGTTATGTTTAGATGTTTAGGGATATGTAATAACTGAAAGTAGTATGCACTGTAACAATCCGGAATTTTATATTATTTGAAAATATGCATTGAAGTTGAATAAATATTTTTAATTGATTTCATTGGTTTAAATTAACAAGTGATGGAATTATTTTATTTAAATGTGTTTTAATTAAATTTATGTTGGTGTTTTTTTTAACTAAATGAGTTAATTAAATTAGAAGAGTTGTTGGTAATTATAGTCCTAATATTCTAGTTTAATTTAATAATTAAATTAGAAATGTGATGATTCCTGATGATTTATTAAATTGGAATAGTAATTTATTTGTTAAATTAATGTGTTATGTTAGTTGAGTTATTTAATAAAAGTAAGTGTGACATGTGACTATATAATAAGAGAATATAAAAATAATTTAGTAGGTGATTATATTAGCTTAACCAAACATGGCCTTGTGGCCTTTGGTTTATTAAGCTGACAAAACCTTTTATTTTTTTTAACTTACAAACTAAATAATACGCATTATGTTGGGTCAGTTTTTATTTTCACGTATAAGTTACCTTATACTAAGAAGAAGAAAATATAGAGAGGTTGGAAGAGAAAGTTTTAGGAAAATTGAAAGGAATTGGAGGTTCTGTGAATCAAGAGGGGTTCTTAGAGCAATTCTCATCATCTTCTCATCATCTACACAAGCATAAACAAGGATTTAAGGTAATAATTTAACCCTTTTGCTCTTAATCTTTGTGTTCTTGAGTTTTGTAAAAATTAGAGTTTTAATTGATGAATTTGTGAATGATTGTTATATATATATATATATGTTGGAAGGTGTTTATAATTCGTTGTATGTAAGTTACAAACGATTTTCAGAAATTAGATTGTTATAAAACAAGTTTTAAATGGGAAATTTGTGTTCTTGAGGAATATATATGTTATAGTGGTTTTAAAATCAAAAATAACTGCAAATTGAGAGTTGTTTATGATATTACGTTTAAAAATGAAAACAGTGCAAGTGTTGTGGATTGATTTGGTTTAAAATTGAGTAAATGGTGAGTTGTTTCACTAAATGTATGAGTTTTTGGAAAAATAGAAAAAAATTGGTTTTAAATCCTTTGAGTTTTGTTGTTTTGTTTGTTTTAGGTTGTTAGAATTGGTATATGAATGCTTGGTAATGTTTCTAAGAGGTTTATGATAATTAGGTATGCTTGGAATTAGTGTTTGATGCTAAAAATTCGTATTTTTGGGCTTGAGCATTCTGCAGTTCACGAATTGCAGAATTTGGGATTCAGGTTTACCGCCCCGACGGGCTCATTACACTAAGTTTACCGCCCCGTCGGGCTTATTGCACTAGGTTTACCGCACCGGCGGTATCCCCGCCCCAGCGGGGTATTTTGTGAAGGAAACTCCCGCCCCGGCGGGAGATGCAGAAAGTGACATTTTTTTTCCTTTTCTTTTCGGTCATGTATGTTCTCCTATGCATGTTTAAAGCTTAGACTAATGAATTAAATGAATACTAAGATATTGTGATGGATGGTAAGCATATTCTTGATGATTATAAAATATAAAGTTGATGTACCTTAACTTAACATTAAGTTTTAGGAATTCTTAAGTGTGATATTGTTATAACTAAGCTTGTAACTTTTGAAGTGAGATTAATAATCAGAAAACAATTGAGATATTAAGATGATGATGGATGAGTGTTAATCTTGAAGTATTAATGTACGTGAATATTGCAACTAATCATTGTTATTGCTATATAAACGTAATGTGTAGGTTGTTTAATGTACGTGATTTGTAATTAAGAAAACTACGCACGAGGCAAGTTTCTTACGCTTAACTCTTTTATGTTAAACAAGTTTCTAACCCTAAACCTACTTAACGCAAGTTCTTTATTCATATCTTGCCTACAAATACGTAAGTTTCTAAATCCTATTCTTTCAATTAACAAGTTATCATTGTGTATCTCACTTATTATAACATAAACTTCTGACTTTTGGATTCTCGTTGTTCAAAGCTCAAGTTATTTGAAATCATTATTCTAATACCTTGGACATACAATATCTATATCATCGTATATCGTTGTTGTTGATCTTTGATCATAACTTACGTTGTTTAAATCCTATTTTGTTGAACTGAACTCTTGAATGACTAGTGAACACTCATTGATTCGACTAGTCCATAGTTGATGTACGTTTTAAATTCCAGAACAGTTATCGTTAAATTAATCCAAAATCAAACTTTCTTTGGTGCGGACTCGAATGACAAAACTGAGAAGAATAACCCTAGTATAGGGGAAGTACTTACGCGAAAGCGCTGAATGGTTGTGCACAATACATTGTACAACGGGCTGATCACCCTGAGTACGAGATGGTTAGTCCAGATATAGTTTATTAAACTATTAAAGGTTACGACAAACTTACCTGTTAACCTAAGACATGGTTCGTGGTCTTACGACCCTCAGTATATCTTGATTTTCTATTGAGCGTCCAGATGTTTCCATTCTTGATTATTATCAACCGAGAAATTACACCATACAGATAAGTTTATTATTGAAAATGTTCATTATTATCTTGGTGGGCATTTGTTTTGCTCACCCTTGCATACTAAACCCTTGCAGCTAAAGCTTAGAGGACGGATGGGCCGTCTACTAGCAAAGGAAAAGGAAAAATGAACAAGTGATGATGATTTGCTATTATATGAAGACTTGTTTACTTTTACTTATGTGGTTACGTAATTAAGACTTATTAGTTATTTATTTTTCCGCATTTTAAAGATGTAATAAAGGTTAGAAAACCTGGAACTTATTTTGAAAAGCTATGTAACCCCTTTATGGGAGATGTTTTTATTACTCGATTTGCTTTACTTAAATCCTTTTATTTATGGTTAGTTAGTTGTTATGTATGGATAGTGGTTTGAGGTAACCCGGATTTGAGGGTGTTACAGGTTGGTATCAAAGCCGTAGGTTTAAGAACCTTAGGTGGGGAAAACCTTTGGAATTAGCTTTTTAGGAAATCGCAAAGAGAGTGGTGATCAACTCCTAACGAGAATTAAGAAATGAATTAAGGAATTCATTAAAGATAAGAAAACACTCTATGTGCTTATGTGCTTAATATCCAATGAGCTCGCGAGTAGTATCGATTAAGTGATTAAAATATTTTGTTGACAGGATGTTGGAGGTTGGACAAACCAGTCAGTTTAGAGTCGAGGAGATCCCAGTGCTAAGGGAGAATATCCCAGTGCCTAGAGAGGAGGAGGCTAGAGATGTTCATGTTGACAGCGCACAGTTGGTGACTGTGGTAGCACCTGAGCAGAGGCTGGAGACTGTTCAGGAGGAGGAGGAAGATGAGGAGGATCCCGAGGAGCTGATGTACGAGCAAATATACGATGAGAATATAGAACTTCGGGAACAACTCATAGTTTTAGAGGAAGTGTCAAAGACATGTCGAGTTACTATCGAGGAGAAGGGTGAAGAGATCTACGATTTAGAAGTACGTTTGGGAAATATAGAATGGAAATTAGTTCACTCGGAGGGTCAACAGGAGCAGCTGTTGGAAGAGAATGAGAAGGTGAAGACAAAAAATGTGATAGTGAAGACTGAAAATAGAGAACTAAAAACTGAGAATGATGAACTAAAGACTGAGAACGGGCAATTGAAGATTGCGATGGAGGAATTGAAAGAAGCTTTGAAGGAGGAAACTGCTAATGGTATTAGGGCTAAAGACGCTCACATTAGGGTTTCTCAATGCTCGGATCGTGTGCTGAAGGAGAGGTTCGCGCGAAGAAGTTCAAGATCGATGACATAGATTATATTTTCCACACGTCAATGGATAGGGTTCAAGACCGGGTTTACTATTACCCAACTCAATTAGAGGATCATCCGTAGTTTGTGGATCACCGAACTATGGTTCGCATCATGGAGCAAGAACGTGAAGAGGCTGTGCGCTGAGGATTGTCTTCTTAAGTTACGGAAATAATATTATGATAAGTGTTATAAGTTTATGAAGTGTAAATTCCAGCTTATATAAATAATGGGATAAGACGTTAATGATGAAATCCTGAAGTTATTTTTTTTTTAGAAAAATGATGTAAATAGTAAAATGTTATCTTTTGAGTTTGAGAATAAATAAATAAAAGAAGTTTATTGAAAATGATACGTGTTAAGTTTCAACTTTTGAATATTTAAGTTAAGTTTTTTTATGTCATAAGTACTTAAGAAATTTAGCAATTGTCTAAAAAAACATTGTCTTAAACAGAATTATGCTGCGAGAAGAGTTGGACGACCCCGTCAACAACCACCCCCTGAGGGGTCTACTAACAATAATAACAATAATCCACCCAATGCTAACCCAGTGCAGCAACTAGTGAATCTTTTGACAGGAGCTTTTGCGAATAAACCGCAAGCTCAAGCTACGACCTTTAAGGACTTTAAGGTCGTTGGTCCCCCTGAGTTTAAAGGAACGATGAATCCGATTGAAGCCCACACCTGGATAATGGAAATGGAAAAGGTTTTTGATGTTGCTAGGGTTGGGAATGACCAGAAGACTGCCTTTGCAACTTTCATGTTAAAGTCGAAAGCCAGTTATTGGTGGCAAGCCAACAAGATGAGAGCGGGAGAAGGTGTCATACCGTGGGATCGATTTAAGGAGATGTTCTTTGAAATGTATTTTCTGGCTAGTTCACAGAACCAGATGGAGGTTTAGTTTCTCGAACTTAAGCAAGGAGCGATGACAGTGCTAGAATACACGGTGAGATTCAATGAATTAGCGAGGTTTGTGCCATACCAAGTTAATACAGATGAGAGAAAAGCTAGACGATTTGAGCAAGGATTGAAGCATTGGCTTTACAGTAGGGTTTCTATGTTTCAACTCAACACTTTTTTGACGGTGTTAGAGAAAGCAATAATAGCTGAGAGAGGAAGTGATGCGCTGAACAAATATAATCAGGAGCAGAAAAAGAAGAGGAATGAGACTGAGAATAAGCCGAGTGGTAGCAACGGAGGAGGAAACCAGAAACAGAAATGGAACGATGGTGGTTCTATTGGAAGTCAGCAGAGTAACCAGAAGAAGAAAACTGAGGCTTGTGCAACTTGTGGTAAGAACCACGCGGGCGTGTGTCTGAAAAGGAAGAGAGTTTGTTACAACTATGGGCAAGAGGGCCACATTGCTCCAAACTGCACTGCTCTAAAGAAGGGCGCCTATTTCTCGCGTGGATCAAAAGACCATCTTGCCCGTGATTGTCCAAGGAAGGCTACTAGTGCAGGAAGTGGAGGCAAAGGAAACAACAGTGGAGGTGCATTAACTATTTCTGGGCCAACTACAACAAATCGCCAGACTGCTCGCACTTTTAATATGACGGTCCAGGATGCGATTCAATCCAAGGAGGTGGTGGCAAGTATCGTACCAGTAAATAATTTGGGTGCATACGTACTTTTTGATTCGGGTGCAACTTGTTCTTTCATTTATAATGATTTTGCTGAGAAATTGGAGTTACCCCGAGAAGAGTTAGATTTTCCCTTAAGCATAGAGATTGGCAATAGGGAAGTAGTACATGTTAGGTATGTGTACAAAAATTGCGAGGTGGATATTCACGGTCATATGATGACTGTAGATCTTATTCTGATAAAACTTGGGGAATTTAACGTTATTTTAGGGATGGATTGGTTGTATAATTATGGGGTGATTATAGATTGCCAAAAGAAGTGTGTAAACCTTAAGACTCCATCTACGGTAGTATTTTATGGTAGCAAATCGCCGAGGCAAATGACTGGTCTGACGATTATGCAGGCCAAGAAGTTACTAAAGCAAGGGTGTGTAGGGTATTTAGCTCATGTGGTAGATACTCGAAAGACCGGTGCAAAATTGGAAGAAATACCAGTGGTGAGAGATTTTGTGGATGTTTTTCCGGATAATTTGCTGGGATTACCTCCAGATAGAGAAATTGAGTTCGTTATCGATTTAGTGGCCGGGACTGTGCCTATATCGAAAGCTCAGAACCGAATGGCTCCAGTGAAGATGAAGGAGTTGATGGTGCAACTATAGGAACTAATAGAAAAGAAGTACATTCAACCGAGTGTTTCACCGTGGGGAGCACCAGTGTTGTTTGTCAAGAAGAAAGATGATTCGATGCGTCTATGCATAGATTATCGTGAATTGAACAAGGTTACAATCAAGAATAAATACCCGTTACCGAGAATTGACGATCTATTCGATCAACTGAAGGGTGCTACGCATTTTTCAAAGATAGACTTAAGATGTGGTTACCATCAGCTGAAGGTGAGAAGGGAGGATGTTCCAAAGACGGCGTTTAGAACTCGTTATGGTCACTACGAGTTTCTGGTAATGTCATTTGGTCTAACAAATGCACCTGCGACATTCATGGACTTAATGAATAGGGTGTTTAAACCGTTTCTAGACAAGTTTATGGTGGTGTTTATCGACGATATTTTGGTGTATTCTAAGTCACGAAAAGACCATGTGGAGCATCTGAGGCTAACTTTGGAGGCATTACGGAAAGAGAAGCTTTATGCGAAGTTTTCAAAATGTGAGTTTTGGTTGGATCGTGTTCAATTTCTTGGACATGTAATTAATAAAGATGGGATTTTGGTTGACCCGGCTAAAGTGGAAGCTGTAATAAATTGAGAGCAGCCGAAGACACTGTCAGAAGTGAGGAGTTTCTTAGGTTTGGTAGGATATTATCGACGATTTATACAAGATTTTTCTAGAATCGCCACTCCGTTGACAAATTTGACTAGGAAAGCGGTTAAGTTATTTGGACGGAGAAGTGCGAGGAAAGTTTTCAAGAATTGAAGAAGAGGTTAAGTACGACACATGTATTATCTTTGCCAAATAGTACATGAAATTTTGTGGTTTACAGTGACGCGTCGCATAAGGGCCTTGGTTGTGTGCTTATGCAAAACGGCAAGGTTATTGCATACGCCTCACCAAAACTGAAAGATTACGAAAAGGGGTACCCAACAGATGACTTAGAATTGGCAGCGGTGGTGTTTGCTCTGAAGATTTGGAGGCACTATCTTTACGGTGAGAAGTGTGACATTTACACGGATCATAAGAGTCTCAAGTACATTTTTACACAGAAGGACCTCAACATGCGGCAGAGGCGATGGTTGGAACTGATTAAAGATTACGACTGCGAAATTCTCTATCATCTAGGAAAGGCAAATGTCGTTGCTGATGCGTTAAGCAGGAAGGGTCGAGAGAAACTTATGTTATTGACTGCTCAAGAGGAACTTGTTAAACAAATGGCGAAGTTGGAATTAGAAGTGAAGTGTCAGCATGAATCAAGGGAGAAGTTATTTCAGGTAGAGATTCGTCCGATGTTGCTGGACCGAATCTAAGAAGCTCAACATCAGGATGCGGAGTGTGAGAAGATTAAGAAGGAAGTCTTTGAGGGATAAGGTGGAAAGTTCAGTATTGATGTCGAGGGATTACTCAGATTTGAACATCGAATTTGGGTTCCATTGATACAGGATGTTAGAAGGGAGATTTTAGATGAAGCTCACAATACACGTTACTCAGTTCACCCAGGGAGTACAAAAATGTATCAAGATCTTTGTCAACATTACTGGTGGTCAGGAATGAAGCGTGATGTAGCAGAATGTGTTGCCACATGTTTGACATGTCAGAAAGTGAAAGATGAATATCAACGACCCAGTGTTTGTTCAGCCATTGGAAATACCGGAGTGGAAGTGGGAGCACATAACGAAGGATTTTGTGGTAGGTTTGCCGACTACACAGAAAGGTTTTGACGTGATTTGGGTAATTATGGACAGACTGACGAAATCAATGCATTTCTTACCAATTAAGATTAGATTCAACCTAGATCAGTTAGGAAAATTATACATTATAGAAATTGTTTCGCGACACGGTGTTCCAGTGTCTATTGTGTCTGATCGAGATTCGAGATTTACGTCGAATTTTTGGAAGCGTCTGCAAGAATGCTTGGGAACTCAGTTCAGAATGAGCACTGCGTATCATCCTCAAATTGATGGTTAGAGCGAAAGAACGATTCAAACCTTAGAGGATATGTTACGCGCATGTGTCATGGATTTCAAGGGAAGCTGGGATGATCACCTACCGTTGGTCGAGTTTGCTTACAACAACAGTTACCACGCGAGTATTGGCATGCCGCCATACAAAGCGTTGTATGGACGAAAATGTAGAACTCCAATATGTTAGGACGAGGTTGGTGAAAGGCAACTGCTAGGACCAGAACTGGTACACCAAACTGTAGAGATTATGAAAGTTATAAGAGCGCGATTATTAGCTGCTCAAGACAGACAGAAGAAGTATGCCGATTAATATCGTCAAAACTGAGAATTTGAGGTGGGAAGCTTCGTGTTTTTGAAAGTTTCACCCTGGAAAGGGAAAATTTATTTTGGAAAGAAGGGTAAGCTTAGTCCGAGATTTATTGGACCCTTTGAAGTACTGCGGCGAGTTGGTGAGGTAGCTTATGAAGTAGCTCTACCTCCAAAGCTGGATCATATTCACAATGTTGTTCATGTATCTGTTTTAAGGCCTTATAAGCCAGACTATAAACATGTGATAGAATATGAACCTATACAGTTTGAGAAAGACCTAACTTATGAGGAAGTCTCGATCCAGATAGTAGATAGGAAGGAACAAGTTCTCAAAAATAAAGTGATACCTTCTGTTAAGGTAATATAGAGGAACCACAACGCTGAAGAAGCTACGTGGGAACTCGAAGCTGATATAAAGAAGAATTATCGTGAGTTGTTTGTTTAGTCCTAGTTCTATGTTTCTGGAGACAGAATCCTTTTAAGAAGGGGAGAAAGGTGCGATCGAATTAAGTGTGTTGTGTATTGTGATTCTAAGGACATAATCCTTGTAAGGAAGGAAGGATGTAACAATCCGGAATTTTGTATTATTTGAAAATATGCATTGAAGTTGAATAAATATTTTTAATTGATTTTATTGGTTTAAATTAACAAATGATGGAATTGTTTTATTTAGATGTGTTTTAGTTACATTTATGTTGGTGTTTTTTTAACTAAATGAGTTAATTAAATTAGAAGAGCTGTTGGTAATTATAGTGCTAATATTCTAGTTTAATTTAATAATTAAATTAGAAAGGTGATGATTTATTAAATTGGAATAGTAATTTATTTGTTAAATTAATGTGTTATGTTAGTTGAATTATTTAATAAAAGTAAGTGTGACATGTGACTATATAATAAGAAAATATAAAAATAATTTAGTAGGTGATTATATTAGCTTAACCAAACATAGCCTTGTGGCCTTTGGTTTATTAAGCTGACAAAACTTTTTATTTTTTTTTAACTGACAGACTAAATAATACGCATTATGTTGGGTCAGTTTTTATTTTCACGTATAAGTTACCTTAGACTAAGAAGAAGAAAATACAGAGAGGTTGGAAGAGAAAGTTCTAGGAAAATTGAAAGGAATTGGAGGTTCTGTGAATCAAGAGAGGTTCTTAGAGCAATTCTCATCATCTTCTCATCATCTACACAAGCATAAACAAGGATTTAAGGTAATAATTTAACCCTTTTGCTCTTAATCTTTATTGTAGATACCCAAGTTTTGCGCTTCGTATACTAACCCTGACAGGAGGGCAAAATCGTCAATTAACCTAGCCTATGAGAACGAAAGGTGGACATAAGTACGAACACTCAAAGCCACCACAATGACTTGCGATCAAAGCCGACACGACAACGAGCGGATATCAGGAATTGACTAATGGCCACTACGCTTACCTACTCGCCGGTGAGCTAGTGGGGGTCGGGGGGCAGCGCCCCTGGAAACCAAGCTCGAAATACAAATCCTGTGTCATGTCGCAGCCATTCGAAACGAGCATTCCTGAATGATATGGCACGTTTCCCAGCGATTTTCGGACTACATAAATACAAGCCTTTTAACGAAAACCAATAGTACGACACAAGAATCGAGGTGCGGTACGAAAATCGAGAAAATCAGCCCAGCCAGCCGCAGATTAATCTGTGGCAAATGATGGGACGACTGACGACACGGCACTCGAGCGCGGCGCAGGGGAACCGAGGCTCGACGCGGGGGAACCAAGGCTAGCCGCAGATCAATCTGCGGCCAAGCCGCGGATTAATCTGCGGCTGCCTCTGGCAGCCTTTATCAATGCAGTTCTTCATTTTCATCCAGCAGATATACAGGGAGTTGAAAAGAAAAAAAGGGAAGAAACAGCAACAAGCAGGAACGGGAAAAGAGAGAAAAGAGAGAAAAAAAAAGTGAGGATTTATACTCCTTTTGTTAGATTGTATCACATACACTTTCTACTCTATTTAATATACGAGTTTATACGCATCGTGGTGTTATTTGCAAGGTGAAAGGCCCTTTTTATAGCATTTTTGTTATATCATTTTGTTAAGCTTTTGTCATTCGGGCTATATTAAATGTAGTTTTTCTTGTATATTATTGAGGATACATAGATTAAGGACTATTAGTGAGGGTTCCAACGGAACAAAATTCTTCCTAATGGCCCGATGATATCCATTCGGTGATTTTTAGCTCGTTATGGTAATGTATTATGCGTAATGTATTTAGATTGCTATTTTAGGATATTGTGGTGTGTTAGGCAACCCGATGTTGTTTAATTTTTGTAGTATCCCTTTTGTAGGTGTGTAGCAATTTTGGGTGTGAGCCTAGGAACACGGCCCCGTGGTCCAAATCCGATGATGGACATTTTTGGGTGTATGTAGTAGGGTCGATGTACCCTTTATTGTAAATATGTAATTGGCAGGCCTTAAAACGATATCAAGTTAAAAATCGGGTTTAAGGCCCCGTAATAGTGAAATATGTGGTTATGGGTGTTTGGGGTTATTTTGATGGCTCACATGCCCATGAATAGCCCCCACACATTTTAATGTTTGATTTGATTTACGACACAAAAAACTGATTTCAAAGCTAAACGATGAAGATTTCCATAAAATCAATCAAATTAGGTAATTAGCATCACGAGGCTAAAAATTGGAAGTGCTAATGAATGTCGATTCCTATTTAAACGAGAACGCTAAAGAAAAAATCGTTTTCAAACATCACAAAAATGGTTTTATAAAAATAAATAATGTTTTATTAAATCTTTGTGCATAGGGGTAAAGAGATCCTAGAAGTTGCCCGTCACTTTATTTACGAAAGCAACGTATAGGTCTCGATTCCTATTTTGACGAAGGTTTAAAAGCACTTGTTTTGCCAAAACGTCACCTAATGAAAATCTCATAGCTTTTTACGATTAAAATCAAACCTTTCTCACAAACAAAATATATAAAGCTTTCTCGTATAGGCCGAAAGACATTCTAAAGCATTCCCAAATTAAAACACGACTTTTCATAAAAAACAAATGGTTTTTTTCATGCAAATTCACCACAACATTCACATAGGCACACACGCGCGCACACACACATTTTAAGAATTAAAGGATAGGAAAAGCATCGAGATTGCGGTAACCGTGTTTCATGGAAGTCGGGGGGTGCCTAACACCTTCCCCTCGCTTAAGCAAGCCCCCGAACTCTATGAATCTCGGTTTACAGGCCAATTAATTCGGAGTCACATATGAGCCAGCAATTTACGAAAAACGAAGCTCGGATGAGTTGGTACATCCATTTTCAAATATAACAACTGGCGACTCTGGTTAATTGGCTCATCATAAAAAACGATCTTTCAAAACCCCGTCGACATTTGTGCCGACCTTTTTCAAAAAATCATCTAATAAAAAGGCTAAAATTGGAAAGGGTAATAATTAGCATAGAAGCGATTTCCCGGCGTTGACAGCTGGCGACTCCGCTGGGGACATTAGAGGGCTTAAGCCGCATTCAAATCTTGATGTTGTCCTATCCTTTAAAAATTTATGAATGTGTATGTACGTGCAATATTTTGACCTGTTTTATTTGTTGTTGTGTGAATGTGTGTTTTTGTCCAAATGAATGAATGATTGAATGTAATTGCTTTACTTTAAAGTAATCATTTGCATACGGTGAGGACGATGAATGTGAATGTATGTTGAGAGTGTACCTCCTCTTGAGGCAAACCTGTCGGTTGCTTATTACTGGACTCGAAGGGGCTGCTCCCCGGAGATGGCTCAGGAAACGCACCACCCAGATCCGCTCCAATCGAAAGGATTCAGACGAGTAGATTGCGAAGATTTGGGGACCTTCATGCCGAAAAGCCGCGAGAGTAACCTTAGGGTAGGTCAGCCTCAGATTAACCCAATGCAGGGAAGGTCTCCTCATGCCCTTTTACGTTTACGCGTATAAATGTCATTGTCCCATTCAATATTTTTATATATACCTCCCCTTTTTGTCAAAAGAAAGTACTAACCTCTATGTTTTGCAGGGAATAGCTGGGAAAGCATAATAATTCGTGTCTAGCATTTATTATTGCAATAAGGGACTGCTAACATTTTGTTTTGCAGGGAAAGATTAAAAAACCCAAAAACACAAAAGTTACAGCTTTAGCATGCATCCACATCTTTCATTTCCCAAAGATTAAACTTCAAACCGTTTTCTCCTGTAGGATTGCTCCTCAAACGCGTTTGCGATCTAAGAAGGCCCATGATTCTACATCTGAAATGGCTGATTTTCCACCTCCTAATCCTGGTTCCATATCTCGGGAGGAATTCGATGATTTTAAAAAACAGATGTTGGAAATGGCCACGATGCTGAAAGAGCAGTTGCTACTGAGACAAGATCCGCCAAACAAGGATCCGCCTAATATGCCACCACCGGGGGGTAACCAGAATCCCCTAAAGATGATACAACCCTTTCTAAGGATGAGCAACCCCAGCCTAAGGGCGAGCCAGTCATCCCCAAGGCCATGCCTACACCTAACAGGACAGTAATCACTATTCCAGAGGAGGGAGACACTAATGATCTTTGAAAGAAAATGAAGCAGATGGAGGAGACTATCCAGTCTCTGAAAGGCATAGGTTCCCTGGGCAGGGTAAATTATTCAGATCAGTGTGTCTTTCCAGGAACCAAGTATCCGGAGAAGTTCAAGATCCCCGAATTTGAGAAATATAATGGGAAGGGAGACCCTTATACACACCTGAAGATATACATTGGGGAACTTGGGTCTTATGCAGAGGACGAAGGACTGAGGATGCATTTATTCCAAAAGAGCCTAACGGGAGAAGCAAGAACTTGGTATACCCGCCTTGATAATGCTCGGATCCACAACTGGGAGGAGTTGACCCATACTTTCTTGACACAATACAGCTTCCAGGCACAGATGGCCCCTAACAGATATCAGATGACAAAGGTCAAGAAGCAACCAAAAGAATCTTTTAGGGACTATGCACAGCGGTGGAGGGGTATGGCTGCACAGGTGAATCCCCCAATGAGCGAGGCGGAGATGGTAATGACCTTTGTGGATATTCAGGAGGCGCCCTATTATGAGCGAGTGATAGCGGGGATTGGAAGACCTTTTGCCAAAATGATAAAGCATGGAGAAATAGTTGACATGGGGTTAAAGTCGGGCAAGATCCGAGACTTCACAGCTCTAGAAACAGTTGCAGAGCAAATCTAGAGTGGAAACTATTGCAGTGCTTCCCGCAGGACCTAAAAGAGAAAGGAGGAAGATGTTTCCCTCATCCTGCAGGGATCATCTAGGAAGGTGGAGAATAGCCCTCCAGTGCAAATACAGAGAATTGTGCCACCCCGACAACCTAATTTTAATAATCAAAGGACGGACGAACAAAGAAGATTTGAGACCACCAGAGATCGGGTATTCACCCCGCTTGGGGATCCTCTTGAATAGATTTTGGCAGTATTAATAGCACAGAGAAAGATAGTCGATTTGGCACCCCCAATTGACCCGAAAGGGAGAAGATTTGACCTGAGTAAGAAGTGTGCGTACCATTCGGGTTCCCCTGGCCATGATACTCAGGAATGCTGGGCGCTGAAGTACAAGATTCAGAACATGATCGATAGCGGGGAGATCGTGGTGGAACAGCCAGAGTCACCAAATGTTAAAGTCAATCCCCTGCCTAAGCATGATAGGGAAGGGGTCAATGTGGTGGAAGCCAGCGAAGCCGAAGGACCACCAAGGCTGAATTATATAAAGAGAATCGATGAGATGATTGGCATGACAAGTGATCAGGAGAATATACGAGGGACACCGATTAGGTTGGCGGGTCTGAGCAGGGGTATCACAGAGGCGTCTATCAGGTTAACGGCTCCGAAACTTCTCACCGTTGCGGCAAGACCACAAATCCCCATTAGCAGTCTAAAAACAGTACCGTGGAATTACGGGGGAGTATCAGAGGAGGCGGCCAGTTGTGCTTCTGTAACATCAAAGGGGAATCCTTTATATCTTCCAGGACGAGTCCTTGAGAGTAAAGGGAAGAAGAACGAAAAGATATTCGAGGAGAAAGCTGTGGAATTCTTAAGGAAGATGAATCATTCAGAAGCGAGGGGTTCAAGGTATTGAGCGAGGAATCGACTCTGACATTGATCATGGATTTGGTATTATCATCCGACGATCACTGCAGAATTCTGGCCAAAGTCCTGGAAGAGGCACACATTCCCAAGGTGATTAGCAAAGAAGGATTCAGCCATCTAGTGGACCATTTGTTAGAAAACAATGTAATATCGTTCACAGATGATGATATCCCCAAAGAGGAAAGGGGGCATCGGAAACCGCTGCATATTGCGGTAATCTCATCAGGATATGTTATGAATGGGGTGCTAATTGATGGGGGATCAGCATTCAATATCTGTCCATTCAGTACATTGAAAAAAATGAACGTCAATCCTAAGCGCCTGCGGGCCAGTTATGTGGTGGTACGAGCCTTTGACGGATCCCGGAAGGATACGATGGGGGAGATAGAATTGCCTGTGGAGATAGGGCCTTGTACTTTCGATATTTCATTCCAAGTCCTGGATATCACGGCAAGTTATAACATGTTATTGGGAAGGCCATGGATACACATGGTCGGGGCAGTTCCCTCTACGCTACACCAGCAAATTAAGTTTATCATCGACGGGAATCTGGTGACGGTCTCTGCAGAGCGTAATGGCCCTTCTCCTTCCAGGAACGGCCTGCCGGTGATTAATTTGGACGAATCGGTGGTACCTGCCAGTTTTCAGGCGCTGGAAATCAGTACTCCCCACTACAGATGTCTGGGGGCTCCAGCCGTAAAACCTAAGGTCTCTCCTGAACTTACCTTTGTTGCTAGAGAAATGATGAAGATGAAGTTTCGACAAGGGCGAGGGTTGGGAAAGAACAGTCAAGGAATTACTGAGCCTATTCAACTACCCAATCAGATAGGCAAGGCAGGGTTGGGGTATTATGGAGGCGTAGAACAGAAATACTCTCAAGGGGAGACCCCAACTCGACTGGCCGAAAGTCTGATGCCGAAGGTCAACAATGAACAAGGTACTGGCAAGCTTGTGTCTGAGACAGGAGGTGAAAAATTGACCCCCATGAATGATGAGTCGGCCAAAAAGGAGAGTTTCCTGCAGGAGGTCATGCAACAATTTGAAACCAAGTGTTATATCCCTGGACAGTCAGTAAGCAGTGGAAAAAGGAAGGATGTTGCCACGCAGTCGGGAGCCCAACAGAGTGTGCCTGTCATCAATTGGGCGGGGCTGACTATTCCTGAAGAGGTTATGAAGAAGGACCAATGCGATGTGGCTGTGGCCATCGAGGAAGTTTCCGATGCGAAGGCACTTTTCATTTGTCACATTCCGGCCGATCTGACCACTGACAACTGGACGATGGAGCCGGTAATATCCAAACGAGGGTAAAATATGGCGTCAGGGTGGTATACCCCGGATGGTGGGGGATGAATAGATACCAGTTTTTGTCCCTTATTTTGAATTTTGCATAGTTATGTTATTTTGTCATGTTATTTTAAAGATGATCATTGTGCGAAAATGACTTATATATATGACAAATATTTTTGTTTCATGTCAGGTGTACCCATTTGAGTATTTCTTGCCTAATAAACGATTTTTCGAATTTGAAAGATGACTATGATTTTGATATTGAGCTGGATTTCGATTTAATGGGCATTGAACAGGATGAGACAGATAATGACGACACGCCTGACGAGATCAAAGGATGGGTCGAAGACAAACCCAAACCCAACTTAGACCAAACCATCACCATAAATATCGGAACCCCTGACAAACCCAAAGAGCTCAAGGTAGGGACCGACCTGACCCCTAGCCAGAAAATAGAAATAACCAAGTTGCTAAGCCAGTATAAGGATGTTTTTGCCTGGTCTCATGAGAACATGATCAGATTGTCCACCGATATTGTGGTACACCGGTTGCCCATCAAGGAGGGTTTAAGCCTGTCATGCAGAAACTAAGAAAACTAAAACCGGAGTGGAGCTTAAAGGTGAAGGAAGAAATCGTCAAACAGTTCAAGGCTGGAATCATTATGGTGTCCACTTACCCGGAATGGCTGTCCAATATAGTCCTAGTGGCTAAGCCTGGAGGGAAGGTGAGGGTATGTGTCGACTATAGAGATCTGAACAAGGCCAGTCTCAAGGACAACTTCCCAGTGCCTTTTATACACATCTTGGTGGATAACACAACCCAATACGAGATGTACTCTTTTGTTAATTGCTTTGCGGGGTACCATCAGATATTGGTGGCGGAGGAAGATCGGGAAAAGACCGCTTTCATCACCCCTTGGGGCACCTTCTGCTACAGACGATTGGCCTTCGGTCTCATAAATGCGGGGGCTACTTATCAGAAAGCCATGATGGCCCTGTTCCACGACATGATGCACAAGGAGATAGAGGTCTACGTGGATGACATTATCGTGAAATCGAGGGTAGAATCTGATCATATAACCCATCTCAAAAAGCTATTCGATCGGCTCAGAAAATATAATTTGAAGCTCAATCCGGCAAAGTATGATTTCGGAGTGCAGTCGGGCAAGCTCTTGGGATTCCTGGTTAGTAATCGGGGAATTGAGTTGGATCCGGCGAAGATTAAGGCCATTGTGGATATGCCGGCACCTCGCACAGAAAAGGAGATAAGAGGATTTCTGGGAAGAATAAACTTCATCAGCCGCTTCATATCCCACTTGACAACTACATGCGAGCCGATTTTTAAACTGTTAAGGAAAGATATCTCCCAAGAGTGGAATAGGCAATGACAAAAAGCCTTTCAGACCATTAAGAAGCAGCTGACAAAAGCACCGGTGCTGGTACCCCCGAAGGATGGGATCCCTCTGTTTATGTATATATCGGTCAATGTCATTGAGATGGGATGTATGCTGGGACAGAAGAATGAATCAGGAAAAGAGCAGGCCATCTATTACCTCAGCAAGAGATTTAGCTGATGTGAACAGAATTACACCCCCATCGAAAGGACCTGTTGTGCTTTGGCGTGGGCTGCAGTGAGATTACAACACTATCTCCATGGGCACACTACGTACCTGATATCGAGAATGGATCCCCTGAAGTATATCTTTGAAAGGCCCATGTTGAACTGTCGATTGTCAAGGTGGCAGTTAATCTTACAGCAGTTCGACATCGTATACGTAACTCAGAAAGCCATGAAAGGGCAGGAAATTGCAGATCAGTTGTCAGAAATGCCAGCAGGGAGGATGGAGCCTTTAGAAACTCCTTTGTCGGGCGAAGATGTATTCTGGGTCTTACACACGAGATGTGATGACGAGGGGCCGTTCTGGAAGTTGTATTTTGATGGTGCCATGAATGCTGGGGGGGCAGGAGCTGGAGCAGTCCTGGTCTCTATCATCGGAGAGCAATACCCCGTGGCCACTAAATTGCAGTTCAGTAATTCGAATAACACAGCTGAGTATGAGGGATATATATTGGGACTCCGTTTTGCCCGCGATATGGGAGTGAAGAGACTAGCGGTGTTCGGGGATTCAGAGCTGGTAATCAGACAGGCGATCGGGGTGTATAGCACTAAGGAGCTCCGGTTACTTCCATATCACCGATGTGTTATCCAATTGATGCGAGAGTTTGAAGATATCACTTTCCGATATATCCCCCAGGGACGCAATGATTTTGCCGATGCATTGGCAACTCTGGCTTCCTTAATCCACATAATCAAAAGCAGGGACGTTCCACAGATTGAAATAGCGGTACAGAATGCCCCGGCATACGAGGAGCATGTGGCAGTATTATCGGAGGAGGTGGTTCTGCCAAAGCAGCCTTGGTATCACAACATAAGGGAGTATCTGAGGGATAGATCCATTCCCGACCAAGCAAGCCGAGCTGAGAGGTTGAGAATCCAAAAGATGGCGTTGAGGTTTTTATCTGAGCGGGGATTCACTGTACAAGAGGGATGCCGGTTTGGGATTGTTGCGATGTGTAAATGAAACGCAGGCCTAAAAGATTATGGACGAAATACATGGTGGAGTGTGTGGGCCACACATGAGTGGACCGATGCTGGCCAAAAAGATCTTGAGAACGGGGCATTACTGGTTAACACTGAAAGCCGACTGCGATGATCATGTCAAACGATGTTACCAATGCCAGGCGCACGGCAATGTAATCCATGCGCCTCCCAATGAACTGCATTGTATGACCTCCCCTTGGCCATTCTCAATGTGGGGTATGGATGTAATCGGACCAGTAGAGCCCAAAGCAAGCAACAGACACCGATTTATCTTCGTCATGATCGATTACTTCACTAAATGGGTAGAAGCAGCTTCTTTCCCCAAAGTAACTAAGGAGATCATCGTCCGTTTCATCAGGAATAATGTCATTTGCCGATACGGGGAACCTGAGGTCTTAGTCTCCGACAATGCCAAAAATTTGAACAATGCCCTCATGAAGGAATTATGTAACCAGTTTAAGATCAAACACCTCAATTCTGTCATTTACCGTCCTAAGATGAATGGGGCAGTGGAGGCTACAAATAAGAATATCAAGAAGATCATGGCGAGAATGTCTGCTAATCATCGGGGATGGCCGGATCTGCTACCTCTCACCATGCTAGCGTACAGAACGTCGGTGCGTACTTCTACAGGGGAAACCCCTTACGCTTTGGTATACGGAATGGAGGTTGTTCTGCCAGTTGAGGTTGAGATGGAGTCCCTCAGAATCTTGATTGATGCTCAAATAAACGAGGAGGATTGGATGCAAAGTCGGTACGACTAATTGGCCATAATTGATGAAAGGAGGGTGGCTGCTGTTTTGCACGGTCAGTTATATCAGCAAAGAATCTCTCGATCGTACGACAAAAAGATAAGGCCTCGGAAGTTCAAGGAAAATGACCTAGTGCTAAAGAGAGTCATGCCTTGTCAAAACGAAGCCAAAGGGAAGTTTGCCCCGAGCTTGGAAGGACCTTTTGTGATTAAGAAAGTGTTGTCCGGAGGAGCCCTCATATTGCAAGAGATGGACGGTGAGGTGTTTCCACAGCCCATCAATTCTGACTCGGTGAAGCGGTTCTACGCTTAAAAAAAATCATCATTTTCTCCTCTTTCTTTGAAGAGCGAACTATGTAGGACCTGATCTCCTGACTTGTGGGAGAACGTAGGCAGCCATCAGGGCACGGTCCATTTCTTTACAAAATAATACTTTCTCTAACCAAAATAGAGTCCCAACAGCCAGAAAAACCTTCTTATACCCTCGAAACCTTCCCAAAACCAGCCACCTAATCAGCTTCATCTCAAATGACATAACCCTAACCCAACCAAACAGTTAGCCAAAATCTAAGACTCAGTCCGATGAAATCAATAGGGTGTGCGACAATATCTGTCAAATCTCCATCAAAACTTGAGAAGAGAAAGAAGGCGAAATATCAAAATCGTGGTTAGCTGGATAAAATGAGGATCCAATGAAAGGCAACGATATGACAAAAAGGGGGAAAATGACTAAATTTAAATGCATGTCTATATATATAAGTCATTTTGTTACAAGATTTCTCTTTCGATAACCGATGAAACTGACATAGTCTATGCAGGAAATAAAATGATCTACAAATCTGAAACTAACTGAAGCAGGATGTATAAGGTGGTGGATAGATCTGAAGCATCGGCATCCCCTGCAATCTGCTGCCCCAGCATGTCGATGCGATCCAATAAAGCAGTGGCTCGGCTAACAGTCTCAGAGTGAGCATCTATAACTGCCCTAGTCTGCAATACAATGGCGTCTCTGTCAGCGAGGGCAGCATCTCTAGCCAGAATAGCAGCATCTCTCTCAACAAGAGCAGCGTCCCTCTCAGCCTCAGTAGTAATCAAGGCTAGTCAGATCCGGCTATCCTCAGTAACCCGACTAGGGGCAGAATCAGCTGAGATGGAATAAGGAATATGGGCGGGAATGGAGAAGCCTTCAAAATCATATCTGGACATCATCTCTGTAGACTCAGGAGGAATAAATACCTCTGGGGTGGTATCATCTGTGAAAATCACTCGAGAGCCATCAAATACTCCAGTCTGACTCAAACTAACCATATCAGAGTCTCCGTGCAACCATTGCACATAAGCAGGTGTCTGAATGGGGCAACTCTCACTAGACTCGGCAAAGACCCTGCGAGACCAAAGATCATATACCCGCAGTAGATCTCTCTTTGTCTGGGGTGATATGAGGAATCGGTAGTTGGCTGCGCCCGTGAAAGGGTGAATATCCTGTATCTGATCAAACTGCCCCATAACCGCCAAGGGATGATAAGTCGTCACGCCCCTTAAGCCAGAAATAGGGATGAAATCCAAGGTGGGCACATAAGTCGAGAAGCTCATGAAGGAGCAATAACCCGAATAGATCAAGAGATGAAAGGGCTCCTCAAATAGCCGATAAGAATTCTATCCAGGAAGCCGCATCAGTACAGCTCACAGAACGGAACGAAAATTGCATGGCTATGTCGTGGCTGAAGCAAAACCCATGGCGACGGAAATGACCGATGGGGCTAAGATGGCTCATAAACCATACATACAACAAACAGAGCTCCCTCTGAATACTCTGCCTCATAAAGACTGACAATATGAGGCTGACATGTAGGTGTCTGCTAGTATCATGGGAATAATGGTGTGATCCTCCTAAAGGGCTTTAGTGGCCACAATAACTTGCATATCCAATAGATCGGATCCGGCTGGCAGATACAAAACTTAGATAACACAAGCCATCAAAACATCTACTTTCAAAGCGCCCCAACACTCCTCAGATACGGAAAAATCACCAGAGAATAGATGAAAACTGTCGGGTGAGCCGAATCGGTCAATCAGGAAATGAAGGGGAACTAGATGGTCTGATGTGATCACCGATAACAGAACTGTCCTCCGCAACCCAGTAAAAGTCAAGAACTGATGGCGCATGGGACCAGCTGTGACCCTAGCACAAGGACCATCCAAAGACAAGCCGGTAAAGCGGGCATACTCCTCGAGAGTAGAGGTCAGCTCCACTGTCCCTAATCTAAATACCTGACGGGCAGGGGCCCAATAGCTCAGAATACCCTCCGCAAAGCCCGCCTGCACCTGGAAGGATAATAAGGACCAGGAATGTCCCAGAAGACCACCTACAATAACCCTGTCGCCCGGCGACAAACTGTCCAACCAGCGGAAAAGCCTGCCAACCAACCCGGTGGGAGAACCGAGATCCAAACGTACCACGACGTCGGGTGACGACATCTGTGAAAAATATTGTCAAAAAGACTGCGTAGGGGTCATTCTATATCCATGAATAAAAAGCATGCATCATACAGTTAATAATAGAGCAATTGATTAATTTTTCAAACCCATTTGACTTGTTATGTGAAAATAAAATACGAGATGTCAACCAATCGAGTGTGGAACACGACGAATCGAATTGTCGGGGCGAGACCCGGCAGGAACGAGGTGATTTATGAGACGATCAACCGAAAACTCAAGGTCAACATCAGGATGCGGAGTGTGAGAAGATTAAGAAGGAAGTCTTTGAGGGACAAAGTGGAAAGTTCAGTATTGATGTCGAGGGATTACTCAGATTTGAACATCGAATTTGGGTTCTGTAATGCCCGTGAAATTTTAAACGTCATTATTAATTAAATATATGATTTAATTTTAATGAGTTAGCTTTGTGTTCCTATTTAAACCTTTGGGTGTATTGGTAGATTATGTGACTATGTGATTTATTGATCTACTTTGTGTTAGGGGAGTCAGTAGTAGTATATTTAAACTAGTTAGCAAACCCTAAGGCTTATTACCCATAGAATTGGCAAAGCATTTACTAAATTAAATATTCAAGTATATTGAATATAGTTAGTAAATAAGGTGTATGAGTTAATTAATGAAAGTAGTGGTTAATGAGATATGGCCAAATTGAATAATAATATTAATAGTCAATTTAGTAATTTATTTACTAAGTGACTAAGTTACTTCATTAATGAACCTAGCCTAATTATTTATATTAATCATGGATTTGGGTATTAATTGTGTGGCATATTAAATGAGCTATCATTGGGTTTAATTAAAAGACCCTATATTGCATTTAAATAGGTTTAGTTTTATTAGCCCAATCATTTAATTCTAAGCCCAAAGTTTATTTGAGGTATTGCCCAAAACCTAGCCCACTTGGTAATTTAAAGATGTAGCACTAATTGATTTAATGGTGGTATATTTGGGACATCATTTTGGGACAAAAATCCCTCATATGTCGTGGACCATAGAGAGAGAAAGAACAAGTTGGTTTTTCAAATTTTAATTAAAGTATTATCTAGCTTGTGTTGGAAGTTGGATTTTAGACTTGATGGTATAGCTACCTAAGATGTCAATAGCTACCTAAGATGTCACATAGCTACCTAAGATGTCAAGTAGCCTCCTAAGTTGTCAAGTAGCCTCCTAAGATGTCAACTAGCCACCCTAGTGACACAAAGCTCTCACTAGCCCCATGATGACAAAAGATAGAGGTATCTTGCTATTATTCAATTAGTAAGCCTTTTATCCAATGGACAACAAAGATATGGGGGATATTAGTTATACTCCTAGTTGTATCTAACTATATTGCAAGATACATTCTTGAATCACCACACTTCATTTTCTCTTCATTTTTTCTCCTATTCTTCTTCTTTCATTTCTCCCAAGCAAGAATATAGAGTAAGAGCTTAGAGAGGAAAAGAGAGTGAGATTAGCATAGTTCATGCATCCCAAGTTCATCACATACTTTGCTAGATCAAGGAGAGTAGCTACAAGATCAAGGTGAAACCCTAAACCATTTCCTTCTTTCTTACTTTGTTTTATTTTCATAGTTTTTGAGAGATTTTGTTCTAAGACTCAAGAATCATTAGATCTTCATGTTTCATGTATAGATCTAATCCTCTTGAGTGTTAGAATGGAGATTCAAAGGAAGAAAAGGAACTTATGTTCTTAAAGGGTAAAAACCCTAGCTTTTCTTCACTTGGATCACCCATAACTTGAGATCTACAACTTCGATTTGTGATCCATCGAAGGGGGGTGCTAGATACATGAGTTAGCTAGTAAACCCAAGTGGTAGAACATAAATCCAATAATTTTTGAAGCCTTGGGGGCTATTTTCCCAAAACAGTCCAGCTATAAAACTTAAAGCTTTAAAACCCTAAAAGCTTGCTGTCCTCGTTTTTCCAAAGGTTGTTTCGGCCAGTTATGGATCTTTTAAAAATCTGGGAAAAATCACAGAGATACCTTAAGAAGTTTCTACAAGTAAAAAAAAGAACGAACACGTTTCGATGTGTAGTTTTTGTGTAATGGCTTTTACCGTGAAGGACTCCTAAATATTCATACTCGGATTTCTCACTGTGTGTACCTTGACACAATATGAAATTTTTACAGTATGTTTATATAGGTTATGAGAGTGTATCCTAAAAATATCAGGATTTTTTGAGTAAAACTTGATTTATGAAAAATGTAACAAGATTCGGAGGTTTTGAGTACTTTAAATATAGTAAATCACTTTCTAAACTTCCAGGAAAATTGGTGGATCATTGTTGGATCATATACTATCCAGATCCAGAGGATAATAATTTTCAGAACCTATTTGCTATTTTTCATAATAATGTTATAGTTATGGTTAAAAGAAAATAAATGGTTAAATGATGTCATAAATAAGGAAAATGTGATTTTTAAGCTTGGATACTCCTAATATTATATATTCTGACTATTGAAGGGTATTTTGATAATATTTAATGAGAAATAATATTTATGACTTTTTATGGGTAGTAAAGGAGTTGTTTAATAAAGGGTAAAACAATTAGAATAAATTATTTATTCGCCTAATAACTTATTAAAATATTACTATGATATTTGTAATATAAGAATTCGATATTTTGTTAGTAAACAAAGAAATATTAAGATTAAAACTTCATGGAAATATTATTGAATGGGTAATAATATTTGTTTTAAGCATTAATAAATGATTAAGATATTATTAAAATGGCTAATAATATTAGATTAAAATATTGTTAATGATATGAGAATTAAAATATTATTAAGAGATTAATAATATTAGATTAAAATATTATTGGATGATTAAAATATTATTAAGATGTTAATAACATTAATAAACGAATAAAAGTGTTATTAGTGGACTAATAATACCAAGAGGTGAATTAAATATTATCAAGATTGATAATATTAAGTGTCTTATAGGATTTATGATAGTTTATTAACTTATGTGTGCTATGTGATTTGCTTAATTGTTAAATAAATAGCATAAGTAAGCGTATCGATATACAACTATGCAGTACTAATTGGTAGATCGACGTTATCAATGTTAGGTTCTTCAAGGCCAATTAGTTAAAGCTAGAATTACTTGTAGCTGAGCAGACAGGCAAGTTCCCTAACTCAAACTCGAGTTATGATTTTTGAAGCATGTTAGTGAATAATTATTGTTGATTATTCACATCTATACTGGTTATTGAGATTCGCACCTTGTGCAATTGAATTCATATTCTATTGTTATTTAATTGTGAATTAGATTAAAGTTCTTTCAAGCATGAACTGTTTATGAGATAGATCTATGCTATTTGTATCAGCTAGATCAAGTATGTCTAAATTTGTGAAATCAAATATATTTTAAAAGCTGTTCTTATTAATTTGTTATAGTAAGAACTCTTGGCTGAGAAAAGGATAAATTTGATTAAGGCATGATATTAATGCTGGTTTATTAAGTGTTTATGCATAAATTACGGGGTATGAAAGGCTGATCCCCTTGATTACCAAAACTTTTAAGAGGTCCAGTTTAAATGCTGAGAACCTTGGCAAATGTCTATGGTTATTTTCAACCACTCAGTAATTGTCATTCAATTATTCGAATATTCAATTGTTGACTATTAATTCATGTTTCTTCACAATTTTATACTGTCGTTGAACATTGAAAGCGAAACTTCCTTCTATTCATGATATATCTCCCTTGTGTATAAACTTGCTAAGCAAACTAGTTGTTTACCCTTGTTATATCATGATCTTTATTTCAGCTAAGGCAGAAACGTCTAAAGGGGACAAAGGAAAAGGGAAGGTGCAAGAGTAGTTGCCTGATATGACTTATGTACTAGGTTATCTTAAATGTTATTTGGCTATGTGAACTCTTATTGTATTGAGGGTATGTTTAAGTTAAGGTTAAAGAACCTTGGGACCATGATTGTAAGACTTTATTACTATTTCGATAAACAATGTATGTTATTATTCCGCATCAGTTAGAAAGTATGTTTGTTGTTGAGTATCGTGAACACCGAATTCGAGGTTAGGAAACCCGGATTTGGGGGTGTCACAGGTTGGTATCAGAGCTATAGGTTATAACCCTTAGGAGAAAGAGTCCTTAGGCTATAACCTGAGAGCATGTAGAGGAATAGAAGGGGATAAAACTCATATAGAGTTATTTTTGGGTAGAAATTTATTATGATCTTAAAATTGAGGATTTGGATCATACGTTGGTGTTATTAAGCTTGTGGATAATTTGAGGAATGTGTATTGATGAGATAATATGGTAAAGTGAAGACCATTAAGTATGGACGATCCATTGTAAACTGGAGTTATAGATATTCGAGGTAATTAGATTAATCATTTGATGCTATTGATCAATTCTGTGGCTATTGATCAATTTTCGTGGCTATTCATCAGATAAGATATTGGAGTGATGTGGTATGGAGTTTTTTGTGATGAAAAGAGGGTACCTTAGAATCTGTTGGGTTAAGGTTTGCAAGAAGGAAATGATTGATTCGATAAATAATGAATATATCGATATTTTGAAGTGTTAGTTAAGTTATTAAGCTTTATGGTGGAATGCCAGGTGAGACAAAGGTAATGAACTCATATAGAGTTGTTAAGCAAAAGTTGATAGTATTGAGATGAATGATGTTATATGCAAAAAAAAAATGACTGATGGCAATTTAGATTGTTTTGATGATTAGAAAGGAAAGACAACGGAGAGATTATAAGAAATGAACCAAGGATAGATTTAGTGTCTGATATGGAAAAAGTATCTAAAGATGGAACTGAATGATGAGATAATGGAAATCCCTAAGGAGGATCAATTGGAGCCCGATATAAGGAATAGATAGAGGAAATGAAAGAAAGAAAGGTTAAGTCTGAGAGTTATAAGACCTTTATGAGTCGTAATGAATGAAGAATAGTGGTCAATGTATATGTACTAGTATATCTATGCATGTAAGAAATGTGAATCTCAGTTTTTGTACAGCTAGCAGTATATCTGTTGTAAGTCCCAACTTTGTGTAAGTTATGGAGTAGTTATGTGAATCCCATCTTGTTGTTAGTAACAGAGGGATAAGTGGATATCAGGAATGCTATATGATGTAAGTAGTACGAGGTACTAGGATGAGCTTATTAGTATTTACTAAAGGTGCCTGATATGATGATGATACATCCCCACTTTTCAGATCTAGGGGAATGCAGTTCTTATTAATCCCATCTTTTGTGTCTTAATGGGATAGTTAACATTTATAGAAATATGTCGGAATTATAAGTGTTTGACACACTAAGGGGTGTATGAATATAAATGTGGTATTATTATTACATGATTGATTGTGATCGATTTGTGCCTTGACTCTTAAATGATAACATCAGTAGAATTTTGCACGATGTGTAAAACAAGAAGGATTTATGTAAGGTTTTGTTTAGAACAAACAATGCCGTCAAGGAGACAACCCCGATACACGAGGGTGGAAGAGTCAGTGAATAACGAGGAGGGTCAGACTGACCCCAAGAGGACCTTTGCGAACTTGTTAGAGGAAACGATGCAAGGCAGACCAGCCATTGTGGTTGTTCGGCCATGAAGTAACATGGCGAACTTTACGGGTTTCAAATTACTAGGACCACCGGAGTTTCATGGGAATACAGATTCGAGTGAAGCCCAGACATGGGTAGAAGAAATGGAGAAAGTTTTCAAGGTCGCAAGAGTGACCGAGGAACAGAAGACTTCGTTTGCCACTTTCATGAGGAAGGGTGAGTCAAATTACTAGTGGAAGGAAAATAGAAGCCGAGCTGGGGAAGGCACAACTGCGTGGACTTATTTTAAGGAGCTGTTTTTCGAAAAATTACTTTCTAGAAAGCACGCAGGCAAGTATGGAGATAAAGTTCTTGGAACTGAAGCAAGATGATATGTCGGTAGCAGAGTACGCAACGAAGTTTAACAAACTAGCTAGGTTTGCTCCACACCAAGTGGACACCGGAGCTAGGCGAGCGAAGAGATTTGAACAAGGGTTGAAGCCCTGGGCGTATAGTAAGGTTGTGGTTTTGCAGATCAACACATTTCCTACGTTACTTGAGGAAGCAATCGTTGCCGAGGAGGAAATGAAGCATTAACAAAGCACAACCAAGGTTAGAAAAGCCATGATGGTCACAAGGAAGGTAGTCGTGGGGGAAGTAACCCGAATAAAAGGAAAGGGATCGATAGCCAATCTTGCGGAGGCAACAAGTCTGGAGGAGAGGTTAAGAAGGGTATATTCGTCCGAGTGTATCTCCGTGGGGAGCGCCAGTTCTGTTCGTAAAGAAGAAGGATGGCTCGATGAAGCTTTGTATCGACTACCGTGAGTTGAACAAGGTTACGATTAAGAATAGGTATCCGCTCCCCAGGATAGACGATCTGTTTGATCAACTCAAGGGAGCAAAGTACTTTTCGAAGATCAATTTAAGGACGGACTATCATCAGCTAAGGGTGAGACAGGAGGATATCCCGAAGACGGCATTCAGAACTCGTTATGGACATTTCGAGTTTCTGGTTTTGTCGTTTGGACTGACAAATGCACCAGCAGCATTCATGGATATGATGAACAGAGTGTTCAAGCAGTACTTGGACAAGTTCGTGGTAGTATTCATTGATGACATCTTGGTGTATTCAGTGACAGAGGAAGAACATGTTGAACATCTAAGGATTGCTTTGGAGGCATTAATAAGGGAGAAGCTATACGCGAAGTTTTCGAAGTGTGAATTTTGGTTGCAAATGGTGCAGTTTCTAGGACACGTCATTGACAGGAATGACGTTTCGGTAGACCTAGCAAAGGTGGAAGCCATTATCAACTAGGAGCAGCCGAAGACGCCGACGGAGATCAGGAATTTCCTAGGGTTAGCGGGATACTATCGGAGATTCATCCAGAATTTTTCGAAGATAGCATCACCGTTGACCAATCTAACCAGAAAGACGGTAAATTTCGTTTGGACGGAGAAGTGCGAGGAAAGTTTCATGGAGCTGAAGAAGAGACTTAGCCAAGCACCGGTGTTGGCTTTACCGGACGACACTGGAGGTTTTGTAGTATACAGTGATGCATCACATAAAGGTCTTGGTTGTGTACTAATGCAGCATGGCAAGGTCATTGCGTACGCTTCACGTCAGCTGAAGGACTATGAGAAGGGATACCCGACTCATGATCTGGAGTTAGCAGCAGTAGTATTCACCTTGAAGATTTGGAGGCACTACTTATATGGAGAAAGGTGCGAGATATATACAGATCACAAAAGTCTGAAATATATCTTCACTCAGAAGGAGCTGAATATGAGGCAGGACCGATGGTTAGAATTGATCAAGGATTACGACGGTGAGATTCTGTACCACTCGGGCAAAGCAAATGTAGTGGCAGATGCCCTGAGTAGGAAAGGCAGAGAGAAATTAATGAGGCTCACGACTCAGGCAGAGTTGATAAAGGAGTTCAAACGTCTGGAATTGGAAGTTAAGTATCCGATGGAGACGGACGGGAAATTATTTACAGTGACAACGAGCCCGACCCTATTGGATCAGATTAAGGAGGCTCAAGAAAAGGATGAGGATTATGATTCAATAAGGAAGCGAATTGCCGAAGGTGAGGAGCTTAAGTATAAGATTGATAGCACTGGGTTGCTAAGGTTTGAAGAGAGAGTCTGGGTACCATTGGCTCTAGAATTGAGGGAAGAAATCCTTCAGGAAGCTCACAGCACGAAGTACTCACTACATCCCGGGAGCACAAAAATGTATCAGGATTTGCGGCGAAATTTTTGGTGGCCGAATATGAAACGAGAAGTGGTAGAGTGCATCAGCCGATATCTGATATGCCAGCGGATTAAAGCAGAGCACCAATGACCGAGTGGACTACTTCAACCATTAGAGATTCCGGAGTGGAAGTGGGAGCACATCACAATGGACTTTGTGGTGGGACTGCCACCAACTCATAAGGGTTTAGACGCCATTTGGGTAATTGTGGATCGTCTAACCAAGTATGCTCATTTTCTGCCAATCAAAATACGGTACAATCTGGAGCAATTAGCAAAGCTTTATATGAAGGAGATAGTGTCACGACATGGAGTGCCGGTATCAATTGTATCTGACAGAGATCCACACTTCACGGCGAATTTTTGGAAAAGTCTGCAGGCAAGAATGAGAACGTAGTTGAGGTTGAGTACAACGTATCATCCTCAAACTGACGGCTAGAGCGAGCGAACGATTCAGACCTTAGAAGATATGCTTCGGGCGGTCGTGATGGATTTAAAGGGCAGCTGGGATGACCATTTGCCACTAGTGGAGTTTGCTTACAACAATAGCTATCACGCCAGTATCGGCATGCCACCGTACGAAACACTATATGTAAGGAGATGTCTAACCCCGATGTGTTGGGACGAGGTTGGAGAGCGAAGACTGCTCGGACCAGAAATGGTGCAGCAGACTACAGATATAGTGCGGCTGATCAGAAATCGTCTGGTAGCAGCCCAAGATTTCCAGAAGAAATATGCCGACTTACATCGTCAGAAGCGGGTTTTTGAAGTTGGTAGCTTTGTACTTTTGAAGGTATCTCCCTAGAAAGGAAAGATCCGGTTTGGGAAGAAGGGCAAATTGAGCCCTAGGTTCATAGGACTGTTCGAGATTTTGAGGCGAATCGGCGAAGTGGCGTACGAGGTAGCGTTACCTCATGAACTTGAGCACATTCACAACGTGTTTCATATGTCAGTGTTGCGGCCGTATAAACCAGGCTATAAGCACGTTATCTCCTATAAACCAATCCAAGTCGAGAAGGACTTGACGTACGACGAAGTTCCTGTCCAGATACTCGATAGGAAGGAACAGAAGCTGAGAAATAAGATCATCCATTCCGTCAAGGTTCTCTGGAGGAATCACGCAGTCGAAGAGGCTACGTGAGAACTCAAAGAGAGGATGAAAGCGAATTATCCGTTTTTATTTGAGTAACCCTATTTTTGCAATTCCGAGGACATAATTTTTATAAGGGGGGAGGGATGTAATGCCCGTGAAATTTTAAACGTCATTATTAATTAAATATATGATTTAATTTTAATGAGTTAGCTGTATGTTCCTATTTAAACCTTTGGGTGTATTGGTAGATTATGTGACTATGTGATTTATTGATCTACTTTGTGTTAGGGGAGTCAGTAGTAGTATATTTAAACTAGTGAGCAAACCCTAAGGCTTATTACCCATAGAATTGGCAAAGCATTTACTAAATTAAATATTCAAGTATATTGAATATAGTTAGTAAATAAGGTGTATGAGTTAATTAATGAAAGTAGTGGTTAATGAGATATGGCCAAATTGAATAATAATATTAATAGTCAATTTAGTAATTTATTTACTAAGTGACTAAGTTACTTCATTAATGAACCTAGCCTAATTATTTATATTAATCATGGATTTGGGTATTAATTGTGTGGCATATTAAATGAGCTATCATTGGGTTTAATTAAAAGACCCTATATTGCATTTAAATAGGTTTAGTTTTATTAGCCCAATCATTTAATTCTAAGCCCAAAGTTTATTTGAGGTATTGCCCAAAACCTAGCCCACTTGGTAATTTAAAGATGTAGCACTAATTGATTTAATGGTGGTATATTTGGGACATCATTTTGGGACAAAAATCCCTCATATGCCGTGGACCATAGAGAGAGACAGAACAAGTTGGTTTTTCAAATTTTAATTAAAGTATTATCTAGCTTGTGTTGGAAGTTGGATTTTAGACTTGATGGTATAGCTACCTAAGATGTCAATAGCTACCTAAGATGTCACATAGCTACCTAAGATGTCAAGTAGCCTCCTAAGTTGTCAAGTAGCCTCCTAAGATGTCAACTAGCCACCCTAGTGACACAAAGCTCTCACTAGCCCCATGATGACAAAAGATAGAGGTATCTTGCTATTATTCAATTAGTAAGCCTTTTATCCAATGGACAACAAAGATATGGGGATATTAGTTATACTCCTAGTTGTATCTAACTATATTACAAGATACATTCTTGAATCACCACACTTCATTTTCTCTTCATTTTTTCTCCTATTCTTCTTCTTTCATTTCTCCCAAACAAGAATATAGAGTAAGAGCTTAGAGAGGAAAAGAGAGTGAGATTAGCATAGTTCATGCATCCCAAGTTCATCACATACTTTGGTAGATCAAGGAGAGTAGCTACAAGATCAAGGTGAAACCCTAAACCATTTCCTTCTTTCTTACTTTGTTTTATTTTCATAGTTTTTGAGAGATTTTATTCTAAGACTCAAGAATAATTAGATCTTCATGTTTCATGTATAGATCTAATCCTCTTGAGTGTTAGAATGGAGATTCAAAGGAAGAAAAGGAACTTATGTTCTTAAAGGGTAAAAACCCTAGCTTTTCTTCACTTGGATCACCCATAACTTGAGATCTACAACTTGGATTTGTGATCCGTCAAAGGGGGGTGCTAGATACATGAGTTAGCTAGTAAACCCAAGTGGTAGAACATAAATCCAATAATTTTTGAAGCCTTGGGAGCTATTTTCCCAAAACAGTCCAGCTATAAAACTTAAAGCTTTAAAACCCTAAAAGAACGAACACGTTTTGATGTGTAGTTTTTGTGTAATGGCTTTTACCGTGAAGGACTCCTAAATATTCATACTCGGATTTCTCACTGTGTGTACCTTGACACAATATGAAATTTTTACAGTATGTTTATATGGGTTATGAGAGTGTATCCTAAAAATATCAGAATTTTATGAGAAAAACTTGATATATGAAAAATGTAACAAGATTCAGAGGTTTTGAGTACTTTAAATATAGTAAATCACTTTCTAAAATTCCAGGAAAATTGGTGGATCATTGTTGGATCATATACTATCCAGATCCAGAGGATAATAATTTTCAAAACCTATTTGCTATTTTTCATAATAATGTTATAGTTATGGTTAAAAGAAAATAAATGGTTAAATGATGTCATAAATAAGGAAAATGTGATTTTTATGCTTGGATACTCCTAATATTATATATTCTAACTATTGAAGAGTATTTTGATAATATTTAATGAGAAATAATATTTATGACTTTTTATGGGTAGTAAAGGAGTTGTTTAATAAAGGGTAAAACAATTAGAATAAATTGTTTATTCGCCTAATAACTTATTAAAATATTACTATGATATTTGTAATATAAGAATTCGATATTTTTTAGTAAACAAAGAAATATTAAGATTAAAACTTCATGGAAATATTATTGAATGAGTAATAATATTTGTTTTAAGCATTAATAAATGATTAAGATATTATTAAAATGGCTAATAATATTAGATTAAAATATTATTAATGATATGAGAATTAAAATATTATTAAGAGATTAATAATATTAGATTAAAGTATTATTGGATGATTAAAATATTATTAAGATGTTAATAACATTAGTAAACGAATAAAAGTGTTATTAGTGGACTAATAATACCGAGAGGTGAATTAAATATTATCAAAATTGATAATATTAAGTGTCTTATAGGATTTACGATAGTTTATTAACTTATGTGTGCTATGTGATTTGCTTAATTGTTAAATAAATGGCATAAGTAAGCGTATCGATATACAACTATGCAGTACTAATTGGTAGATCGACGTTATCAATGTTAGGTTCTTCAAGGCCAATTAGTTAAAGCTAGAATTACTTGTAGCTGAGCAGACAGGCAAGTTCCCTAACTCAAACTCGAGTTATGATTTTTGAAGCATGTTAGTGAATAATTATTGTTGATTATTCACATCTATACTGGTTATTGAGATTCGCACCTTGTGCAATTGAATTCATATTCTATTGTTATTGAATTGTGAATTAGATTAAAGTTCTTTCAAGCATGAACTGTTTATGAGATAGATCTATGCTATTTGTATCAGCTAGATCAAGTATGTCTAAATTTGTGAAATCAAATGTATTTTAAAAGTTGTTCTTATTAATTTGCTATAGTAAGAACTCTTGGCTGAGAAAAGGATAAATTTGATTAAGGCATGATATCAATGCTGGTTTATTAAGTGTTTATGCATAAATCATGGGGTATGAAAGGCTGATCCCCTTGATTACCAAAACTTTTAAGAGGTACAGTTTAAATGCTGAGAACCTTGGCAAATGTCTATGGTTATTTCCAACCACTCAGTAATTGTCATTCAATTATTCGAATATTCAATTGTTGACTATTAATTCATGTTTCTTCACAATTTTATACTGTCGTTGAACATTGAAAGCGAAACTTCCTTCTATTCATGATATATCTCCCTTGTGTATAAACTTGTTAAGCAAACTAGTTGCTTACCCTTGCTATATCATGATCTTTATTTCAGCTAAGGCAGAAACGTCTAAAGGGGACAAAGGAAAAGGGAAGGTACAAGAGTAGTTGCCTGATATGGCTTATGTACTAGGTTATCTTAAATGTTATTTGGCTATGTGAACTCTTATTGCATTGAGGGTATGTTTAAGTTAAGGTTAAAGAACCTTGGGACCATGATTGTAAGACTTTATTACTATTTCGATAAACAATGTATGTTATTATTCCGCATCAGTTAGAAAGTATGTTTGTTGTTGAGTATCGTGAACACCGAATTCGAGGTTAGGAAACCCGGATTTGGGGGTGTCACAGGTTCCATTGATACAGGATGTTAGAAGGGAGATTTTAGATGAAGCTCACAATACACGTTACTCAGTTCACCCAAGGAGTACAAAAATGTATCAAGATCTTCGTCAACATTACTGGTGGTCAGGAATGAAACGTGATGTAGCAGAATGTGTTGCCACATGTTTGACATGTCAGAAAGTGAAAGCTGAATATCAACGCCCCAGTGTTTGTTGCAGCCATTGGAAATACCGGAGTGGAAGTGGGAGCACATAACGAAGGATTTTGTGGTAGGTTTGCCGACTACACAGAAAGGTTTTGACGCGATTTGGGTAATTATGGTCAGACTGACGAAATCAGCGCATTTCTTACCAATTAAGATTAGATTCAACCTAGATCAGTTAGCAAAATTATACATTACAGAAATTGTTTCGCGACACGGTGTTCCAGTGTCTATTGTGTCTGATCGAGATTCGAGATTTACGTAGAATTTTTGGAAGCGTCTGCAAGAATGCTTGGGAACTCAGTTCAGAATGAGCACTGCGTATCATCCTCAAATTGATGGTTAGAGCGAAAGAACGATTCAAACCTTAGAGGATATGTTACGCGCATGTGTCATGGATTTCAAGGGAAGCTGGGATGATCACCTACCGTTGGTCGAGTTTGCTTACAACAACAGTTACCACGCGAGTATTGGCATGCCGCCATACAAAGCGTTGTATGGACGAAAATGTAGAACTCCAATATGTTGGGACGAGGTTGGTGAAAGGTAACTTCTAGGACCAGAACTGGTACACCAAACTGGAGAGATCATGAAAGTTATAAGAGCGCGATTATTAGCTGCTCAAGACAGACAGAAGAAGTATGCCGATCAACATCGTCAAAACCGAGAATTTGAGGTGGGAAGCTTCGTGTTTTTGAAAGTTTCACCTTGGAAAGGGAAAATTTGTTTTGGAAAGAAGGGTAAGCTTAGTCCAAGATTTATTGGACCCTTTGAAGTACTGCGGCGAGTTGGTGAGGTAGCTTATGAAGTAGCTCTACCTCCAAAGCTGGATCATATTCACAATGTTGTTCATGTATCTGTTTTAAGGCCTTATAAGCCAGACTATAAACATGTGATAGAATATGAACCTATACAGTTTGAGAAAGACCTAACTTATGAGGAAGTCTCGATCCAGATAGTAGATAGGAAGGAACAGGTTCTCAAAAATAAAGTGATACCTTCTGTTAAGGTAATATAGAGGAACCACAACGATGAAGAAGCTACGTGGGAACTCGGAGCTGATATAAAGAAGAATTATCGTGAGTTGTTTGTTTAGTCCTAGTTCTATGTTTCTGGAGACAGAATCCTTTTAAGAAGGGGAGAAAGGTGCGATCGAATTAAGTGTGTTGTGTATTGTGATTCTGAGGACAGAATCCTTGTAAGAAAGGAAGGATGTAACAATCCGGAATTTTGTATTATTTGAAAATATGCATTGAAGTTGAATAAATATTTTTAATTGATTTTATTGGTTTAAATTAACAAATGATGGAATTGTTTTATTTAGATGTGTTTTAGTTACATTTATGTTGGTGTTTTTTTTAACTAGATGAGTTAATTAAATTAGAAGAGTTGTTGGTAATTATAGTGCTAATATTCTAGTTTAATTTAATAATTAAATTAGAAAGGTGATGATTTATTAAATTGGAATAGTAATTTATTTGTTAAATTAATGTGTTATGTTAGTTGAATTATTTAATAAAAGTAAGTGTGACATGTGACTATATAATAAGAAAATATAAAAATAATTTAGTAGGTGATTATATTAGCTTAACCAAACATGGCCTTGTGGCCTTTGGTTTATTAAGCTGACAAAACTTTTTATTTTTTTTAACTGACAAACTAAATAATACGCATTATGTTGGGTCAGTTTTTATTTTCACGTATAAGTTACCTTAGACTAAGAAGAAGAAAATACAGAGAGGTTGGAAGAGAAAGTTCTAGGAAAATTGAAAGGAATTGGAGGTTCTGTGAATCAAGAGAGGTTCTTAGAGCAATTCTCATCATCTTCTCATCATCTACACAAGCATAAACAAGGATTTAAGGTAATAATTTAACCCTTTTGCTCTTAATCTTTGTTGTAGACACCCAAATTTTGCGCTTCGTATACTAACCCTAACAGGAGGGCAAAATCGTCAATTAACCCAGCCTACGAGAACGAAAGGTGGACATAAGTACGAACACTCAAAGCCACCACACGACTTGCGATCAAAGCCAACACGACAACGAGCGGATATCAGGAATCGACTAATGGCCACTACACTTACCTGCTCTCCGGTGAGCTAGTGGGGGTCGGGGGGCAGCGCCCCTGGAAACCAAGCTCGAAATACAAATCCTGTGTCATGTCACAGCCATTCGAAACGAGCATTCCTGAATGATATGGCACGTTTCCCAGCGATTCCCGGACTACAAAAATATAAGCCCTTCAACGAAAACCAATAGTACGACATGAGAATCGAGGTGCGGTACGAAAATCGAAAAAATCAGCCCAGCCAACCGCAGATCAATCTGCAGCCAATGATGGGACGACTGACGACACGGCACTCAAGCGCGCGGGGGGCGCGGGGGAACCGAGGCTCGGCGCGGGGAAACCGAGGCTAGCCACAGATCAATCTGCGGCCAAGCCGCGGATCAATCTGCGGCTGCCTCTGGCAGCCTTTATCAATGCAGTTCTTCATTTTCATCCAGCAGATATACAGGGAGTTGAAAAGAAAAAAAAGGGAAGAAACAGCAGCAAGCAGGAGCGGGAAAAGAGAGAAAAGAGAGAAAAAAAAGTGAGGATTTATACCCCTTTTGTTAGATTGTATCACATACACTTTCTACTCTATTTAATATACGAGTTTATACGCATCGTGGTGTCATTTGCAAGGTGAAAGGCCCTTTTTTATATCATTTTTGTTATATCATTTTGGTAAGCTTTTGTCATTCGGGCTATATTAAATGTAGTTTTTCTTGTATATTATTGAGGATACATGGATTAAGGACTATTAGTGAGGGTTCCAACGGAACAAAATTCTTCCTAATGGCCCGATGATATCCATTCGGTGATTTTTAGCTCGTTATGGTAATGTATTATGCGTAATGTATTTAGATTGCTATTTTAGGATATTGTGGTGTGTTAGGCAACCCGATGTTGTTTAATTTTTGTAGTATCCCTTTTGTAGGTGTGTAGCAATTTTGGGTGTGAGCCTAGGAACGCGACCCCGTGGTCCAAATCCGATGATGGACATTTTTGGGTGTATGTAGTAGGGTCGATGTACCCTTTATTGTAAATATGTAATTGTCGGGCCTTAAAACGATATCAAGTTAAAAATCGGGTTTAAGGCCCCGTAATAATGAAGTATGTGGTTATGGGCGTTTGGGGTTATTTTGATGGCTCACATGCCGATGAATAGCCCCCACGCATTTTAATGCTTGATTTGATTTACGACACAAAAAACTGATTTCAAAGCTAAACGATGAAGATTTCCATAAAATCAATCAAATTAGGTTATTAGCATCACGAGGCTAAAAATTGGAAGTGCTAATGAATGTCGATTCCTATTTAAACGAGAAGGCTAAAGAAAAAATCGTTTTCAAACATCACAAAAATGGTTTTATAAAAATAAATAACGTTTTATTAAATCTTTGTGCATAGGGGTAAAGAAATCCAAGAAGTTGCCCGTGACTTTATTTACGAAAGCAACGTATAGGTCTCGATTCCTATTTTGACGAAGGTTTAAAAGCTCTTGTTCTGCCAAAACGTCACCTAATGAAAATCTCATAGCTTTTGACGATTAAAATCAAACCTTTCTCACAAAAAAAAATATATAAAACTTTCTCGTATAGGCCGAAAGACATTCTAAAGCATTCCCAAATTAAAACACGACTTTTCATAAAAAAACAAATGGTTTTTTTTCATGCAAATTGATGAGTGGGTTTTATACCTACGAATCAGGTCTTGTTAGACTTAATTATTGTGGTCTTTAAGTGTTTTTAGTATTGTTTTATTCGTTTTTGTGTTTGTTTATTGTAGGATTGGAGCTGGAGGGTCAAAAGGGTAAATTTGGAGCTTAAAGGACACTTAATGGAATTTTTGTAATTCTGAGGGCATGACCTAGCGCCAGAGGCGCTAGGATTAGTACTAAGCTAGCGCCAGAGGCGCTAGATCACGAGACTTGGTGCTGAGTTGCGGCTGGAGGAGGAAAAAGAAGCCAATTTGGAAGAGGATTGAGACTATTATTGATCAGATTTAGAAAAGGAAACCTTAAGAAGGAACTTCGAGACTTTTATTATGATTATTCTACTTTTCTAGAGTTAGTTTTGTGGAGTTTTACCGTGGATTATTATTGTTCAAGTGCTGGATATTGATGTGGGTTGAACTTTACTTTGGATTTTATTCTTCAATTGGGTTTGATCAATCTACTTCTTCTTACTTCAATTGATTGTTTATTTTTCCATGTTTAATTTTGATCCCATAATGGCTTTTGGTTCAGACATGAACTAATCTCCATTATGGGATTCTAACGGATTTTAATATGTAGTCTAAATATAAGCTTGACAGTTAGATTGTTTTGAATATCATAAGGAATCTCTATCATGATTGTTTTGCATGTATGAATGCTTGATCACCATTCGATTTCAGTGCTTATATGGAATTGAGAAATAACATATGAGTATGGATTGTAATCATGATAGCTTGCGAATATGAGGCTTAATTGGATAGCTTAATATTTTGTGAATTAGATAGAAATATACTGTTTCACCGTAGGAGCTAAAATAAGGGCTTGTGCTTTAAATCAATATAATTACAATTTCACATAGAAATATAGTGATTTTGGTTATAGTGGTGATTACATAGTGTCTATTGAGTATGGATATTATGTAAGTAGGTCATAATACATTGACAAATGGTTATGTCTATTTTAGTGTCCTTGGCTACTTTTCTGTGATATGTGAACTTACTAGCATGATAGTGGTAATTAGATGAACTATTAAATGAAGTTAGGATCCCATTAATTCCAAGTTTGATATATTCCGTTAGTATTTGCATCTTTAGTTATTAATTGATTTAGAAATAATTTTGTCAACACAATCAAGTCATTAGTTTAGGCAAATAAATATAGTGATAGGACTGATGCATAGTAACTTAATTTAGCACTTTCTCTGTGGGACGATACTCTACTTCCTCTGTATTACTTGTTGACCACGTATACTTGCGTGAGTTAGAGCTCTTTTAATAAAGATTAAAAAAGAGGCAACAAGTTTTTGGCGCCGTTGTCGGGGACAGGCGTTTAGATTTTTATTATTATCATCAGTTTTAAGCTATATTGTTTGACTTAGACAAATCTAATCTTTTCTCATTTCTATTTTTGTTTTTGTTTTGGCTTCAGGTACTTGTAGAATTTTATGCACACACGATCATCCAACTCAGAATTGACACCAGCACAGGATAATATTGACGGAAGAGGTTGGAAAGCAAGAGTGCGTAGAAATTTACAAGCACAGTTGGAAGGAACTATTCCGAATATGGCGGAAGAGCGAAGAGAGGAGCATAAAGCTTTGCGGGACTATTCTATGCCGAACATTAATGAACTGCAGTCTAGCGTAGTCAGACCGGCGATAGCAGCAAACACTTTTGAGATAAAACCGAGCACCATTAAAATGGTGCAGAATTCGGTCCAGTTTGGGGGTGGTGCTACAGACGATTCTAATGAGCATCTTTTGAGTTTCATTGAAATTTGTGATACATTTAGATACAACGGGGTGACGGAGGATGCCATCCGACTAAGACTGTTTCCATTCTCATTGAGGGATAGAGCGAGAAGTTGGCTTCATTCTTTGCCTTCAGGATCAATTACTACATGGGAGGACCTCGCACAGAAGTTCTTAGCCAAGTTTTTCCCAATGGTTAAAACTGCAAAAATGAGGACAACAATTTCTCAGTTCGAGCAACAACAGGGTGAATCCTTATACGAGGCTTGGGATAGGTACAAGGAGATGCTAAGGAAATGTCCGCACCATGGGATGCTAGATTGGATGGTGATCAACACATTTTATAATGGATTGGGATGGCAGTCGAGACAGATGGTAGATGCAGCTGCAGGAGGAGCTTTAGGGGCGAAGAGCTATGACGAAGCTTATAACCTTATTGAGACTATGGCAGCGAATGATTTTCAAAACCCTTCAGCCAGAATGTCACAGCCCAGAGTTGCAGGTTTGTTGGAAGTGGATGATATTACTTAGTTGTCAGCACAGATGGCGGCTATGGCGAAGAAAATAGAGTCATTGTCAGAAAGCAAAGTCAAGTCAGTTGCCTTCATATGCGAGATTTGTGTGGGGTCACACTCAACAGATCAATGTGCTATCAGCTCGGAGTCGGTGCAGTATGTGAACACTTACAGGAAAGACCAAGGTCAGTTTCAGAACACATATAACCCCAACAACCGCAATCATCCAAACTTTAGTTGGTCAAATAATCAAGGAAATCAGCAACAACAGTTTCCATCTCAGCCAGCGCAGCAACAGTTTGCTCCACGACCACCTTTTCCCCCGGGATTTTCTCAACAACAACAACATCAGACTCCAAATGCACCTCAGCAAGAAAAGAAATCAGAAATGGAGGAGATGATGTTGAAATACATGGCAAATACAGAGGTGATGATCAAAAGCCAGGCAGTGGCTATTAAAAATCTAAAAACTCAGATGGGGCAAATGGAGAATATGCTTAAGAGCAGGCCCCAAGGTTCATTGCCAAGTAACACAAAGGCAAATCCACGGAGAGAGGGTAAGGAACAGTGTTAGGCCATTACACTCAGATCAGGAAAGCAATATTCAGGAAATGCACCAGGCACTGCAGCACCTAGTTTACAAGGGGATGACATTGGGGTTGAAATTGAGAAAGAAATTGAGGCTGATCAGAAAGAGAAGAAAGATGAGTCCAAGTCGCAGCAAACAGAGAAGGATAAAGCGAGTTCAGATAAGAAGTCCGTGACTACAGTACCACAAGTTCACCCTCAAGTTCCGTATCCGCAGAGATTGAACAAGCAGAGGGACGATAAACAGTTCAAAAAGTTTTTGGAGGTTTTTAAGAAATTGCAGATCAACATACCTTTCGCGGAGGCATTGGAACAAATGCCAAGTTATGCAAAGTTCATGAAGGGTATATTGTCAAGGAAGAGAAGATTAGACGAATTTGAGACAGTGACCTTGACGGAGGAATGCAGTGCAGTGCTTCAGCGTAAACTACCTCCAAAGCTAAAAGATCCGGGTAGTTTCACTATTTCATGTACAATCGGAAAGATGAGCTTCGATAAATGTTTGTGTGATCTTGGGGCAAGTATCAACCTGATGCCTCTGTCTGTATTTAGTCAGTTGGGACTACCGGAACCAAGGACAACAAATATTTCCCTACAGCTAGCTGATAGATCTATCACATATCCAAGGGGGATAGTGGAGGACGTACTGGTGAAAGTGGACAAATTTATCTTTCCGGCGGACTTCATCATTCTGGATTATGAGGAAGACAAAAATATACCAATCATACTAGGGAGACCATTCCTAGCCACGGGGAGGACTTTGATAGACGTGCAGAAAGGGGAGCTTACAATGCGTGTACATGATCAGGAGGTGACGTTTAACGTCTTCAAGGCAATGAAGCTCCCAACCGATGAAGAAGAATGCTTCAGAATAGACTTGGTGGATAGTATAGTGCATGATGCAGTTGAGAGTTTGTTGGGCTATGAACCACTGCAGAGAGTGATTGCTGAAAATTCAGATTTGGAGGATGAAGAATGTACCGAACTTGTGCAATATCTGGATACCACCCCCAAATTCGGAAAATTCAGAACACCTATCGAGCCACTTACGAAAGCTAGAGAGATATCGGTAAAGTTAAAACCATCTCTTGAGATACCTCCCGAACTTGAACTTAAACCACTTCCAGAACATCTCAGGTACGCATTTTTAAATAAAGATTCAAAGCTACCTGTGATTATTTCTTCTGCACTAACATCTTTTCAGGAGAAAAAACTGCTACAAGTGCTTAGAGAGTTTAAATCAGCTATTGGATGGACCATAGCCGATATCAAGGGGATAAGCCCTTCTTTTTGCATGCATAAGATCTTACTTGAAGATGGTAGCAAGCCGACAGTTGAACAACAAAGAAGGCTCAATCCTATAATGAAAGAAGTGGTTAAAAAAGAGATTCTGAAATGGCTGGATTCGGGAATAATCTACCCAATTTCGGACAGTTCATGGGTGAGCCATGTGCAGTGCGTACCAAAGAAGGGTGGAATGACCGTTGTCACCAATGAGAATAACGAGCTGATCCCAACGCGAACAGCAACAGGATGGAGAATCTGCATGGACTACCGCAAGCTTAACAAAGCTACAAGGAAGGACCATTTTCCACTTCCGTTTATCGATCAGATGTTGGACAGACTGGCGGGTCATGAGTATTATTACCTTCTGGATGGGTATTCAGGCTACAATCAGATTATGATAGCTCCAGAAGACCAGGAAAAGACTACTTTTACATGTCCATACGGCACTTTTGCCTTCAGAAGGATGTCTTTCGGGTTGTGCAATGCTCCAGCCACCTTTCAGAGATGTATGACCGCAATTTTTTCAGACATGGTCGAACAGAATGTGGAGGTATTCATGGACGATTTCTCGGTATTTGGTGATTCTTTCGATTTATGCCTTGAAAATTTGGTAATGGTTTTAAAGAGATGTGTTGAAACAAATCTGGTACTGAATTGGGAGAAGTGCCATTTTATGGTACAAGAAGGAATCATACTGTGGCACAAAGTTTCAAAGAAAGGAATTGAGGTGGACAGGACAAAGCTGGAAACGATTGAGAATTTACCTCCACCTACGTCTGTAAGAGGTGTCCGTAGTTTTCTTGGACATGCAGGCTTCTACCGCAGATTCATCAAGGACTTCTCCAGGATAACTAAACCATTGTGCAGTTTATTGGAGAAGGATGCACAGTTCAAATTCGATGAGGCTTGCATGAGAGCTTTTGAGCACTTAAAGAGAAAATTAACTTCAGCACCAGTTATCACAGCACCAGATTGGGCATTGCCGTTTGAGCTGATGTGTGATGTCAGTGATTACGCAATAGGGGCTGTTTTGGGGCAAAGGAAGGAGAAGATGTTTCATGTGATATACTATGCCAGCAAGACCCTTACGGATGCACAATTAAATTACACCACCACAGAAAAAGAGTTATTGGCAGTGGTGTATGCCTTTGATAAATTTCGATCATATTTGATAGGCACAAAGGTGATAGTGTATACGGATCACTCGGCAATTCGACATCTAGTGTCAAAGAAGGATGCAAAGCCCAGATTGATCAGATGGATATTGCTATTGCAGGAGTTTGATTTGGAGATCAAGGACAGAAAGGGGACCGAAAACCAAGTGGCAGACCACTTATCTCGACTAGAGCAGCAGGAAAGGAAGATAGACGGCATAGTTGAAATTAATGAATCCTTTCTGGATGAGCAGTTGTTTGTGGTGCAAGGGGAGGTGCCATGGTTTGCAGACTACGCGAATTATTTGGTGAGTAAGATGATACCTTCTGACTTGGTGGGGCATCAAAAGAAAAAGTTCCTGCATGATGTTAAATGGTATATATGGGATGAGCCGTATTTGTTTAAACAGTGTGCGGATCAAATGATAAGAAGGTGTATCCCATATAGTGAGACCGAGGGGATTTTACAGGATTGCCGTTCTTCTGTATATGGAGGACATTACGGAGGAGAGAGAACAGCGGCTAGAGTACTACAAGCAGGATTCTACTGGCCGATAATTTTTAAAGATGCTTACAGTTTTGTTCAGTGGTGCGATAGATGTCAGAGAGTGGGTAATATTTCAAAGAGGAATGAAATGCCTTTGAATACAATCCTCGAAGTAGAAGTTTTCGACGTGTGGGGGATTGATTTCATGGGCCCTTTTGTGTCTTCGTGCGGTAATCTCTACATCTTGCTAGCAGTTGACTATGTGTCAAAATGGGTAGAAGTGGCAGCACTCCCAACAAATGATGCCAAGGTAGTCCTGAAGTTTTTACATCGAAGTATCTTCACTAGATTTGGGACTCCGAGGGCTATTATTAGGGATGAAGGTAGTCACTTCTACAACAGGCAGTTCACAGCTTTGTTGGCTAAGTATGGGGTGAACCATCGTATTTCTACAGCTTACCACCCATAGACGAATGGCCAAGCGGAAGTATCCAATCGAGAAGTAAAAAGAATCCTCGAAAAAATTGTGAATCCGATGAGGAAGGATTGGTCCTTAAAGCTAGATGATGTTGTGTGGGCATATAGGACTGCGTACAAAACTCCGTTGGGCATGTCACCGTTTTAGCTGGTTTATGGAAAAGCTTGTCATCTCCCTATCGAGCTAGAGCACAAGGCGTATTGGGCAATTCGGAAGTTGAACTTCGATTCAACAGCTGCAGGGGAGAAACGCTTACTCCAAATCAATGAGTTGGACGAATTTCGACTACGGGCTTATGAAAACTCGAAGTTATACAAGGAGAAGGTGAAGAAATGGCATGATCGTAAGATCATAGAAAGAACATTTGAACCGGGACAAAGGGTTTTACTTTTCAACTCCAGACTTAAACTTTTTCCCGGGAAGCTGAAATCAAGATGGTCAGGACCATTCACAGTGAAGACGGTCTTTCCGCATGGTGCGATTGAAGTGTATGATAAATTCCCGGACCAGTCGTTCAAAGTGAATGGCCAGAGGTTGAAGCATTACTTTGGGGATGAGGTGGACAGACAGAAAGTCACCTTAATCCTTTCTGAGACATGAAATTCATAGACAGTCAAGCTAATTGACTATAACTTAGCGCTATCTGGGAGGCAACCCAACGTTTTAATTTTCTGTGTCTTTTGTTTATTCAATCATTTTGTTTAAAAAAAAAATTTACAACTAATTTTGGATTTTGGGTTGATGTGTAGAAGCTTAAACTGGACAAAAATTTGGCTAAGTCGCCTGAGGCGCTGCATCAAGTTCTAGCTACTGCAACTCAGTGCTAGAAGCGCTCGACCATGCACAATGTCAGCGCCTGCAGCGCTAGACCCAACACCCAGTTTCTGCATATCAGCGCTCTAGGCGCTCGTCAAGGCCAAAACCCAGCGCTCTAGGCGCTAGCACCTGCATCAGCTTCTGCATAGTAGCGCCGTTGGCGCTCATTCCCTTACTAAGCACAACGCTCTAGGCGCTCGGACAAGGCTCAACATATACACTCCAGCGCCAGAGGCGCCCACACCTTCACAAGCTAAGCGCCAGCAACGCTGCCCCAAACCGCGTGCATTTGTCAGTTAGCGCCAGAGGCGCTCGATCTAGCATACAAGACAACGCCAGCAGCGCTACCCCTACACCAACAACTACTGCAACACAGCGCCAACAACGCCCAACTCTACACAAATCACAGCGCCAGAGGCCCTCGGCAGCGAAAAAAGGGTTTAACCCTAGATCGGGCTTTAAGAAGCATCACACCAAAAATCAATGAATTCTCTCCTTATAGCTGCCTTCAAGCCGCCACCCATAATCACACCCATTGCAGATCTCTTGCAACCAAGGAACATTCTTTCTTCTCATAGCCAAAGTGGATTCAAGATTCTACACATAGGTGTTTCCAATTTCAAGTAAGTTTTACATTGTTGAGCAATTAGAACTTGAAATTGTTGGCTAGAGATTGAATTGCTAGTATTTAGAGTAAATCCTTGGTTTTGATTGTGAACCCAATTGAGTTTGTGTTGGCTCAATTGGGATTGGGTTAAACCTTCAATTATCTATCTATATGCTTGCAAGTTGTGGAAGATTACATTGTACTTGATTGGGTCACTCTAAGTTTGGGGGAACTATTGTACAAGGGTTTTTAAAGTGTGCATACCAAGTGTTCGACTGTTTGCCCCAACGAAGTTTTGAGTTGTTTTGGGTCTTGATTGTGCTTAATTGGTTATTAATGGTTCCCAAAAGACATAGAGGGGAAAGCTCAGGTTCGTCAGCTGTTGTGAAATATGATAAGAAGAAATTTGTTAGCCCTCAAGCGTCCGACAGGTATAAAAACTGGTCGTCAGGGAAGTCCCTAATTCCTGAGCGTGGGTTACTACCTATTGAGCGGGTAGATGGGGAATTAGCTCAAATGATACGCAGCCGAAATTGGATGGTATTTACTGCACAACCCGAGCCAGCTGCAGTTAATATTGTGAAGGAGTTTTATGCCAATGCTAAAGAACCTAATGGAAATCTGGTTATGGTTCGGGGTCAGGAAATAAATGTGGGGCGTAAAGCTATTAATGCGTATTATGGGTTGCAAAAGATTCACAGTGATGGCTATATGAAATACATGCAGTAGGATTTGGACTATTCTGAGATCATAGTAGCCCTCTGTGAGCCAGGGACAGAATGGAAGCTGACTGACCAACAAGAAGCTGTGCACTTCCCGTCATCCAAGTTGAGCAGATATGGAAAAGCGTGGCATGCTTTTATATGTGCCAAGTTGATGTCGTGCCGCCATATGAGCAATGTAATTAATCAGCGGGCGGCGTTATTATTTTGCATTGCCAACGGGAAGACAGTGGATATTAGGGAGGTAATTCATGAATCTATCGTGCACGCGCTTGAGGGTAGTACCACAGGTGGACTGCCTCATCCTTCCTTGATCACAGATTTGTGTCGTCGTGCTGGGGTCAAGTGGGATAAAGATGAACTTATGCAGGCCCCATTGCCTCCAATTGATCATGCTGCAATGGTACGGTACAGAGTATGAGGTGGAGGTGAATCGCACCCAAGGGGCTTAGGTTTTATTCTACCACAGCAGTAGCCGCAGGAACAGCCACCACCTGTTGAGGATCCGGTTATAGCCCCTACTATAGTTGAGACTATCCGCCAGGACCTTCGGCACCATACTAGACGGATAGACTTAGTGGCAGGATCGATTCAGAGGGGTTTTGATCGAATGACTCGGCAGCAAAGTCGACTTGCTTAGCGCCAGGCAGAGATTTATGTGTATAATGTTAATTGTTCCACAGCCTTGGCGGATATGTTTGGGCGGTTGAATCCTTCAGCAGGACCATTCCAGTTTCCACCAGCTCCGCCTCTTTCTATGTACCCACCACCTGACTCAACTCCTGATGCGGATGATGATGATGATGATGACGACGCTGCCGATGGCAGTGATGATGAGTAGTGCTTCATCAGGGGAGTCCTCTGTTCTTAATCTCTTATTATTTTTCAATGAGGACATTGTCGTGTTCAGTTTGGGGGGTAGTTTTTTTGTTTTCATGCATATAGATTGTTATGTTTCATTGTGTTTAAACTTGTTGCATGGTAGTTAAATTACATTTTAGGTTGTGTTATGCATCTAGTTTCATGAATTAAGCATAAATTGATATAATATCTAATGTGGCCAATGATAAGACTGGTTAGTTGGTTTTAACTTAAGAAGAATTGAAAACGAGTGCTTAGTGATGACGTTGATTATGAAGTGTAGTTTAACTTGTCTGAAACTCTTGTTAGCTAGGAAAGCACATAATCAATTGTTTTGATCAATTTAATTCAAATTGTTGCATAATTTTCTTCTGGTGGAAGATTTGGGTTAAAACTTGATAATATCGGTGAAACGTCCATTAAATCAAAAATAAGCAAGAATCTAAGTTTGGGGAAATCTTGGGGTGTAAAAAAAAATTTGAAAATTTTGAACCTTTCCCAATTAAAGAATGGATCATGTGGTGGGTTGAGATGGAGCGTAAAACGCACTCACTCATAAACACATGGAACGAGATGGAGCGTAAAACGCACTCGTTCAAAAGAAAGTGAGATGGAGCATAAAATGCACTCATTAAAGAAAAACAATTGTTTGAATTCCTAGGGAAGGGTTTAAAAAGGACTTAAATGTGTTAAATAACCCTCGTGATACCCCTCTGCTTAGTGCTTACTTGAATCAGTTGAATTAGTTGTGTTCACAGGTTGAATTGAGTTAAAATTGAAAGTTTTCCTCTAAGAAGTTAATTATGTGATTGATTTGAATTGTGATTGATTAAAATGGTTGATATTCACACACGCACAACCTGGGTGATGACAGGTGTAACTTAACTCATTGATGAAAGTTAGAAACCTTGCATTGGTTAGAGATTCTGTTTAAGTGTTGTATGATATCTTTGAGGCCTGGTGTTGGATACTATGTTGGTTGATTGTTTAATTCGTAGGCATGATAGTTAATTTGCATTTGCATCATTGCATTGCTTGGGGACAAACAATTGGTTAAGTTTGGGGGTATTTGATGAGTGGGTTTTATACCTACGAATCAGGTCTTGTTAGACTTAATTATTGTGGTCTTTAAGTGTTTTTAGTATTGTTTTATTCGTTTTTGTGTTTGTTTATTGTAGGATTGGAGCTGGAGGGTCAAAAGGGTAAATTTAGAGCTTAAAGGACACTTGATGGCATTTTTGTAATTCTGAGGGCATGACCTAGCGCCAGAGGCGCTGGGATTAGTACTAAGCTAGCGCCAGAGGCGCTAGGTCACGAGACTTGGTGCTGAGTTGCGGCTGGAGGAGGAAAAAGAAGCCAATTTGGAAGAGGATTGAGACTATTATTGATCAGATTTAGAAAAGGAAACCTTAAGAAGGAACTTGGAGACTTTTATTATGATTATTCTACTTTTCTAGAGTTAGTTTTGTGGAGTTTTACCGTGGATTATTATTGTTCAAGTGCTGGATATTGATGTGGGTTGAACTTTACTTTGGATTTTATTCTTCAATTGGGTTTGATCAATCTACTTCTTCTTACTTCAATTGATTGTTTATTTTTCCATGTTTAATTTTGATCCCATAATGGCTTTTGGTTCAGACATGAACTAATCTCCATTATGGGATTCTAACGGATTTTAATATGTAGTCTAAATATAAGCTTGACTGTTATATTGTTTTGCATATCATAAGGAATCTCTATCATGATTGTTTTGCATGTATGAATGTTTGATCACCATTCGATTTCAGTGCTTATATGGAATTGAGAAATAACATATAAGTATGGATTGTAATCATGATAGCTTGCGAATATGAGGCTTAATTGGATAGCTTAATATTTTGTGAATCAGATAGAAATATACTGTTTCACCGTAGAAGCTAAAATAAGGGCTTGTGCTTTAAATCAATATAATTGTAATTTCACATAGAAATATAGTGATTTTGGTTATAGTGGTGATTACATGGTGTCTATTGAGTATGGATATTATGTAAGTAGGTCATAATACATTGACAAATGGTTATGTCTATTTTAGTGTCCTTGGCTACTTTTCTGTGATATGTGAACTTACTAGCATGATAGTGGTAATTAGATGAACTATTAAATGAAGTTAGGATCCCATTAATTCCAAGTTTGATATATTCCGTTAGTATTTGCATCTTTAGTTGTTAATTAATTTAGAAATAATTTTGTCAACACAATCAAGTCATTAGTTTAGGCAAATAAATATAGTGATAGGACTGATGCATAGTAACTTAATTTAGCACTTTCTCTGTGGGACGATACTCTACTTCCTCTGTATAACCTGTTGACCATGTATACTTGCGTGAGTTAGAGCTCTTTTAATAAAGATTAAAAAAGAGGCAACACAAATTCACCACAACATTCACATAGGCACACACGCGCGCACACACACATTTTAAGAATTAAAGGATAGGAAAAGCATCGAGATTGCGGTAACCGTGTTTCACGGAAGTCGGGGGTGCCTAACACCTTCCCCTCGCTTAAGCAAGCCCCCGAACTCTATGAATCTCGGTTTGCATGCCAATTAATTCGGAGTCACATATGAGCCAGCAATTTACGAAAAACGAAGCTCGGATGAGTTGGTACATCCATTTTCAAATATACCAACTGGCGACTCTGGTCAATTGGCTCATCATAAAAAACGATCTTTCAAAACCCCGTCGACATTTGTGCTGACCTTTTCCAAAAAATCATCTAATAAAAAGGCTAAAATTGGAAAGGGTAATAATTAGCATAGAAGCGATTTTCCCGGCGTCGACATTTGTGTTCTTGAGTTTTGTAAAAATTAAAGTTTTAATTGATGAATTTGTCAATGATTGTTATATATATATATATATGTCGGAAGGTGTTTATAATTCGTTGTATGTAAGTTACAAACGATTTTCAGAAATTAGATTATTATAAAACAAGTTTTAAATGGGGAATTTGTGTTCTTGAGCAATATATATGTTATAGTGGTTTTAGAATCAAAAATTGATGATTTAATCATGTATTAAACTACAAATTAAGAGTTGTTTATGATATTACGTTTAAAAATGAAAACAATGCAAGTGTTGTGGATTGATTTGGTTGAAAATTCAGTAAATGGTGAGTTGTTTCACTAAATGTATGAGTTTTTGGAAAAATAGAAAAAAATTAGTTTTAAATCCTTTGGGTTTTGTTGTTTTGTTTGTTTTAGGTTGTTAGAATTGGTATATGAATGCTTGGTAATGTTTCTAAGAGGTTTATGATAATTGGGTATGCTTGGAATTGGTGTTTGATGCTAAAAATTCGTGTTTTTGGGCTTGAGCATTCTGCAGTTCACGAACTGCAGAATCTGGGATTCAGGTTTACCGTCCCGACGGGCTCATTACACTAAGTTTACCGCCCCAGCGGGCTTATTGCACTAGGTTTACCGCCCCGACAAGGTATTTTGTGAAGGAAACTCCCGCCCCAGCGGGAGATGCAGAAAGTGACATTTTTTTTCCTTTTTTTTCGGTCATGTATGTTATCGTATGCATGTTAAAAGCTTAGACTAATGAATTAAATGAATACTAAGATACTGTGATGGATGGTAAGCATATACTTGATGATTATAAAATATAAAGTTGATGTACCTTAACTTAACGTTAAGTTTTAGGAATTCTTAAGTGTGATATTGTTATAACTAAGCTTGTAACTTCTGATGTGAGATTATTAATGAGTAAACAATTGAGATATTAAGATGAGGATGGATGAGTGTTAATCTTGAAGAGTTAATGTACGTGAATATTGCAACTAATCATTGTTATTGTTATATAAACGGAATGTGTAGGTTGTTTAATGTACGTTATTTGTAATTAAGAAACCTACGCACGAGGCAAGTTTCTTACCCTTAACTCTTTTATGTTAAACAAGTTTCTAACCCTAAACCTACTTAACGTAAGTTCTTTATTCATATCTTGTCTACAAATACGCAAGTTTCTAAATCATATTCTTTCAATTAACAAGTTATCATTGCATATCTCACTTATTATAACATAAACTTCTGACTTTTGGATTCTCGTTGTTCAAAGCTCAAGTTATTTGAAATCATTATTCTAATACCTTGGATATACAATATCTATATCATCGTATATCGTTGTTATTGATCTTTGATAATAACTTACATTATTTAAATCCTATTTTGTTGAACTGAACTCTTGAATGACTAATGAACACTCATTGATTCGACTAGTCCATAGTTGATGTACGTTTTAAATTCCAGAACAGTTATCGTTAAATTAATCCAAAATCAAACTTTCTTTGGTGCAGACTCGAATGACAAAACTGAGAAGAACAACCCTAGTATAGGGGAAGTATTTACGCGAAAGCGCTGAATGGTTATGCACAATACATTGTACAACGGGCTGATCACCCTGAGTACGAGATGGTTAATCCAGATATAGTTTATTAAACTGTTAAAGGTTACGGCAAACTTACCTGTTAACCTAGGACATGGTTCGTGGTCTTGCGACCCTCAGTATATCTTGATGATCTATTTAGCTTTCAGATGTTTCCATTCTTGATTATTATCAACCGAGAAATTACACCATACAGATAAGTTTATTGTTGAAAATGTTCATTATTATCTTGGTGGGCATTTGTTTTGCTCACCCTTGCATACTAAACCCTTGCAGCTAAAGCCGAGAGGACGGATGGGCCGTCTACTAGCAAAGGAAAAGGAAAAATGAACTATTGACGATGATTTGCTATTATATGAAGACTTGTTTACTTTTATTTATTCGGTTGCATAATTAAGACTTATTAGTTATTTATTTTTCCGCATTTTAAAGATGTAATAAAGGTTAGAAAACCTGGGACTTATTACTCGGTTTGCTTTACTTAAATCCTTTTATTTATGGTTAGTTAGTTGTTATATATGGATAGTGGTTTGAGGTAACCCGAATTTGAGGGTATTGCAGGCACACAAGCCAATCATATTTGATATGATGTAGCATATACTTTGTAATCTTATTTGGTTATTAATAAAAGTATTAAAGGCATTTTACTTTATCTACATGGTGATGTTATTTAATATGTGATAAACTCATAGTTTTAAGCAATGCTTTTAGAATCATGATGATGATCATGCTAATGAGATCTAAATTCTTAGAAAGCATAAAACTAAAATCGTTCCTAATCGTTAGATTACTAAAAAGGGGATTAGTGAATCCGGATAGATTAGTACATACGTTGCTTGCTCTTAAGAAGAGGATGATTGATAAAGTGCCGAAACGGTTCAGCATGCAAGAGGCAAAAAGAGGATACTTACCCATGTCTCATGGTGTAAAGATCTCTAAGGCCCAATGTCCTAAATCACAAGATGATGAGGAGCGTATGAGAAAGATCTCTTATGCTTCGGCAATTGGATCTATTATGTATGCAATGATATGTACTCGCCCGGATGTCTCGTATGCTTTGAGCATGACGAGCAGATACCAGTCGAATCCAGGTGAAGGTCACTGGACAGCAGTCAAGAATATCCTCAAATACCTGAAAAGGACTAAGGATTCATTCTTGATATATGGAGGTGAAGACGAACTGGCAGTAAAAGGTTACACAGATGCTAGTTTCCAGACTGATATGGATGACTATAAGTCTCAATCAGGTTTTGTGTTTTGTCTTAACGGTGGTGCTGTTAGCTGAAAAAGTTCGAAGCAAGAGACAGTAGCCGATTCTACAACAGAGGCTGAGTATATTACTGCTTCTAGTGCGGCCAAGGAGGCTGTATGGATTAAAAAGTTCGTCACTGAACTTGGTGTTGTTCCAACCATTGTTGATCCAGTTGAGCTATACTGTGATAATGATGGAGCCATTGCACAGGCTAAGGAACCTAGATCTCACCAACGATCCAAGCATATACTTAGGCGGTACCATCTCATCCTTGAAATCATTGGTAGAGGAGATGTACACATATGCAGAGTGCCAACAGATGATAATATTGCAGATCCATTGACTAAGGCTTTGTCACAGCAGAAGCATGAAGGTCACACTAGTTCCATGGGTATTAGATACATGAGCGATTGGCTCTAGTGCAAGTGGGAGATTGTTAGAGTTTATGTCCTAGAGGCCAATTATTTAATATAATTGCTTAACATTTCTTTTGATATTTAATTGAATAAATGAATTACTTTATTATGGTTTCATTTACTGTGTTATATAAATGTTAACATAATAAAAGTCTTTAGAATAATGATACAAATTATATAGCTTCAAGTATGTGATTTGAACATGAGATTATATAATTACAATAAGTATCATTACTCTTAAATGTCCCTAGTCGAGTATCATTCAGAATGGGACAACAATGATACATTGAGACTAGTATATGGATTGACTGATGGCCAAATCTCATTGGTCATTAATATATGAGATATTAAGTCAATGCATAGGTACATGTTAGAGAACAATGTACTGGACAGACCCATCATGAGAATTCTACGTGGAGCATTATGCAAAGTGTCATAAGTAATTCTCATAGTGACAATGATGTAATGGTCCTCCGACCTGAAATCACTATATTACTATACGAGAATTTATGTACTTTGATATCATCAAAGGTCACCTTTAAAAGGGTGGACAATAAAGGTGATTATTGGGTACATCATGAATCGTGTGAGGAATATGAGTGATCTAGATGGAATTTAACCCCCTCCCCCTATATATTAGGGGTGATATCCATAGGCCTCTTGATTGAGTAGGACTATGAAATGCATGGCCATGCTCAAATAGTGATTTGTTTCATATAGTCTACTCATTGATCAAGAAAACTCAGATTAAATTATGAAGAGTATGACACATTCCATGGCTCGAGTTTAATCTAGGATGTCAAGGTTAAAAGGATTAAATTACATTGAAACATTGGTCACGAAAAAGGTTGCATCGAGTCACCGATCTTATTATTATTTGGGTAGCAGTGATGCATTACTAGATGCCACTCACTGTTTATAATTTTATAATATGATTTTAAAATTATTGTCAATATAATAATAACCTATAGGGTCACACACTTAGAACGTAATTAAAAGAGAATTAATTTAAATTGTAAGGATTTAAATATATCAATATGATTGATAGTATTTAAATTACGAATTTAAATCAACAGGATAATTTGTATATATATGTATATTAATTAAGTAAGACTTAATTAAAATATAATATATATATATATATAAATTCGGATTTTACTTTTCTAATAGGATTAGGGTTTTGTTTAATTACTTTTTGGACGTTATATATATCTGATATATCAGCAGTCTGAGGTACGTGAAACAAAATAGAAAAACCCTAGCCGTTTTAGAAAAGAGAGTTGAGAGCAAAACTTGAGAAAATCCAGATCTTGGCGGCTAGTACCGGAGTTCTCTTTACTTCAGATCGTGTGACGATTTGTGGGACGTTCGTGTGGATACCGTAGAGACGCAGTTTCGTTGGATTGCGTTGGAGATTCGAAGCCGTTCTCAGTTTCATCGTTCCATTCAAGCTCGGATAATCGGTAAACAAATCTAAACCTCTGAATTAATTTGTTCTTTTCGCATGGATCCTGTTTTAGGGTTTCGGAAAATTGTTTTAAAATTTTAAATTCCACTGCGTTTATGTGTCCAAAACCCTACATGTAGGTGCTTATTGGAGAATAAGTTTACTGAACGTGGCTCGTTAAGGAATACCTAATGGAGTTTTACTCGCCTGTCAATAGAAATTCCTCTAGTGATAGTAGTACAAGTGATCCTTGGACTTGAGATCATCATAGTATCTTGTGTATAATGAGTTATACTTTGACATGTCCCTTAGGACCTTTAGGGTATATCAAAGGGTATGATTGGGTATAATAAGTTGTACATGGAGATAGGTGAATGATCAACAAAGAATCTACTACATCTAGTAAATGATGTGAATGTCATATATGATTCGATAAATGACAACTCGGTAGTCTTTGGCCAAGGCAGAATGAAATTAGAAAGGAGTTTTTAATTTACATTATTTAGAGATGCGCATTTGAGAATCGAAATACATATAATTAAATAAAATAAGACTTGACAGTAATTTCATGTCTTATATTTAATTGGGACATTGTATGGTAGAATGATTGAATTGTACGGTAATTATTCACTGAAAGGTTCTTTTGTGATTAATGTTGAAATCTATATTATCTGGAAAGTCGTTGATCGTTAAGGGGGCTTACCCTTATTGTAGAATAAATATTATTTAATTAAATGAATTAAATAGTTTAATTTATTTATTTAAATAAGATTAGAATTGTTCTAATTGATTTATTCACAACCGGTTTAATATGGAGAACCTAAAGGGTCACACCGCAAAAGAAAAATATTTGTTTAAGAAGTAAATGGCATAATTGTAATAATAAGTTAAGTGTATTTAATTTAATCTATGGAGATAGAATAAATTAAATAGTTTAATATTTATTATTTAATATTTTAGAAATATTAAATATAAATTAATAAGAGGAGTCTTATTATTATTATTACTATTACTATTATTTAATTCCTAATAGGGATTGAGAATTAATTAATAGAAGTACTCTCTCATGAATTCCTAATTAGATTAGGAGTTTAATTTAATTAAAGGAGTTTAATTAGAATAGAAACCCTAATCCTAAATAGTTTAGGGGAGGGTTTTTCCACATCTATAAATAAGAGAAATCTTATCATAGATTAGGGTTACACACTCTTGCATAAGAATTGTGAAGAGTATTTGTAATTTCTATAGAGATAGAAACTAGGATTTTGCCAACACCCATCTTCTTGAATAGATAATATTCTTTAGTGGATCACCTCTAGAGGTCAAACACTTGGGTGGCTAACGTTGATCAAATGAAGGAATTTAATCGGTGGAATTCAAGGAGAACGCGAAGAAATTGGAGGTGAACTTGTACCTGAGAAAGCTAGAATTCTACAAGGGTATAATTCTTATTCTCCATCTCTTTCGTTTAATTAATAATTGTGCATAAAGAAGGATCATGGTGATGGTTTGTATAAAATTTTAAAATCTGATTTTATCGTGCTTCCGCTTTATTTATGTAATTTGATTGCATGTTCGCGTTATACAAACCTAACAATATCATGTTAATAAATGATCTGGGTTGTTAAAACATGAATCCATAACATTTAAATGGTCAAAAATGATGAAAAACATGAACTGTTCTTGACAGCCTAGAACTGTCTGACAAGCCACTTTGTCAGACGATTTGATCGACTTAAATTGGTCGTTTGATGTGTTTTAAAGTTTGTATTTGTAGTATGCCATGAGGGTTATTGATTTGAATTGGTAGAACACTAAAAGAATCCCTGGATTAAAAGTTATGGGTGGTCAAAACCCATTGACCGACCATGAAAACTGATTTATGGGTAACCCAAAAATCGTTTGAAGGTCCTGACAGATTACTGACAACCTTTGACCGGCTTGAATCTTTCATGTGTTGTATTGTTAGTGTAAAATATTAGACCCAATATGTTATGTGATATATAAACTACAATTAAAGATCATTAAAATACATTAACATAACACATCATGAAAGTTATTAACAGTCAAACTGCGTTGACCGACCATGACTGATGAGTTTCTGGGTTACCCAGAAAACTCAAGAACAGATGAACTAGCTAGTTTGACCGGATCAAATCTTGCTCATGTGATGTTGTTTGATCTCAAATAAAACATGTCGTTATACCTTACCATGTATAGTATAACTAGCAACAAAAATTAAACTCAAACAATTAACCATCAGAGAATTAAATCACGTCAAAAGTCCCAACTTGACCATGACCGACTGTTCTTCCGCCCATGAAGAACACCTATAGCGACACATATCCGTCGCTATAGGGCCCCTTAGCCGACAATCTCCTTCCAGTTCCTCAAGAACACCAAAGGCTACAGTCAACCGTCGCTAAAGCCTTTTAACGACAGTTTTAATTAAAAATAAATTCTAATAAATAAATAATTCGAAATAAATATTAAATAATTATTAATAATTAATAATTATATTTTAAAATTCATTTTAAGTTATAAAAAATTAATTTTTAATATTTTGACATAAACTTTTATTAATTATTTAATTTAATTAAATATTAATAATAATAAATTATTTAATAATTATATTAAATAAATAATTTAAAAAATGATATTAATGTATTTAAATTATTTTAAATGATAATTAAATCATTTAAATAATATACTAACTTTCCAAAATTATTATAAACGATAAATAAACTATTTTAAATAATATACTTACTTTCTAAATATATTGGAATAATATATTAAAATTCTAAAAATATTATAAATAATAATTAAATCATTTAAATAATATTTTAAATGTCTAAAATTATTCTAAATAAAAAATAAATCATTTAAATAATATATTAATGTTTTAAAAATATTATAAATAATAATTAAATCATTTAAAAATATTTCTAAGCTTGTAAAAAAATTATTTAAAAATGTTACCAAGCTTGTAAAAATTATTTAAAAATAATATTAAGCTTCTAAAAATGTTATAAGTAATAATTAAGTTATCTAAGTTAATATTTAAGCTATTAACTAAAGTTTTATTGATAAACCTACGTGTTTAAGTGTCTAATAACATTATCGAAAGGTCGAATCAACGCCAAACCTTAACGATACTTGTCTAGTTTAATTAGATAGGTATTATTATAGATTCTAATATTTATTATTGATATGAATAGACATAAATAGACTACCCAACATTGATAAACAGCGTGAACTTAACGTACTACGCACAGGCAAGTGTTCTAACCCTACTCAAATTATATTTACGCAAGTCTTCAAACCTTGTTACCTTTATGCAAGTATTATACATCTTGCTATCACTTGTTGTGAAGTTATTGCTTCTTGTTCAACATAACTTAAAAAATGAATCATTATTCATATAATATTTATCAGAGCATAAATTGTTGTGTCAAACCAAATTATTTTGGTATGACATCTTATACTTAAATTAGCCCATTAGGAATTAAATTAGCCAACATATTGGGAGCCCAATATCATGGGAATGTCTAGCCCAAAACTTAATAAACTAGTGACCCAAACTAGTTGCCTAATTGGTGAAATTTAAATCCAAGTCACTTTGGTCAAAGATGCTATAAAAAAAATAAAAATAAAAAAGATATTAAAGGGGAAATCCGGCCACTATGGGCCCTACATGGGGTGCAAGGATCAAGGATTTTGCATGGGAAACATCACTCCTAGATCTCTCCTTAAAAAGTGGATCTTAGTTTGGTGATTAATTATTTTAATGATGCAAGCTTAGGATTAATTAAAGAAGTAAGCAAGCTTAGCCATTCTCTATAAATAAAGCCCCCTCCTCCTTTACTAGAGTTAGCCATTTGAAGTGTTCCAAGTCTTAGAAAAGAGAGAGAGAAAAAGACAAAGGAAACAACTAGTGTTAGTGAGAAAACTTTGTGCACTTGGGCTTATTCAAGCTTTACCAAAAGAAAAATCAAGAGGGTCAAGAGAGGAGATTCTCGGCAACTAGAAGGAATCTTGGTTGCCATCTAGTTTCATCTCTTACTTTGGAAAGTAAAGAAAGATGGCCATCAAAAGCAAGAGGTATAAAGAAAACCCTAAAACCTTAGTTTTACTACCTTTTATGTTATTTATGTGTTTTTATGGTAGAAAGATGATTTTCAAACTCTTTATGTATAGAATCATGCTAGAAGGGTTGATATATGATTCTAGGGGTTTAACATGCATATCTATATGTGGTATGGTCAAAAACTTTGGTAATAGGTGCGAAAACGATTTTTACCGGTAAACATAAACGAAACGCGTTCATTAAAAATGTACCTTTTAAAACCTACAAGTTGTTTGAGTGATTTTCTTTTTCCATGTGTTAGATATGTAAGTTAAGAGTAAAACCTAGTTGGAATCATGTAAAAACAATTTAAATCGAGTGAGATATGAATTTCGGAACAAAAAACGCTCACTGTCGGAACCTTTGCACCAACAATCCACTTCCAACCCATTTTTCGTGACCAAAACTTATCCAAAAATTCGATTCGATGATAGAATCTTGTAGTCGGGAAGATACTAATCCAGCAAGACTGATTCAAAGTCAATCGGACTTGTAGATTTCGTTTTATTCAAGTTTTCGTAAAGGAGGCCAAATCTAGAAAAAAACTGCAAGCACTGTCGGTTTTTATTTTTTTGGGGGGACCGGTCCAGTCCGGTTTTCTGTCAAAACTTGCAGCGGCCGGTTCAGTAGGTTCTAGGTCGGTTCTTGGACCAAAAATTTTCTAAAATGATAAAAAATATTATAATAATTAATTTGAGAATTTTTTGTGTTATTAAGTAAAGTTTTATTCAATTAGTGGATTAAATCATCATTTAATTAATAATATTAGTAGTTTAATAATTTTTAAATTCCACTAAATGATAATTAAACTAATTAGCTATTGTTTAAGGATAACTGATTAATTAATTATTATTTAATTAATATTAAGTAATAATTAAATAGAAATAGAGTTAATAAACTAACTATTTATTATTTAATTAAGATTAAATAATAAATAGGGATAAATAATGAGTTAATTATTTAATAATTAAAGAGAAATAAAGTTAACAATTTAATTATTTATTATTTAACTAAGATTAAATAATAAATAAGGATAAATAATTAATTATTATTTAATTAAAATTAAATAATAATTAAAGAGGACTAAGGTTAATAAACTAATTAAGATTAAATAACTAAAGGTAATTAATTAGTTATTATTTAACCAATATTAAATAATAACTAGATGAAGATAGAGTTAATAAAGTAATTATTTAATTGACATTAAATAAGGGAAAATTTAAAATAACAAATTAATTAAACAATTATAATAAATTGTTTAAGGGTTTAATAAGTGAATATTACTTAAGGAAAAGTAATATTAATTAATTAAATCATTAACCTAAGATAAATTAAATCTATATAATAAAACAGAACCCATTTTGAATCTCAATTTAGAAAAGCACAAGAATGGTTCAGATTTTACCTCAATTCTTCCAACTTAATCTAAAGTCTCACATTTCATCTCACAAACACAAAATCCCGCCCAAATTTTCTCTTCTCCTTCTCTTTCTCTCTCCTCTCTCCTCTCTCATGTCTCCTATTTCCTCCGCCTTCACTCTTTCTCTCTACTCCTATTCCTCTCCTCCTTTTCTTTCTCTCTCCTCTCTCCTCTTTTTGGGTCTCTCTTTTCCCCTCTTCCTCCATTTACTTGATTAATTGGTATTTTAATATTTTATTTTAAAGTGTAACAATTTTTTGGAGTATGCATACATTTATAATACATGTATGCATACATTTAAAATGTATAATACATAAAAAAATATCAATGGTAAGAAAACAAAATTAAAAACAAGATCATAATTTACTCATAAAAAAAGCAATTACAAAATCAAAAAATTAAATAGACTCTTTTTTTCTTTTCTTTTTTTTTTCTTTTTCTTTATCAAATAGGACAAATGTTAACAAATTAGAAAATTGGTTAATTGTTGGCATGATGTGATATCTAAAGTTAAAATACTAGATGTGATAATTAACATAATTTTTAATATTTTTTATATGATATATAAGTTTCGTTTCGTAAGAAATTTTTTCCAAGTTTGTTTTACGTAAATTTTAATATTTAGAAAAAAAATTTAATTTTTTTTGTGTTAATTTGCACTTTTTATGTTTTAATGTATATTACGGAAATTTTAATATTTGAGAAATTTAATTAACAAAAAATGTATGAATTTATTTTCTTGATAAAATAAATATTTGTTATTTTTTTAACATTTATGTTATTTATCGCACAAGTTCTTAATTTAATTTATTAGATCAAGTTAAATGAAAATGATAATATACATATTTATATTTAGTGGATATATAAATTAAAATGATAAAAGTTTGGGAAAACATTTGACTAACGGAAATTGACAAAAAATAGAGAAGGAACACTTTTGCACAACTAATGCAAATTTGAGGAACAACTATGCCAAAAACAAAATATAAGGCTTTAACAAAAACATGATAAATAGGAGTGTCAAATTTGATAATTAGTCTAAAGTAAGGGGTCTTATGTTTCGGATTTACAATTGTTTTATTTTGACTCACATATTTCGATAATTTTTATATTTCAAATATTTTCAGGTATACATTGAAGGATACTTGGTGTAAGCTGTAAAGAATACGAAGTTGTTTCTCTATAGGTTGCATGTGTATATTTTTTGTGTTTCGTCTTTTGTAAAGTTAACTAATTATATATGGTTATGATAATTTTGGGTATAGAATGATGGTTGCTTTGTTGGTTTAGATTTTTCTGGATAACTATTTTTTAAGGAAAATGCCGAAATTTTTTAAAATTAGTAGCGACTAGCTTGATGTTTTGGTAGTTAGATATGTGTTGATGATTGAGTATGTATTAATTATTGTGGTTGTATGGTGAATTATGATAATTGTTATGTCTAATTGTAAGTTATTTTAGGTTGCAAAGAGTCTTTAGGTAATGTAGTATTTTTGGAATTTTAATCTAATTTTTCGTTACTCCGTGCCTTCAGGCACGTGCCATTACTAGTGTCTTAAAGGTTAAATGATAACACATTAATTATGTGTGTTTTGTGATTGATTAAATGCTAGATAAATAGCATAAGTAAGCGTATATGTAATATTCCGAACCCTAATAAGATCTGTATATGTAAATTATGTGTTTAATAAATGAAATTTCTTGTTCTGACTTGGTATTATGTGATTGCGTATTTTATTAAACAATTAGGTCAAATAAAAAAAAAAAAAAAATTTCGCCAAGTAGCTGTGTCGTGCTTAATCGGACAAAATGATTTGTCGTGCTTCCGGCAAATTCACCGAGAAGCGTTTCGGTAAATTATTTTTGTAAGCTGCTGTGTCGTACTTGGAATTGACAAAGTGCTTTGTCGTGCTTCAACATTAATATAATATTATATTAAATGATAAAATTCTAAAATAAGTTAAATAGGGTTTAAAATGTTAAACTAAAATAGAAACCCTAATTTGAAAACCCTAATTGGTGATAATTGTTCGAATTGATCAATTAAAACCCTAAGTATTGTACAATAATCTTAATTAATATAATTAAGATTTAAATAATGAATTATAATATTAATTATGAATCATTAAGATTAAATTAAACCCTAAACGAAAGATTGAAACCCTAATTGTAGGATTAAAAACCCTAAACCCTAACTAGAAACCCTAAAACCCTAATTTGGTTCAATAACCCTAAATTATGAAATGTAAAACCTTAATTATGTTATATAATCATAATTAGGGTATTACTAAACTTAAATTAACATTATAAACCTAATTAACAAAAAAATCTAGATTAATTAGTAAGAAAAATAAAGGAAAAATAAAACCCTAGCCAATGAAAATCAAGCTAGGAGTGTGCAAGCTTGTGCTTGGCACACTCCAGCACAAGTAGGTGAATCATACCAGCTTGCAAGCAGCACAAGTTCATGGATCAGATATTTATGGAGGCAAGAATGTGAGAAATGACCTAAAAACCCTAATTTGGAAGTTGATATAAATAGAACATCAAGCTGGTCATTTAACCTACGAAATTACAAACCCTAAACACTTATATTATCAGCCATAACAAGCCTCTGCAATCACAACATCAGTAGCTAAGATCAGAAGTCAAAATTTGAAGAAAAAGGTGCATAAACCCTAATTTTATTGCTAGATCTTCAAGTTTGAATTTGATGTTATGTTTTAGTGTTTAGGAATACTTTGTTAGTATGTTATTTAGTGATCTGGTGCGGTCAAAACATGTTTACATAACATCTAGGTATGAAAATCAAGCCAAAATAGCAAACTGTTCTTGGCAGTCAAGAACAGTCTGACAAGCTACTTTGTCAGAGCTTTTGATCGGCTTAAAATGTTTGTTTGATGTGTTTTAAAGTTTGAATCAGTACTATGCCATGTTAGCTTTAAGGCCCGACTTGTAGCATGGTTAAATTATCTCTAGGATGAAAGTTATTGATGGTCAAAACCCATTGACCAACCCTGATAGACTGTTTCTGGGTAACCCAGAAACATGAAGAACATTCTGACAGAGTCTGACAAGACTTTTGATCAACCCAGAATTGGCATAGATGATATTTAATATGTTGTTTCTTGATATAAACATGTTCTTTGGTATGTAAAACTACAATCTTGAATCATAAAAACACATTTAGCAAACACAGAATCAAAGCTATAAGTGGTCAAAACCACGTTGACCGTTATGACTGGATGAGTTTCTGGGTTACCCAGAAAACTCAAGAACAGTCATGAACGGGGTAGTTTGACCATAAATTGCTAGCATGTTATGATATATTTTAAGATGGAATTTGTTATGTCGTTGTACACTGCCATGTTGGCTATAACAACAAACAAAAATCAAACACAAACATCAAACGAGCTGAGATTAATTTGAGATCAAAGTAGCCTGACCAGCGTTGACCAGCTGTTCTTCATGAAGAACACCTTTACCGACGAAATGCATGTGAAAACCCAGAAACCTATAAATACATGCAGACCGTCGCTAAAGCCCTTTAGCGACGGATATTAAATAAAATTAAATAAAAATTAATTAAATAAATTATAAAATAATAAATAAATATTAAATAATTATTAATAATTAATAAATAAATCCGAAAATTCATTTTTAAATTATAAAAATTATTTTTAATATTTTTCTATATTCTGAAATATTATTTAATTTAATTAAATAATAATTAATAATTATGAAAAATCATTTAATAATTGTTTTAATTATTTAAAAATGATATTAAATTATTAAATAATTATATTAATTATTTAAAAATGATATTAAGGTAAATAAAATTATAATATATAATAATTAAATAAAATATTAAATATTTAAATATTATTAATGATAAATAAATCATTTAAATAATATATTAAGTATTTAAAAATTATTTTAAATGATAATTAAATCATTTAAATATTAAATTAAGTTTTGAAAATTATTATAAGTAATAAATAAATTATTTTAATGATAAAGTAAAGTCTAAAAATATTATTAATGATAAAATAAATCATTTAAATAATATTCTATCTTTCTAAAAATATTATAAATGATAAATAAATCATTTAAATAATATTTTAAATATCTAAAAATATTCTAAATGATAAATAAATTATTTAAATAACATATTAAATGTTTTAAAATTATTCTAAATGATAATTAAATCATTTAAAAATATTCCTAAGCTTGTAAAATTATTTAAAACTACTTCCAAGCTTCTGAAAATTATTTAAAAATAATACCAAGCTTCTAAAAATGTTAGAAGTAATAATTAAATTATTTAGACCAATAAATTAGACTTCCAAATGAAGTTTCATCGAACAATCTATGTGTTTAGCCATTAAGGATGCGACCGAGATACCGAATCAACGTCGAACCTTAATGAAACTTGTTTAGATTAGCGTGATACATGTTTATATACGTGCTAACGCTTATTATTGGTATACGTAGACTACGTGCGTTGACCGATTGTACTAAATTATAGTGAGCTACGCTAAGGCAAGTGTCCTAACTTTTTCTCAATTTATATTAAGCAATTCATTTATGTCTTGCTATCGATTATTGTGAAGTTATTGCTACTTGTTCAGCATAACTTAAGAAATGAAATCATTTATTGATTGTTTGAGCTTAAAATTGTTGAGTCAAACCAAATTGTTTTGGTACGACATCTATACTGAGTAATAGGGACACCGTAGATGGAAGGTGGTCCGACAAACCTTCAGATAAGGTTTAAATTGGCAATTCAATGAATTGACCAATATTGGAAATTAACTTAAATTGACCAAAAATGTGGTAGGATGATATGCATACTCCTAGGATATTGGTGAGGCTGATCACCTACCAGATATCCGAACTCAAAGAGGTTCTAAGTCATTGAAGACTGACAGGACAATTTGAAATATATGGTTCCGGTACAGAACCCTCAGTATCAATTATACATCATTGACATCTTTCAAATCAAACACATGGTGTTTACATTTTTTATATGAACTTGCTGAGCATTTGTAGCTCATTCTTGCACATATCTTCTTTTGCAGCTGTAAGTGATATCCCTGGCACGTCCGGGACTGATAAGGGGAAAAGCCATGCTTATTAAGTTTTATTTCTGTTGTTGTATACTTTAAGTCTTTCGAAGACTTGTTGTGTAATAACTTAGTATAACGAATGTTGTAACCGAACAAAATATGATGTAATATATTATGATCCTTTATGTTATAGAATGCGTTATACTCTGATCTTTAAATTTTTAGAATAGTTGTACTAAGTTAAATACAGTGTCTATATGAACTATACATCTGAATGAGGGTATCTAAATGATGTTGAGAGTCCTATATGGACAATCTTATCATTAATACTGTGAATGTCAGATAGATAGGGAATATTGATATGAAAGAGATATTCATAAGATATGAATCTATGTATCTAAGTGAGGGTATCCAAACACAGACACCGTTCTGGCCGGGGAACTAGTACCTGTTATGGGATACTGTGAACCTTGGATAACTAGAAGTCACATTTTATTGAATATTTATAGTTGTATAGTTCCACGTGAGCACCAGATCTGCTACAGGGGAGCGTAGAGATTTGGGGGCGTCACAGGTTGGTATCAGAGCTGTAGATTATAGCTCTAAGGTAGTTAGGAAATACCTTAGAATATAGTCTTTGAGTCCGTAAAATACTTAATGATACATAAAATAATCTTAAAAGCTTTATCTTATGTGTAAATTTGTTTCCCCATAAATACTAAATAAATTAAAATTCTTTTGTAGGATGGCTGGAGTAAACCAACACATAGGATGGTTATCCGACAGTGAGCCCGAGGAGGTGCCTGATTACGAACCAGCTACCCCTGAACTAGATTTAGAGGATGAAGACCCAGAGGAAGAGGAGCTTATTCATGATGAGGAGATCTTAGAGGCAGAGGAGGCAGAGAACCCGGTAGATGGGCAGTTAGTAGACCCTGATCCTGAGGAGGATATTGGAGCAGGCCAAATGATGAGTGTCGAAAGACACGAAGAGATAGTTATTCAATTGGTACAGCAGTCAACAGTAGGGTTAGAAGCTGCTAACTCTCGTGCAAACATAGTGGCCGGATTATTGGAAAGTGAGCGAGATACAACTCGGCGTTTGAGGATACTCCTTCAGAACACACAGAGGGAGAAACAGGAGGCACAGATGCAGGCATACAGAGCCGATAGGAAGAGTAAGGCGGCATTTGATGGCCTAGAGCGACGAGTGTTTAGGTATCCGGTGGAAGAGGCGAAGGAAGAATATATGATTGATAGAGCAGTAGTCGGTCACATGATACGAGATGCTAATAAGGGGATGCGTGATAGCTCAGTTTAGTAATGTTTAAGTTTATGTGTTGTACTTAGTACGATATCAAAATTTTGAGTTGTAAAATAGGAAATCCTTGTAATAACTAGTAGTAGTTTAACTACTAGTCGGTTATGTAATCGTTGTTGCATGTTATATACAAGTTGTGTTTATATAATCAAATTGTTAGTTCTATGTAAGCATATCTTTGTATTTATACTTGCTTTTCTTTATTTTAGAACCATGGCATCAGGACGAAGAGCCCAAGCCCAAACTGAAACCACCGAGCCAAATCCCACACAACAATTAGTAAATATCCTTTTAGAAACCTTACAAAATCGTCCACCACCTCAACCCACACCAGTTAATCCACAGGGTACAATATTCAAGGACTTTAAACTTGTTGGACCACCGGAATTTAAGGGAACCGCGGAACCAATTGAGGCGCAAACATGGGTTACCGAGATAGAAAAGTTTTTCCGGGTAACTAACGTTGGCGAAGATCAAAAGACGATCTTTACCACCTTCTTCCTCAAGGGTGAGGCAAATCATTGGTGGGAAAATACAAAAATTCGTGCAGGTGAGGATATAATTCCTTGGACCAGGTTTAAGGAATTATTCTTTGAAAATTATTTTCCCCAATCGATGAAGGATCGTATGGAGGTACGATTCTTAGAATTGAAACAAGGAGAACTTACTGTATCCCAGTATACGGCCAAGTTCAATGAATTAGCCAGATTTGCCTCACACCAGGTTGATACAGAGGCAAGAAAGACTAGGAGATACGAAGAGGGATTAAAACCCCAAATTCGTAGCAAATTATCAGTATTTCAAGTGAAAACTTTTCCAGAAATTCTCGAGAAAGCTATTATAGCTGAAAACGAGAATGAAGCGTTAATAAAATTTCATAAGGAAAAGAGAAGTTTGAGTGAGGGAGGAAAATTGAAAGGAGAAGTTAGTACAGGGGGTACTAATAATAACAAAAGAAAGTGGGATGCCACTGTTCCTACAAATTTTGTAAGGAGGGGTAACAATTACAATAACAACAATAATAGAAACCAGAATAATAATAATAGGGTGGTACGTTGTGCCACATGTGGAAAGAATCACCAGGGAGTGTGTCGCCATAGGGTAATTACTTGTTACCATTGTGGACAAGAGGGACATCTTTCCCCTAACTGTCCCAAAAAGAGTAATGATAATACTCGTCAGGGTAACCCGAATGTTACCTGCTATACTTGTGGTGCAACGGGGCATGTGTCTAGGTATTGCCCGAGGAATAGGAACCAATTTGGGGGAGGAAACCAAATCCCAAACAATAACCCCAAACCAACAGTAGCAGGAGCTGGAGGTCCAGGTCGTCCAACCGCAAGAACGTTTAATATGGCGACAAGGGATGTTGTTGCTGCATCAGACGTGGTAACAGGTATCATCCCTATCGACACTTTAAATGCATATGTGTTGTTCGACTCTGGTGCTACTTGTTCATTTGTGTCTAATAGCTTTGCTAAGAAATTGTCAATACCATGCGAAGATTTAGACATACCTTTTAATGTGGAGATCGCAAACAATGAGATAATTCCCGTCAAAACCATCTATAAGAATTGTGCCGTGGGGATTAAGGGACACAAGTTTCTTGTGAACCTCATTCCTATACAACTAGGGGAATTTGATATAATTTTAGGAATGGACTGGCTGGGGAATTATAATGCAATAATTGACTGCCAGCAGAAGCGGGTAAATTTAGTGACTGCTTCAGAGTCAAAAGTAGTGTTCAAAGGTGGTTGTTCACCTAAACGATCTCACTATCTGACAGTAATGCAGGCAGAGAGATTGCTTAGGAAGGGTTGCACAGGTTATTTGGCATATATAGTAGATACTCGAAAAGAAGGAGTAAAGCTAGAGCAAATACCTGTAGTTAGAGAATTTCCGGATGTGTTTCCAGATGACTTACCCGGTTTACCTCCGGATAGAGAGATTGAATTTGTTATCGATCTAGCACCTGGTACGGCGCCAGTTTCAAAAGCACCGTACAGAATGGCGCCAGTAGAGTTGAAAGAGTTACTTGTACAGCTACAGGAACTCCTAGATAAGAAGTACATACAACCCAGTGTTTCACCATGGGGAGCACCAGTGTTGTTTGTAAAGAAGAAGGATGGAACGTTAAGGTTGTGCATTGATTATAGAGAATTAAATAAGTTAACAATAAAGAACAAATATCCTTTACCACGAATTGATGATCTGTTTGACCAGTTGAAAGGGGCCGAATACTTTTCGAAGATCGACCTACGATCGGGTTATCATCAATTAAAGGTAAGAAAAGAAGATGTGCCGAAGACAGCGTTTAGGACACGCTACGGACATTATGAGTTTCTTGTGATGTCTTTTGGATTAACAAATGCGCCGGCAGCATTCATGGACTTAATGAACAGAGTGTTTAAACCATGCTTGGACAAATTTGTCGTAGTGTTCATCGATGATATTTTAGTATACTCGAGAACAAAAGAGGAGCATGCTGAACACTTAAGAAGCGTATTGGAGATATTACGCAAGGAACAACTTTATGCAAAGTTTTCCAAAATGTGAATTTTGGTTGGAACGAGTTCAGTTCTTAGGTCTTGTAATTGACAAGAATGGAATAGCGGTAGATCCAGCCAAGATAGAAGCGGTTGTAAATTGGGAACAACCAACAACTCCAACAGAAGTAAGAAGTTTTCTCGGTTTAGCAGGGTATTATCGGCGTTTTTATACAAGATTTTTCAAAGATAGCAACCCCGCTAACCAATTTGACTCGAAAGACGGTGAAATACGTCTGGACAGACAAATGTGAAGAAAGCTTCCAAGAATTGAAGAAGAAGCGGTTAAGTATGGCACCAGTGTTATCTTTACCAGATGATACAGGAGGCCTCGTTGTTTATAGTGATGCATCACACAAGGGATTAGGGTGTGTGTTAATGCAACATGGGAAAGTGATTGCATATGCATCAAGACAACTCAAAGATTATGAGAAGAGGTATCCTACGCATGATCTTGAGTTAGCCGCCGTAGTATTTGCCTTGAAGATTTGGAGGCATTATTTGTACGGAGAGAAGTGTGAAATATACACAGATCACAAGAGTCTAAAATATATTTTCACACAGAAGGAGTTAAATATGAGGCAAAGGAGATGGCTAGAATTGATAAAAGATTTTGATTGTGAGATCTTGTATCATCCAGGGAAAGCCAACGTCGTAGCAGACGCATTAAGTAGGAAGAACCAGGAGAAATTGAATGTGATGACTAATAACGAGGTACTGATAAAAGAGTTTGACAAACTTGAGATTGAGGTGAGAGTTCCAGTTAACTCTACCCAGAAGTTATTTGTCATCGAGAGTAATTCGACTTTATTGGACAAAGTCAAAGAATTACAGGAGACTGATGCAGAATGTCAGAAGTATAAGGCAGAAATGACTCATAAAAAGAATGTTAAGTTTAGGGTGGATAAGGATGGAGTACTAAGATACGAAAATAGAATTTGGGTACCTTCAGTACAAGAGTTAAAAGACGAAATACTGAATGAAGCCCATAATTCTAAATTCGCTGTACATCCAGGGAGTACAAAAATGTATAAAGACCTGAGCCAACATTTTTGGTGGTCTAACATGAAGAGAGAAGTAGCGGAATGGGTAAGCAAATGTTTAACATGTCAAAGGGTTAAAGCGGAACATCAGAAACCAAGTGGATTATTACAACCCTTAGAAATTCCTGAGTGGAAATGGGAGCATATTACCATGGATTTTGTAGTTGGCCTTCCAACCACACAAAAGGGTCACAATGCCATTTGGGTAATTGTAGATCGTCTTACCAAATCAGCTCATTTTCTACCCATCAAAATCAACTTCAGTCTAGACCAATTAGCCAGACTTTACATCAATGAAATCATTTCTAGACATGGAGTCCCTGTTTCTATAGTATCAGACAGAGATCCACGATTTACTTCAAATTTTTGGACGAGTCTTCAGAAAAATTTAGGAACTCAGTTGAGACTAAGTACAGCATACCATCCACAAACTGACGGTCAGAGTGAGAGAACCATTCAAACATTGGAAGACATGTTGCGCTCTTGCATCATGGATTTCAAGGGAAGTTGGGAAGATCAATTACCTTTGGTAGAATTTGCATACAACAATAGTTACCATGCCAGCATAGGAATGCCACCATTGAAGCCCTATATGGAAGAAAATGTAGGACGCCTTTATGTTGGGACGAGATTGGGGAACGGCAAATGCTAGGACCCGAAATAGTGCAACAAACCACGGAGGTAGTTCGAATTATACGGGGAAGATTACAAGCGTCACAAGATCGACAGAAGAAATATGCTGATGAACACAGGAAGTTACAAGATTTCGAAGTTGGTAGTCACGTATTCTTAAAAGTATCTCCGTGGAAGGGAAAAATACGTTTCGGCAAGAAGGGCAAATTGAGTCCGAGATTTATTGGGCCATTTCAAATATTGAGAAAGATAGGCGAGGTAGCCTATGAGGTAGCCCTACCTCCTGAACTAGAACATATTCATAACGTGTTTCATGTGTCCGTGTTACGACCGTTACAAACCTGATTATAAACACGTTATTGATTATGAGCCCATTCAAATCGAGAAGGATTTATCGTATGAAGAAATTCCTATTGAAATTGTGGATAGGAAAGAACAAAATTTGCGAAATAAAAAGATACCTTCAGTTAAGGTTATCTGGAGAAATCAAAATATCGAGGAAGCTACGTGGGAGCTCGAGAGTAAAATGCGAGATAACTACCCACATTTATTTTCATAGACTGTACTGTAAATTTCGAGGACGAAATTCTTATTAGTGGGGGTGAATGTAATATTCCGAACCCTAATAAGATCTGTATATGTAAATTATGTGTTTAATAAATGAAATTTCTTGTTCTGACTTGGTATTATGTGATTGCGTATTTTATTAAACAATTAGGTCAAATAAAAAAAAAAAAAAAAAAAATTTCGCCAAGTAGCTGTGTCGTGCTTAATCGGACAAAATGATTTGTCGTGCTTCCGGCAAATTCACCGAGAAGCGTTTCGGTAAATTATTTTTGTAAGCTGCTGTGTCGTACTTGGAATTGACAAAGTGCTTTGTCGTGCTTCAACATTAATATAATATTATATTAAATGATAAAATTCTAAAATAAGTTAAATAGGGTTTAAAATGTTAAACTAAAATAGAAACCCTAATTTGAAAACCCTAATTGGTGATAATTGTTCGAATTGATCAATTAAAACCCTAAGTATTGTACAATAATCTTAATTAATATAATTAAGATTTAAATAATGAATTATAATATTAATTATGAATCATTAAGATTAAATTAAACCCTAAACGAAAGATTGAAACCCTAATTGTAGGATTAAAAACCCTAAACCCTAACTAGAAACCCTAAAACCCTAATTTGGTTCAATAACCCTAAATTATGAAATGTAAAACCTTAATTATGTTATATAATCATAATTAGGGTATTACTAAACTTAAATTAACATTATAAACCTAATTAACAAAAATCTAGATTAATTAGTAAGAAAATAAAGGAAAAATAAAACCCTAGCCAATGAAAATCAAGCTAGGAGTGTGCAAGCTTGTGCTTGGCACACTCCAGCACAAGTAGGTGAATCATACCAGCTTGCAAGCAGCACAAGTTCATGGATCAGATATTTATGGAGGCAAGAATGTGAGAAATGACCTAAAAACCCTAATTTGGAAGTTGATATAAATAGAACATCAAGCTGGTCATTTAACCTACGAAATTACAAACCCTAAACACTTATATTATCAGCCATAACAAGCCTCTGCAATCACAACATCAGTAGCTAAGATCAGAAGTCAAAATTTGAAGAAAAAGGTGCATAAACCCTAATTTATTGCTAGATCTTCAAGTTTGAATTTGATGTTTTGTTTTAGTGTTTAGGAATACTTGTTAGTATGTTATTTAGTGATCTGGGCGGTCAAAACATGTTTACATAACATCTAGGTATGAAAATCAAGCCAAAATAGCAAACTGTTTCTTGGCAGTCAAGAACAGTCTGACAAGCTACTTTGTCAGAGCTTTTGATCGGCTTAAAATGTTTGTTTGATGTGTTTTAAAGTTTGAATCAGTACTATGCCATGTTAGCTTTAAGGCCCGACTTGTAGCATGGTTAAATTATCTCTAGGATGAAAGTTATTGATGGTCAAAACCCATTGACCAACTCTGATAGACTGTTTCTGGGTAACCCAGAAACATGAAGAACATTCTGACAGAGTCTGACAAGACTTTTGATCAACCCAGAATTGGCATAGATGATATTTAATATGTTGTTTCTTGATATAAACATGTTCTTTGGTATGTAAACTACAATCTTGAATCATAAAAACACATTTAGCAAACACAGAATCAAAGCTATAAGTGGTCAAACCACGTTGACCGTTATGACTGGATGAGTTTCTGGGTTACCCAGAAACTCAAGAACAGTCATGAACGGGGTAGTTTGACCATAAATTGCTAGCATGTTATGATATATTTTAAGATGGAATTTGTTATGTCGTTGTACACTGCCATGTTGGCTATAACAACAAACAAAAATCAAACACAAACATCAAACGAGCTGAGATTAATTTGAGATCAAAGTAGCCTGACCAGCGTTGACCAGCTGTTCTTCATGAAGAACACCTTTACCGACGAAATGCATGTGAAAACCCAGAAACCTATAAATACATGCAGACCGTCGCTAAAGCCCTTTAGCGACGGATATTAAATAAAATTAAATAAAAATTAATTAAATAAATTATAAAATAATAAATAAATATTAAATAATTATTAATAATTAATAAATAAATCCGAAAATTCATTTTTAAATTATAAAAATTTATTTTTAATATTTTTCTATATTCTGAAATATTATTTAATTTAATTAAATAATAATTAATAATTATGAAAAATCATTTAATAATTGTTTTAATTATTTAAAAATGATATTAAATTATTAAATAATTATATTAATTATTTAAAAATGATATTAAGGTAAATAAAATTATAATATATAATAATTAAATAAAATATTAAATATTTAAATATTATTAATGATAAATAAATCATTTAAATAATATATTAAGTATTTAAAAATAATTTTAAATAATAATTAAATCATTTAAATATTAAATTAAGTTTTGAAAATTATTATAAGTAATAAATAAATTATTTTAATGATAAAGTAAACTCTAAAAATATTAATAATGATAAAATAAATCATTTAAATAATATTCTATCTTTCTAAAAATATTATAAATGATAAATAAATCATTTAAATAATATTTTAAATATCTAAAAATATTCTAAATGATAAATAAATTATTTAAATAACATATTAAATGTTTTAAAATTATTCTAAATGATAATTAAATCATTTAAAAATATTCCTAAGCTTGTAAAATTATTTAAAACTACTTCCAAGCTTCTGAAAATTATTTAAAAATAATACCAAGCTTCTAAAAATGTTAGAAGTAATAATTAAATTATTTAGACCAATAATTAGACTTCCAAATGAAGTTTCATCGAACAATCTATGTGTTTAGCCATTAAGGATGCGACCGAGATACCGAATCAACGTCGAACCTTAATGAAACTTGTTTAGATTAGCGTGATACATGTTTATATACGTGCTAACGCTTATTATTGGTATACGTAGACTACGTGCGTTGACCGATTGTACTAAATTATAGTGAGCTACGCTAAGGCAAGTGTCCTAACTTTTTCTCAATTTATATTAAGCAATTCATTTATGTCTTGCTATCGATTATTGTGAAGTTATTGCTACTTGTTCAGCATAACTTAAGAAATGAAATCATTTATTGATTGTTTGAGCTTAAAATTGTTGAGTCAAACCAAATTGTTTTGGTACGACATCTATACTGAGTAATAGGGACACCGTAGATGGAAGGTGGTCCGACAAACCTTCAGATAAGGTTTAAATTGGCAATTCAATGAATTGACCAATATTGGCAATTAACTTAAATTGACCAAAAATGTGGTAGGATGATATGCATACTCCTAGGATATTGGTGAGGCTGATCACCTACCAGATATCCGAACTCAAAGAGGTTCTAAGTCATTGAAGACTGACAGGACAATTTGAAATATATGGTTCCGGTACAGAACCCTCAGTATCAATTATACATCATTGACATCTTTCAAATCAAACACATGGTGTTTACATTTTTATATGAACTTGCTGAGCATTTGTAGCTCATTCTTGCACATATCTTCTTTTGCAGCTGTAAGTGATATCCCTGGCACGTCCGGGACTGATAAGGGGAAAAGCCATGCTTATTAAGTTTTATTTCTGTTGTTGTATACTTTAAGTCTTTCGAAGACTTGTTGTGTAATAACTTAGTATAACGAATGTTGTAACCGAACAAAATATGATGTAATATATTATGATCCTTTATGTTATAGAATGCGTTATACTCTGATCTTTAAATTTTTAGAATAGTTGTACTAAGTTAAATACAGTGTCTATATGAACTATACATCTGAATGAGGGTATCTAAATGATGTTGAGAGTCCTATATGGACAATCTTATCATTAATACTGTGAATGTCAGATAGATAGGGAATATTGATATGAAAGAGATATTCATAAGATATGAATCTATGTATCTAAGTGAGGGTATCCAAACACAGACAACGTTCTGGCCGGAACTAGTACCTGTTATGGGATACTGTGAACCTTGGATAACTAGAAGTCACATTTTATTGAATATTTATAGTTGTATAGTTCCACGTGAGCACCAGATCTGCTACAGGGGAGCGTAGAGATTTGGGGGCGTCACAGTATAAGTAAGCAATTATGTGCAGTACTAATTGATAGACCCACATTATCAATGCTAGGTCTTTCAAGGGATTTTTAATTAAGCAATATAGCAGTAGTTTGACGATCAGGCAAGTTCCTAACCTTAAACTTCTTACATATTGCAAGCTTCCTAATTTAAGCTCGAGTTCTATTTCTCAAGCATGTGTTAAGTGGTTTAATTATCTTAAAATTATTCCACATCAATATTATTGTCATTCACACATAGTGCATTTGATTTCAGTTCTGTCATTGAACTACGCCATTATTTAAAGTTCTGTCATTCATGAACTGTTCAAGAGAAGTCTAAGTCATTTGTTCGACTAGACATATAGATGTTAAGTAATTTAAAAGCTATCCAAACCAGTTGTTGGTGCGGATTCTTAGACTGAGATGATCAAACCCTGTACAGGGGAGTTTCCTAAGTATCTGATATACGATACAGACAGAAATAAATGTTATGCATATACATAGTGTACAAGAGGTTGATCCCCTCAAGTAGAACTCTGGAGATAGTAACCTAATAAGGGTCAATCAAGTGGTTTATTCCTTAGAGTATGTTCATGGTCTATTTGACTATTCAGCATTTTAACAATCGATTTTCATCATTCATTGGGCATTAATTATCTTGTTTCAGTTATTCATATTGTTGAATCAATTACAGTTATTCCCCTTTTATTCATGATATATTTTTCTTATTCATTTTTTCAACCTGTTAAGCAAAGTAGTTGCTCACTCTTGCTATATCATGAATCTATTGCAGCTAAGCCCGAGTGTTCGAACAAAGATAAGGGCAAGGGGAAGATGAAGTCTTAGATTTTTGTTAGCTGATTTATCCGCTTAATGTTTTGTTTAGTTAGCAGTTAAGGTAACACAAACCCTAGTATATATTTTTGAACTTCGTAAGGTATTTTTATTTAAGGTTGTAGACCTTGGGACATATTTACCCTTTTGTAATGAACAACATATTTTTATTATTTCCGCATTAGTTATTATATGTTGTTTAGAGGTGTATGGATGTGATGGATCGTGAGCACTGAATTCGAGGTATGAGTACCTGAATTTGGGCGCGTCATAGGTTGGTATCAAAGCAGTAGGTTATAAACTTTAGGAATGCGAAACCTAGTTTATAACCTTAGAAGAAAACTCGTATAGAGTATGCTAAGTGATGGATCGAGGAGATTCATCGAGTTGAATATATAGGAGATGTATTATGGAGATTCATCGAGCCGAGTTTGTGCATAATTAAATATCATTTCATTCCATCAATGAATATATTTTATTGTGATACTGACTGTGTTGGTTGTTTGTATTGTCTTTTGTTGTGGTCGTAGAATGCCTAAGATTGGTCAGTCGAGTCGGACCATTGAGGAGGAGGAGTTCGTTGATATCCATGTGGATACTGAGCATCCACTGGTGGCTGAGGTCGAGGTAGATCCCTTAGAGGATCAAGCTGATGAGAATGAGGAAGTGCAGTACTATACTTCGTCGGAGGAGCTACCGTCTGAGGATCATCTGATTGGGCAGTTGGCAGAAAGGAACTTGGAGCTAGAATACTAAGTTAGGCACTTAGAGGAGCAGAATCAGAGACATCAAGTCATGGAGGACCAGTATAAGGAGTTGGCATATCAGCTGGAGAATGAGTTGGGAGAGCTAAAGGTACAACTACAGGGGTATGAGACCTCTGTTAGGTTTGTATGTAACGCGAGCATGCAATCAAATTACATAAATATAGCGGAAGCGCGACAAAACGGATTTTAATTTTTTTTATACAAACCATCACCATGATCGTTCTTTATGCACAATTATTAATTAAACGAAAGAGATGGAGAATAAGAATTATACCCTTGTCGAATTCTAGCTTCCTCAGGTACAAGTTCAACTCCAATTCCTTCGCGTTCTCCTTGAATTCAACGGTGTGATTCTTTCCTTTGATCAATGTTAGCCACCCAAGTGTTTGGCCTCTAGAGGTGATCCACCAAGGAAGAACAAATATTCAAGAAGTTAGGTGTTTGGCAAAACCCTAGTTTCTATCTCTATAGAAATTGTAAATACTCTCCACAATCTAATGTAAGAGTGTGTAACCCTAATCTATGATAAGACTTCTCTTATTTATAGATGTAGGAAAACCCCTTCCCTAAACTATTTAGGATTAGGGTTTCTATTTTAATTAAACTCCTTTAATTATATTCCTAATCCAATTAGGAATTAATGAGAGAGAGAGAGTACTTCTATTAATTAATTCTCAATCCCTATTAGGAATTAAATAATAGTTATATTAATTAATTCCCAATCCCTATTAGGAATTAAATAATAGTAATATTAATTAATTCCCAATCCCTATTAGGAATTAAATAATAGTAATAGTAATAATAATAATAAGACTCCTCTTATTAATTTATATTTAATATTTCCAAAATATTAAATAATAAATATTAAGCTATTTAATTTATTCTATCTCCATAGATTAAATTAAATACACTTAACTTATTATTACAATTATGCCATTTACTTCTTAAATAAATATTTTCCTTTTGCGGTGTGACCCTTTAGGTTCTCCATATTAAACCGGTTGTGAATAAATCAATTAGAACAATTCTAATATTATTTAAATAAATAAATTAAACTATTTAATTCATTTAAATAAATAATATTTATTCTACAATAAGGGTAAGCCCCCTTAGCGATCAACGACTTTCCAGATAATATAGATTTCAACATTAATCACAAAAGAACCTTTGAGTAAATAGTTACCGTACAATTCAATCCTTCTACCATACAATGTCCCAATTAAATATAAGACATGGAATTTCTGTCAAGTCTTATTTTATTTAATTATATGTATTTCGATTCCCAAATGCACAACTCTAAATAATGCAAATTAGAAACTCCTTTCTAATTTCATTCTGCCTTGGCCAAGGACTACTGAGTTATCATTTATCGAATCACATAGGACATTTCACATCTTTTACTAGACGTGGTAGATTCTTTGTTGATCATTCACCTATCTCCATGTACAACTTATTATACCCAATCATACCCTTTGATATACCCTAAAGGTCTTAAGGGACATGTCAAAGTATAACTTATCATACACAAGATACTATGATGATCTCAAGTCTAAGGATCACTTGTACTACTATCACTAGAGGAATTCCTATTGATAGTCGAGTAAAACTCCATTAGGTATTCCTTAGCGAGTCACGTTCAGTGAACTTATTCTCCAATAAGCACCTACATACTTGCTTTAGTGTCTCCACACAAATGATTATGAGATCAATCATCCTCTTCATAAGAGCAAGCAACGTATGTACTAATCTATCCGGATTCACTAATCCCCAATTTAGTAATCCAACGATTAGGAACAATTTTAGTTTGTGAGCTATCTTGAATTTAGATCTCATTAGCATGATCACCATCATGATTCTAAAAGCATTGCTCAAAACTATGGGTTTATCACATTTAATATAACAGCACCATGTAGATAATATAAAATGCCTTTTAATAAAAATCAATTCCTTTATTAAATAAATGAATAAGATTACAAAGTATATGCTACATCATATCAAATATGATTGGCTTGTGTGCATACTACTTTCAATCTCCCACTTGCACTAAAGCCAATCGCCATGGTATCTAATACCCATCTTCTCTAAGTGACGATCAAACTGCTGTTGAGTTAAAGCTTTAGTAAATGGATCTGCAATGTTGTCTTGAGAGTCCACACGCTCCAGGGTGACATCTCCTCTTTCAATGATCTCTCTAATCAAATGAAACCGCCGCAACACGTGTTTGGATTTCTGATGAGACCTGGGTTCCTTAGCTTGCGCAACAGCTCCGTTGTTGTCACAGAATAAAGGTACGACTCCTCTAATGCTAGGAACCACTCCAAGTTCAGTTATGAACTTCTTCATCCAAACAGCTTCTTTTGCAGCTTCACTTGCAGCTATGTACTCTGCCTCTGTCACTGAATCAGCAACTGTTTGCTGCTTGGAACTCTTCCAACTCACTGCGCCACCGTTTAAGGTAAACACGTACCCTGAAACGGATTTACTGTCATCTTGGTCCGTTTGAAAACTTGAGTCTGTATAGCCCTCTAGTTTCAATTCAGACCCACCGTAGACAAGAAATACATCCTTAGTTCTTCTCAAGTACTTTAGGATGTTTTTCACTGCCTTCCAGTGCTCTTCTCCTGGATTCGACTGATATCTGCTTGTTACACTAAGTGCATGAGCGACATCTGGTCTAGTACATATCATACCGTATATGATAGATCCTATTGCAGAAGCATAAGGAATCTTACTCATACGGTCTCTCTCCTCAGGTGTCTTTGGGGCCTGTTTCTTGGAGAGATGTATTCCATGGCTCATCGGCATGAGACCTCTCTTGGAATCTTCCATGCTAAACTTCTTTAGCATCGAGTCAATGTACTTTCCTTGGGTCAAACCCAGCATCCTTTTAGATCTATCTCTATAGATCTTTATCCCCAAAATATAGGATGCCTCACCCAAGTCCTTCATGGAGAAGTGTTTAGATAACCAAATTTTGATCGACTATAGCATAGGAACATCATTCCCTATCAATAATATGTCATCAACATATAATACAAGGAATGAAACAGCGCTCCCACTAACCTTCTTGTACACACAAGGTTCATCCTCATTTTTGATAAAATCAAACCTTTTGATTATCTCATCAAAACGAATGTTCCACCTTCGAGAAGCTTGCTTCAATCCATAAATGGATCGTTGTAGCTTACAGACTTGGTTTGTTCCAACCGTTGAAACAAAACCCTCTGGTTGTATCATATATACATTCTCCTCAAGCTCTCCATTGAGGAAGGCCGTTTTCACGTCCATTTGCCAGATCTCGTAGTCATAATAAGCTGCAATTGCAAGCAAAATCCGAATGGACTTGAGCATAGCTACTGGCGAGAAGGTTTCATCATAGTCAACTCCTTGTCTTTGTTTCAAACCTTTTGCAACCAGTCGGGCCTTATAGGTCTCTACCTTGCCATCTGCCCCAGTCTTTCTCTTAAAGACCCATTTACACCTAATAGGCTTAATGCCCTCAGGTGGTGAAACCAAAGTCCATACTTGGTTTTCATACATGGAGTCCATCTCGGATTTCATGGCTTCTAGCCATTTCTCTGAGTCATTACTACTCATAGCCTCTTCGTAAGTCAATGGATCATCATCATCTATGATGCGTACCTCATCATCATCCTCTATGATGAATCCATACCTCTCAGGTATCTTCGGTACTCTTCCAGATTTACGAATAGGTAATGGTACAGTAGGTTCTTCTACTTGGTCAGGTACCTGACTTTGATCCGTAGTATTTTGTGGTTCTTGAACTTCTTCAAGATATATCTTACTCCCACTGACCCCTTCGAGGATAAACTCCTTTTCCAAAAAGGCAGCGTGTTTCGCTACAAACACCTTTTGATCATTGGGATGATAGAAATAATACCCTACAGTTTCTTTAGGGTATCCCACAAATCTACACTTATCGGATATAGTCTTTAGCTTATCTTGTTCAAACCTTTTGACATAAGCTGGACAACCCCAAGTCTTAACATACTTAAGATTTGGTTTCCTCCCTGTCCATATCTCATATGGGGTCTTTGGGATGGATTTGGTAGGTACCTTGTTAAGTAGATATGCAGCCGTTTCTAGGGCATAACCCCAGAATGATACTGGAAGGTCGGTAAAACTCATCATGGAACGAACCATGTCCAACAATGTTCGATTTCTCCTTTCAGATACACCATTCAACTGTGGCGTTCCTGGTGGAGTCCATTGTGAGATTATACCATTTTCTTTGAGACAATTGAGAAACTCATTGGTCAAGTATTCCCCTCCTCGATCCGATCGAAGAATCTTAATACTCTTACCAGTTTGCTTCTCTACTTCACTTCTGAATTCTTTGAACTTTTCAAACGATTCAGATTTGTATTTCATTAAATACACATATCCAAATCTAGAATGATCATCAGTGAAAGTAATAAAATAAGAATACCCTCCTCGTGCATTCGTTGTCATAGGTCCACATACATCTGTGTGTACCAACGCTAACAACTCTGTAACTCTTTCTCCTTTTCCGGTAAAAGGAGATTTAGTCATTTTACCCATAAGACAAGATTCACAAGTTGGATATGATTCGTAATCAGATAGCTCTAAAAGCCCATCTTTATGCAACTTGGATAATCTTATTTCATTGATATGACCGAGTCTACAGTGCCACATAAAGGTATAATTAACATCATCTCTTTTTCTTTTCTTAGTTTGTTCAATTTGAAGTATGTTTTCATGCAAGTCAAGTATGTAAAGTCCATTCAGTAAATTGCCAACACCATATAAAACATTTTTATTATAAATAGAACAACTGTTGTTCTTTATTATAATATCAAAACCATCCATATCCAATACAGAAATTGAAATAATGTTTCTAATGAGTGTTGGAACATAATAACAATTATTTAAACTAATGAACTTGCCCGAAGGCAGTGCTAAACAATAAGTCCCTACAGCTAATGCAGCAACCTTTGCTCCATTTCCCACTCGTAGGACGACTTCATCCTTGTTCAGCTTCCTACTTCTGCTTAGTCCCTGCATATTATTACATATGTGAGAACTACAGCCGGTATCCAATACCCAAGTAGAATTTTGACTTTCAGAAAAATTAATTTCAATCATGAACAAACCTAGATCGGAAGTCGAAGCTTCTCCAAGCTTCTTCTGGTCCGCAAGATACTGCTTGCAGTTCCTCTTCCAGTGTCCCGGCTTATTGCAATGGTAGCAAATTCCTTTGCTATCTGGATCAGGTTTCTTATTATCCTTTTTCTTCGCCTTGCCCTTAGCCTTCTTGTTTTTCTTCTTTTCAGAAGATACCTTGGGCCTCTTCCTTTTCTTGGAAGAATCATCCACTAGTAAGACTTGGTTCTTGTTGGATGAGAAGTGACCTTCAGCAGTTTTCAGCATGTTAAGTAACTCAGGCAAGCTGACGTCCAACTTATTCATGTGAAAATTCACAACAAATTGTGAGAAGGTGTCCGGGGGAGTGACTGCAAGATCAAATCTTGACTTAACTCCCCATCCATCACGAACCCAAGCTGTCCAAGTTGTTCAATCAAATTGATCATCTTAAGGACATGAGTCTCAACAGCAGTGCCCTCGGTCATACGAGATCGGAAGAGCTCCTTAGATATCTGATATCTAGCAGTCCTACTTTGCTCACCATACAACTCTTTGAGGTGCAACAATATAGTAGGAGCATCCATAGTTTCATGCTGACGCTGAAGCTCGTTACTCATGGATGCGAGCATGATGCATTGAGCCAAGATTGCATCATCTAGCCACTTTCTGAAAGTAGCAATCTCTTCCTCAGAGGCTGTTTCTGCAACATTTGCAGGGACTGGCGAATTTAGGACGTAAGAAATCTTTTCAGCAGTGAGAACAATTCTCAGATTCCTTAACCAGTCCGTGTAATTCGGTCCGGTCAGTCTGTTAGCATCAAGTATGCTACGCAGTGATAGTGAGTTTGACATTTTTTAAATTCTGCATGTGAAATAGACAACATTTTAGCATACATTCATTTAATTAATTACCAAAATAAATTAGGTCTTTATTTTAAATTGGTATCTCCCACTATTTTCATCAAACTATATTACCCTCATTATATAGTTCGGCAAATCTAATTAAAGATTTGCTAGTGAGAATAAGGATCCCATTTCAAATGTATATAGCCTTGTGTGACACAACAAACTATATATAAATAAATAGGTAGACAACTATTGTCAATTACATCACTATGTAACTCCTTGTATTTTGCCTCTTAGATTATTTTGATCAAGTGTGACACATCCGAATCAAAATTATCTAAGTTAAGTCCAACCTAGCACTTCCATATATTCGAAAGAAAAACACTGTCCTTGTGTGACACAACAAAACAGTATCGTTCAGTCTATGTATAAGCATCAAATCTGATAAAGCAACATCTTAAATATTTAATACTTGCCTTGTGTGACACAACAAACTCATATTAAATATTTAATACTCTATCGCTTTACCATGCTAGAAGGCGACGTTCGATATTCCAAATATCTTTGAACGCTTAGGACTTAATATAATTACTTTGAGGGATTTGTTATTATTAGTCTCATCTTGTTTAGCGCGCATGCACATATATATATAAAATACGCGTCATATTATTTTACATGCGAAGCATGTTGGATAATATATAATATATATATATATATATAATAAGCATGCACATATAGAATACTATATTCTACCCGGATTGATTATGGACTTTTATTCTAGTTTGGTTCACTAGAGCCACCAAGTGAACCAAAAGGTCAAACCTAGGGTGTAAGAATTAAATTTAAATATAACTATTACATTTAAACCCGGGCTCCATTACAAACGGGTCTTCAAGCGCTCCTTGCTCCTTGGTCTCCAATTCTTCAAAATTTAATTCTAACTAATCCAATTACAAAAACTATTTACATTAAATAGAAACCTTGATCAGCAGTCAAGGGGAAGTACATAGGAGGGAGATAGAATTTACATTAAGAAAAAATTAGAGAAGACGAGGTACGCAGACCCCATTTATAAAACCCATACATTCAAGCATCCTCTAAAATAATTCCAATCACACATTGGTCTATAGTCCATAAACAATCCCTATTTATTATCATACATATCTCTATATGTATCAATAAATAACATTCATCTCATGAATAATAAAATCATTCTATATATATATACGAGTATCATTTAATGGGCAATTTTAAGTTGCATGAAATCCAATTTCAAGATTAAAATAAACTCTTTATTTTAATTATAAAATTATTAAGAATATTATATATATATACATATATATATATATATATATATATATATATATATATATATATATATATATATAACCACGGTATATATTATATATATATAATCACGTGATATGTATATATATATATATATATCCGTTACTATATCTTATATATATAATATATGTAATCATGTGCTATATATTATATATATATATATATACATGTGTAATCCATTACTAATCACCCATTTAATTAAATCAAGTGATTTCGTTTTTCATAAAATAATAATTTTACACAACTAATTATGCCCAATAAATTATTCTAAATACATACCCATATATAAATAGAATCAAAACAATTAATAATTCGCATAAAGATTGGCTCTTGATACCACTGTTAGGTTTGTATGTAACGCGAGCATGCAATCAAATTACATAAATATAGCGGAAGCGCGACAAAACGGATTTTAATTTTTTTATACAAACCATCACCATGATCGTTCTTTATGCACAATTATTAATTAAACGAAAGAGATGGAGAATAAGAATTATACCCTTGTCGAATTCTAGCTTCCTCAGGTACAAGTTCAACTCCAATTCCTTCGCGTTCTCCTTGAATTCAACGGTGTGATTCTTTCCTTTGATCAATGTTAGCCACCCAAGTGTTTGGCCTCTAGAGGTGATCCACTAAGGAAGAACAAATATTCAAGAAGTTGGGTGTTTGGCAAAACCCTAGTTTCTATCTCTATAGAAATTATAAATACTCTCCACAATCTAATGTAAGAGTGTGTAACCCTAATCTATGATAAGACTTCTCTTATTTATAGATGTAGGAAAACCCCTTCCCTAAACTATTTAGGATTAGGGTTTCTATTTTAATTAACCTCCTTTAATTATATTCCTAATCCAATTAGGAATTAATGAGAGAGAGAGAGTACTTCTATTAATTAATTCTCAATCCCTATTAGGAATTAAATAATAGTTATATTAATTAATTCCCAATCCCTATTAGGAATTAAATAATAGTAATATTAATTAATTCCCAATCCCTATTAGGAATTAAATAATAGTAATAGTAATAATAATAATAAGACTCCTCTTATTAATTTATATTTAATATTTCCAAAATATTAAATAATAAATATTAAGCTATTTAATTTATTCTATCTCCATAGATTAAATTAAATACACTTAACTTATTATTACAATTATGCCATTTACTTCTTAAATAAATATTTTCCTTTTGCGGTGTGACCCTTTAGGTTCTCCATATTAAACCGGTTGTGAATAAATCAATTAGAACAATTCTAATATTATTTAAATAAATAAATTAAACTATTTAATTCATTTAAATAAATAATATTTATTCTACAATAAGGGTAAGCCCCCTTAGCGATCAACGACTTTCCAGATAATATAGATTTCAACATTAATCACAAAAGAACCTTTGAGTAAATAGTTACCGTACAATTCAATCCTTCTACCATACAATGTCCCAATTAAATATAAGACATGGAATTTCTGTCAAGTCTTATTTTATTTAATTATATGTATTTCGATTCCCAAATGCACAACTCTAAATAATGCAAATTAGAAACTCCTTTCTAATTTCATTCTGCCTTGGCCAAGGACTACTGAGTTATCATTTATCGAATCACATAGGACATTCACATCTTTTACTAGACGTGGTAGATTCTTTGTTTGATCATTCACCTATCTCCATGTACAACTTATTATACCCAATCATACCCTTTGATATACCCTAAAGGTCTTAAGGGACATGTCAAAGTATAACTTATCATACACAAGATACTATGATGATCTCAAGTCTAAGGATCACTTGTACTACTATCACTAGAGGAATTCCTATTGATAGTCGAGTAAAACTCCATTAGGTATTCCTTAGCGAGTCACGTTCAGTGAACTTATTCTCCAATAAGCACCTACATACTTGCTTTAGTGTCTCCACACAAATGATTATGAGATCAATCATCCTCTTCATAAGAGCAAGCAACGTATGTACTAATCTATCCGGATTCACTAATCCCCAATTTAGTAATCCAACGATTAGGAACAATTTTAGTTTGTGAGCTATCTTGAATTTAGATCTCATTAGCATGATCACCATCATGATTCTAAAAGCATTGCTCAAAACTATGGGTTTATCACATTTAATATAACAGCACCATGTAGATAATATAAAATGCCTTTTAATAAAAATCAATTCCTTTATTAAATAAATGAATAAGATTACAAAGTATATGCTACATCATATCAAATATGATTGGCTTGTGTGCATACTACTTTCAACCTCGACACAGCAAATAGGACCGTTATTGCATCAGTTGCTAGCTAGGAATGCTGAGCTGAGGGAGAAACTAGAGCAGGAGGAATTGAAGTTAGTCGAGTTGAGAGTCGAGCACGAGGCCATGAAGATCGAGTTCGACTTGGAGATTTCGGACAAGATCCGGATATAGGAGGCCTGGGTTCGAGCTACCAGGAAGGTAGATCAATTGGAGGGAGAGGTTCAGGCCAGTGCGGTTAGGATTGAGTTCTTGGGCTCTGCGTTGAATATAGCTCTTGAGAGTCTGAGAGACAGGGATAGGAGGTACCCCACTGAGGAGGGTCAGACTAGTCGCTCTGTGCGTCGTCGGGTAATGGACAGGGTTGCACAGCAGGAGCATGGGGATGTTGTTCACCACAGCATGCGGTGATGTCATGGTTTAGTTGGCATATTATGTATATAGATGCAGTTTAGTTCCCACTTTTGTTCATATTAGGGACCCAATTATGACGTAAATCCCGATACTTTGGTTTATACTTGGGATAATGCTAGTGACCCCGCCTTTTGTTTTTTGGTTAGAGGGGTATAATATTTTAAATCCCCACTTTTGTTTATTAGGGGATAGGTATCAGTTGATAGATGTTTTGGCATTTATAGAAATATGCCACGGGTTTGTGATGTTTGATGTACTAAACGGTGGTATATGAATATAAATGCGATATTATTATTATACGTTGACTTGAGTTTGAATTGTACTTTTAACTTCTAAATGTTTAACATTCATAAACATATTACATGAGCAATAGAACACAAAGTATTAATCTAAGGTGTTGTTTACATCAAATAATGTCGCCTAGAAGACAAACTAGAAACCCCAGAGTAGAAGAGTCTATAAACAACGGGCAAGGTCAACCAGACCCAATAAGAGCTTTTACCGATATGTTGGCAGAGGCAATGCAAAATAGACCCCCGCTGGTAGTTAAGCAGTCAGGGCATCACTTGACAAGCTTCAAAGATTTTAAGTTGGTAGGACCCCCGAAGTTCCGAAGAACTATTGATCCGATTGAAGCCCAGACATGGGTAGAGGAGATAGAGAAGGTGTTCGAGGTCGCACGGGTGGCCGAAGAACAAAAGACTGGATTTGCCACTTTCACGATCAAAGGCAAGGCAAAATACTGGTGGAAGGCGAACAAAGGCCGAGCTGGGGAAGGCGTAGTTCCGTGGGCTCGTTTCAAAGAGCTATTCTTCGAGAACTACTTCCCAAAAAGTATAGAGGAGAGCATGGAGGTAAAATTCTTAGAACTCAAGCAAGAGAATATGTCAGTCGCAGAGTACGCGGCAAAATTTAATGAGTTGGCTAAATTTGCCCCACACCAGGTGGATTCTGAGGCCAGGAAGGCACAAAGGTTTGAGCAAGGACTGAAACCATGGGTATACAACAGGGTTGCGGTTCTGCGGATTGACACGTTTCCAACGCTTTTGGAGAGGGAAATCATCGCCAAAGGAGGAAATGAGGCGTTGGTAAAATATAATCAGGACAAAAGAAGTAGAGTCACGAGGGAAATAGAGGAGGAAGCAGTGGAGGAAGTAACCAAAATAAGAGGAAATGGAATGACAACCAGGCTTCAGGAGGCAACAAGTCTGGAGGAGAAGCTAAGAAAGGGAACAAATGCGACAAGTGCGGGAGAAATCACTCTGGGAGTGTATAAAAGGCAAGGGTGTTTGCTATAATTGTGGACAACAAGGGCACATTGCTCCTCAGTGTCCGAAAGGTAAAAAAGGTGGGTGTATTTCATGTGGCACATCGAATCACCAGATCAAGGACTGCCCAAAGAGGAAAAGTGATGCAGCCAGTGGCAGCAAGGGCGACAATAGCAAGCTGACAATTGGAGGGCCAGCTAATCAAGCAAATAGACCGACGGCACGCACGTTCAACATGACCATACAAGATGTAGTGGAATCGAAGGACGTGGTGTCAGGTATTATTCCGATCAATAATATCAATGCATATGTATTATTTGATTCAGGTGCACCTATTCTTTTGTTTCGAAAGATTTTGCTAAACGGTTAGGCTTACCCCGTGAAAAACTAGAGAACCCTATAAATGTAGAAGTAGCCAATAAAGAAATTATCCCCGTAGATTACATTCATAGGAACTGTTGTGCTGAACTACGAGGGTATAAACTTGGCGTGAATTTGATCCTGATTCGATTGGCAGGGTTTGATGTAATTCTTGGAATGGATTGGTTGTCCAATCATGGAGCTATAATTGACTGCCAGAAGAAATGCATACACCTGAAGACTCCAAATAAGTCGAAGGTTGTATTTTATGGTAGTAAATCACCAAGACAATATTATTGTTTGACGATGATGCAAGCAAAAAGATTATTAAGGAATGGTTGCATAGGTTATCTGGCTCATGTGGTTGATACTCAAAGAGTATGGGGTAAACTAGGTCAGATACCTGTCAGTTAGGGAATTCTCCGATGTTTTCCCAGATGAGTTACCGGGTTTGCCGTCGGATAGAGAGGTAGAGTTTGTAATTGACTTGGTACCGAGAACATCACCGATATCTAAGGCGCCGTACCGAATGGCTCTGGTAGAGATGAAGGAATTGTTGGTACAACTCCAGGAGTTGTTGGATAAGGGTTATATTCGACCAAGTTGTCTCCGTGGGGAGCTCCAGTACTGTTCATAAAGAAGAAGGATGGATCGCTAAGGCTTTGTATCGACTACAGGGAGTTGAACAAAGTTACTATTAAGAACAAGTATCCGTTGCCCAGAATTGACGATTTATTTGATCAATTGAGGGGAGCAAAATACTTTTCGAAGATTAACTTGAGGACTGGCTATCACCAACTAAAAGTGAGGAAGGAGAATATTCTGAAGACAGCATTCAGAACTCGATATGGACATTTTGAGTTTCTGGTGATGTCGTTTGAGTTGACAAATGTGACAGCAGCATTCATGGACATGATGAACAGAGTGTTCAAGCAGTACTTGGACAAGTTTGTTGTCGTGTTTATTGATGACATTTTGGTTTACTCGAAGACGGAGGAAGAACACGTTGAACATCTAAGGATAGTACTAGAAACTTTGAGAAGGGAGAAGTTGTATGCGAAATTTTTGAAGTGCAAATTCTGGTTGCAGAAGGTGCAGTTTTAGGGCATGTCAAGGATGATGTTTCGGTGGATCCAGCAAAAGTGGAGGTAGTTATTAACTGGGAACAGTCGAAGACGCCGACGGAGATCAGAAGTTTCTTGGGGTTAGCAGGATACTATCGGAGATTTATTCAGGACTTGTCGAAGATAGCATCGCCGTTAACCAATCTGACCAGAAAGACAGTTAAGTTTGTATGGACGGAGAAATGTGAAGCGAGTTTCTTGGAATTAAAGAAGAGGCTTAATGAAGCACTTGTGTTGTCTCTACCCAACAATACAAGGGGATTTGTGGTGTATAGTGATGCGTCACACAAGGGTCTTGGTTGTGTACTGATGTAGCATGGCAAAGTCATTGCGTACGCATCACGCCAGCTGAAGGACTACGAGAAGGGGTATCCGACTCACGATTTGAAGTTAGCAGCAGTGGTTTTTCCCTTAAAGATATGGAGGCACTATTTATATGGAGAGAAGTGTGAGATATACACAGACCACAAAAGTCTGAAGTATATCTTCACTCAAAAGGAGTTGAATATGAGGCAATGGCGATGGTTGAAATTAATCAAAGATTACGATTGTGAAATTCTATACCATCCGAGTAAAGCGAATGTTGTGGCAGATGCCTTGAGCAGGAAAGGCAGGGAGAAGTTACTGATGTTAACAACTCAGGAAGAGTTGGTAAAAGAATTGGAAAGATTGGAATTGGAAGTAAAGTACCCAAAGGAGTCAAATGAGAAACTGTTCGCAGTGGAGGCAAGTCCGACTTTACTAAATAAAATAAAGGAGGCTCAAGAGAAGGATGAAAAATGCGATGGCATAAGGAAGTGAATTTCCGAAGGAGAAGAGCTAAAGTATAAGGTTGATAGCACAGAGCTGCTAAGATTTGAAGGAAGGATCTGGATACCGATGGTTCCGGAGTTAAGAGAGGAGATTATACAAGAAGCTCACAGTTCAAGGTATTCCGTACACCCTGGGAGTACTAAAATGTATCAAGACTTGTGGAAGCATTTCTGGTGGCCGAACATGAAGAGGGAGGTGGCTGAATGTGTTAGTCGATGTTTGACATGTCAAAGGGTTAAAGCAGAACACCAGCGACCAAGTAGACTGCTACAACCATTGGAGATTCCAGAGTGGAAGTGGGAGCATATCACGATGGATTTTGTGGTAGGACTTCCACCAACTCAGGAGGGTTACGACGCGATCTGGGTGGTCGTGGATCGTTTAACTAAAGCTGCACATGGAGTGTTGGTATCTATTATGTCTGATAGAGATTCGCGCTTCACGTCAAATTTTTGGAGGATTTTGCAGGAAAGAATGGGGACACAGTTGAGGTTGACTACTGCGTATCACCCTCAAACTGATGGCCAGAGCGAGAAAATAATTCAGACCTTGGAGGACATGCTTAGAGCGGTGGTGATGGACTTGAAAGGCAGTTGGGATGACCACTTAACGCTAGTGGAGTTCGCTTACAATAACAGTTATCATGCTAGTATCGGCATGCCACCGTATAAAGCGTTATATAGAAGAAAATGCCGAACACCGTTGTGTTGGAAAGAAGTGGGAGAGCGGAGACTGCTGGGACCTGAGATGGTACAGCAGACCACAAATACGGTTAAATTAATAAGAGCCCGTCTGGTAGCGGCCCAGAATCGACAGAAGAAATACACTGACTTGCATCGTCAGAAGCGGGACTTTAAAGTGGGCAGTTTTATATTTTTGAAGGTATCTCCCTGGAAGGGAAAGATCTGATTTGAGAAGAAGGGAAAATTGAGCCCTAGGTTCATAGGACCTTTTGAGATTTTGAAGTGAGTAGGTGAAGTGGCGTACGAGGTAGCTTTACCTCCTGAACTTGAGCACATTCACAACGTGTTTCATGTTTTAGTGTTGCGGCCATATAAGCCTGATTACAGGCATGTCATATCCTATGAACCGATTCAAGTAGAGAAAGATTTATCGTACGAAGAGATTCATGTCCAGATACTCGATAGGAAGGAGCAGACACTGAGGAATAAGATTATACATTCGGTTAAAGTGCTTTGGAGGAACCACACGGCTGAAGAAGCTACGTGGGAGCTTGAGAAAAAGATGAAGGTAAGTTATCCGCATCTTTTTGAGTGACCTTATCTTGTAATTCCGAGGACGAAATTCTTATAAGGGGGGAGAATGTAATGATCGAGAATTTTTTTAAGCTTCATTATAAATAAAATAAAGAATTTAATTTCTAATGAATTAATTTTGCGCGGTTTAAATTTAAACATTTGTGTGGTTAATGGTCTATGTGACTAATTGCTAGATTAATTTAAAGGAAGTCTCATTAATAGATTTACTTAAATTAGTGGACTAACGTAAGGTGTTTAATATCAAGAAATTGATAAGATAGTAAGTTAATTAAATGTTCAATTAAATTGAATATAGTAAGTTTAAATTGATTATGTAAATTAATTAATATAATTATTAATTAATGAGAACTTTGTAAAGTATGAATAATTGTATTTAATAGTCCAAGTAGTAAATAATACTAGCAGACTAGCCCAATTGGTTTATTAATCAAGCATACTTATTTAAATTGTTGTGGACTTGAATGTTAGTATGTAAATTAATTAAATTAGCCCATTGGGAATTAAATTGGCCAACATATTGGGAGCCCAATATCATGGGAATGTCTAGCCCAAAATTTAATAAACTAGTGGCCCAAACTAGTGGCCCAATTGGTGAAATTTAAATCCAAGTCACTTTAGTCAAAGATGTTATAAAAAAAATAATAAAAAAAAGATATTAAAGAGAGAATCTGGCCACTATAGGCCCCACATGGGGTGTAAGGCTCAAGGATTTTGCATGGAAAACATCACTCCTACATCTCTCCTTAAAAAGTGGATCTTGGTTTGGTGATTAATTATTTTAATGATGCAAGCTTAGGATTAATTAAAGAAGTAAGCAAGCTTAACCATTCTTTATAAATAAAGCCCCTCTCCTCCTTTACTAGAGTTAGTCATTTGAAGTGTTCCAAGTCTTAGAAAAGAGAGAGAACAAAAGAGAAAGGAAATAACTAGTGTTACTGAGAAAACTCTGTGCACTTGGGCTTATTCAAGCTTTTCCAAAAGGAAAATCAAGAGGGTCAAAGGGAGGGGGGAGGTGCTCGGTAACTAGAAGGAGTCTTGTTTGCCATCTAGTTTCATCTCCCTCTTTGAAAAGTAAAGAAAGAGGGCCATCAAAAGCAAGAGGTATAATGAAAACCCTAAAACCTTAGTTTTACTACCTTTTATGTTATTTATGTATTTTTATGGTAGAAAGATGATTTTCAAACTCTTTATGTCTAGAATCATGCTAGGAGGGTTGATATATTATATCTATATGTATTATGGTCAAAAACTTTTGTTATAGGTGCGAAAACGATTTTTATCGGTAAACATAAACGAACGCATTTGATAAGGGGGTTTTATCCCTGCGAATTAGATATATCTTTGGCTTAATTCTTTACTATCTTTAAGTGTTTTTAGTATCTTTTTACTCGTTTTTGTGTTTATTTTCATGGAAGCGGCTTTGGATGGGCAAAAGAGGAAAACTTGAATATTGGTGGCATTTTGATAATTTTGAAGAAGAGTCTTCGTCGGGGCGAGTTCCTCAAGGCATAATTTCCTCGCTGAGGCGTGACTTTGCCGAGGCGAGCTTAGCTAGGCAAAATAAACTCGCCAGGGCGAGAAAGCGGAAGAAAGGAAAAAAAATATTGTAATTCAGTTATTTTGGGAAGTTGAATTGAAGGGGGATTCTTTCTATTAATCTGATCCGGAGACTATAAAAGAGACAGGGAGAGATGGAAAAAGGTTACACACTTACGCTAACACACACAGAGATTGAAGCAGATAGCTGAACTTGGAGATTGGAGATTGTAGAGAAGCATCACAAGGAATTCAGATTTAAGACTTGAAGATTGAAGAACACTTATTGAGTTTTTTCTATTTTCCTATCTTAGATTTGTAATTTAATTGTGATGACTTATTTGGGATTTATGGTTTTTATTTTTAGCATGAACTAAACTTCTAATTAAGACTACATCTGAACCTTTTATGTTTATGGATTAATTATCTATTTAATTCTAATTATTTATTCATATTGAGTTGTCTATCATATTTTGTGCTATTTGATTAATTGTCTGGCCAACAATTAGCGAGATACTCTAGGTGAATTCGGGAGATGAAATCTGGGGTTATATCTGAATATGATAGCATGTATTCTTAGTTATTTGCATGGGATGAATAACTAGGGTTGTGAATTGAATAGGGATATCTCTTTTCGCTGCATGTAACTTTTGGGAATTGGTATTTAATGAATTTAATTATTTTATTTTACATAGGAATATAACAAAATTAATTGAGTTATATAATTTTATTTGATCACTTGGGAAAAGGGCTTATAAATAACTTTTAATTCCTATTAACAACTCTAATGAATTGAATAATTGGATGACTTGGATAAATTAATTCATATTACATGCTTGGGGATATTGTAGTCTTAAGCCTTTAAATATCTAAATTTCAATCTTTGTGCTAGTTTTAATTTTAGTTTAATAATTTTTAATCATTATTCACAAATTGCCATTGTTTAAATAAAATTGAATTGATACAGTACTAGTACTTGGGAATTATTAACGAAGATTTCCTGTGGGTTCGACTCTCTATCTTATCACTTTATTACTTATTGATCGTGTATATTTGCACGTAATTGTTGATTGTGAAATCGGGCAAGTTTTTGGCGTCGTTGCCGAGGAAATTTTTGTTTAATATTTATTTCTAGATTAGTTATAATCAATTCGGTCTTAATTTAAACGTATTTATTTTCTTTGTTTATTTCACCTTTGTGGGTTTTTCTCATATGTGTATGCACACTAGGTCTAAAGGTAAAGAGGAACTTTTGCCGTACACAAATGACATCGAAAGAGAGTTCCGAAAACTGAAATTATCTGGTAAAGAAACACATATGAAAGAAGAATAGGCAGAGGAAACCAATACGCAAGAAACCATAGCTGCAGAAGAGCAAAAATCACTACAGGATTATGCCATGCCATTAGTGACAAATAGTCAATCCAATATTCAGAGACCTACCATTAATGCAAACAGTTTTGAGATTAAACCGAGGACCATTCAGATGTTAAAGAATTCAGTGCAGTTTGGGGGTGGTCCAAATGATGATCCGAATGAACATCTCATAAGCTTCCTGGAAATCTGCGACACGTTCAAGTTCAATAATGTTACGAAGGAGGCAGTGAGATTGAGACTTTTCCCTTTTACACTACGCGATAAGGCAAAAAGTTGGTTGCACTCTTTGCCATCGGGCTCAGTTACCACATGGAACGATTTAGCTCAAAAAAATTTAGCTAAGTTCTTTCCACCTGCGAAAATGGCGAAAATGAGGAACGACATTACCTCATTCAAACAACTTGATTCATAGACTTTATACGAGGCGTGGGAAAGGTTTAAGGACTTACTCCGTAAGTGTCCTCATCATGGGATCCCAAAATGGTTACAGGTACAGACGTTCTATAATGGATTGCATGGTCCTACGAGGACAAGTATTGATGCAGCAGCTGGAGCTGCTATTATGGGAAAGAATTTTGATGATGCCTACCGGTTATTAGAAACAATGGCAGCTAACAACTATCAGTGGCCTACGGCAAAGGTCAATCCACCTAGAACAACAAGAAAGTTGGAGTTGGATGCAGTTACATCTTTAACTGCACAAATAGTTGCTTTGACTAAAAAGATTGATTCTTAGGGACCAAAGGGAAGTCAGCAGGTGGCGATGGTTTGTGAGCTCTGTAGGGGTAATCATGCTACGGATTATTGTGCCATCAATGTAAAGTCGGTACAACTTTTGGGAAGTCAAAATAGACAGCAGCAGCCATATCAGAATGCATATAACCCTGGGTGGAGGAATCATCTAGGCTTTTCTTGGAGTAACAATTAGGCTCAAAACCAAGCTCCAAGGCAACCGTATCCATCAGGTTTTCAAAATCAAGCAACTCACCAAGCAAAAAGGTAACCAGGCTTGGAGGATGTATTAGCAAAATTCATCACCGCAACCGAGAGGAGAATGAGTGATCAAGATCAGTTGTTAAATCAAGTGGATTTGAATGTAAAGAGCCAAGCAGTGTCAATTAGAAACTTAGAAAACCAGATGGGCCAGCTAGCTCATGCCCTAAACAACTGTCCTCAAGGAAGGTTCCCTAGTGACATAGAGGTCAATCCAAAGAGGGACGAATGGAGCACTACAAGGCCGTAACTCTAAGAAGTGGGAAAGAGCTGCCCGAGGTTGTGAAAGGAAATTCAAAGCCGACAAATGCGGATGAGAAGGAGGTAACTAAAGAAAACGAGGTGACTGATGAGGCTATCAAGACTAAGGATTCAGGTTCGGATGTGACGCCCAATGAAAGCAAGCAAAACAGTGTAGTGCCTCCCGTTCCATTCCCCCAGAGATTCCAAAAAGCAAAGTTAGACAAGCAGTTTTCAAAGTTCGTCGAGGTGTTCAAAAGGCTCCATATCAACATACCATTCACAGAAGCTTTAGAGTAAATGCCACGTTATGCCAAATTCATGAAAGAAGTCTTGTCTAAAAAGAGGAGATTGGGGGAGTTCGAGACAGTTGCGTTGACGGAAGAATGCAGCGCGATCTTACAGAAGAAATTACCGCCGAAATTAAAGGATCCGGGAAGTTTCACTGTCCCATGTACGATCGATAATCAATTTTCCAGACGGGCACTATGTGATTTAGGGGCGAGCATTAACCTGATGCCACTGTCAGTTTATAAACAATTGGGGTTAAAGGAAGCAAAGTCTACGAATGTCACATTACAGCTTGCAGATAGATCCTTGACATATCTGAGGGGTATCGTGGAGGACATCTTAGTAAAAGTCGACAAATTCATTTTTCCGGCCGACTTCATAGTGTTGGATTTTGAAGAGGATAAGGAGATTCCAATCATACTTGGATGCCCATTCTTAGCCACGAGAGGAACTTTAATAGATGTGCAAAAAGGCGAGCTAATAATGAGAGTCCAAGATGAACAAGTGACATTTAAGGTGTTCAAGGCAATAGAGATCCCAAGTGGTCATGAAGAATGTTTTCGGATCAATGCAGTTGTTGAAAGTAGTATGCACACAAGCCAATCATATTTGATATGATGAAGCATATACTTTGTAATCTTATTCATTTATTAATAAAAGTATCAAAGGCATTTTATATTATCTACATGGTGTTGTTATATTAAATGTGATAAACTCATAGTTTTGAACAATGCTTTTAGAATCATGATAGTGATCATGCTAATGAGATCTAAATTCTAGATAGCTCACAAACTAAAATCGTTCCTAATCATTGGATTACTAAAAAGGAGATTAGTGAATCTGGATAGATTAGTACATACGTTGTTTGCTCTTAGGAAGAGGATGATTGATCTCATAATTATTTGTGTGGAGACACTAAAACAAGTATGTAGGTGCTTATTGGATAATAAGTTCACTGAACGTGGCTCGCTAAGGAATACCTAATGGAGTTTTACTCGCCTGTCAATAGGAATTCCTCTAGTGATAGTAGTAGAAGTGATCCTTGGAATTGAGATCATCATAGTATCTTCTGTATGATGAGTTATACTTTGACATGTCCCTTAAGACCTTTAGGGTATATCAAAGGGTATGATTGGGTATAATAACTTGTATATGGAGATAGGTGAATGATCAACAAAGAATCTACCACGTCTAGTAAAAGATGTGAATGTCCTATGTGATTCGATAAATGACAACTCAGTAGTCCTTGGCTAAGGCAGAATGAAATTAGAAAGGAGTTTCTAATTTCATTATCAGAGTTGTGCATTTGGGAATCGAAATACATATAATTACATAAAATAAGACTTCACAGTAATTCTATATCTTATATTTAATTGGGACATTATATGGTAGAAGGATTGAATTGTACGGTAACTATTCACTGAAAGGTTCTTTTATGATTAATGTTGAAATCTATATTATCTAGAAAGTCGTTGATCGCTAAGGGGACTTACCCTTATTGTAGAATAAATGTTATTTATTTAAATGAATTAAATAGTTTAATTTATTTATGTAAATAAGATTAGAATTGTTCTAATTGATTTATTCACAACCGGTTTAATATGGAGAACCTAAAGGGTCACACCGCAAAAGAAAAATATTTATTTAAGAAGTAAATGGCATAATTGTAATAATAAGTTAAGTATATTTAATTTAATCTATGGAGATAGAATAAATTAAATAGCTTAATATTTATTATTTATTATTTTGTAAATATTAAATATAAATTAATAAGAGGAGTCTTATTATTATTATTACTATTACTATTATTTAATTCCTAATAGGGATTGGGAATTAATTAATAGAAGTACTCTCTCATGGATTCCTAATTAGATTAGAAGGTTGATTTAATTAAAGGAGTTTAATTGGAATAAAAACCCTAATCCTAAATATTTTAGGGAAGAGTTCTTCCTACATCTATAAATAAGAGAAGTCTTATCATAGATTAGGGTGACACACTCTTACAATAGAATGTGGAGAGTACTTTTAATTTCTATAGAGATAGAAACTAGGGTTTTGCCAACACCCAACTTCTTGAATACCTATTCTTCTTTGGTGGATCACCTCTAGAGGCCAAACACTTGGGTGGCTAACGTTGATGAAAGGAAGGAATCTCATCGGTAAAATTTGAGGAGAACACGAAGGACTAGGAGTTGAACTTGTACCCGAGGAAGCTTTGATCTACGAGGGTATAATTCTTATTCTCTTTCTCTTTCGTTTAATTGATAATTGAACACAAGGATAGATCATGGTGATGGTTTGTATTAAAATTTTAAAATCCGTTTTATCGCGCTTCCGCTCTATTTATGTAATTTGATTGCATGCTTGCGTAATATACAAACCTAACAGTGGTATCAGAGCCCAATCCTTGTGTTAATTATTGATTTTGTTGATTTCATGTATGAATTAATATGCGATACGATCAAATTTTGGGCAGAAATTTTTTTCCTAAATCCAGAAAAATATTTCTGAGGGTGCAGCGCGGCCGCGCCACTCCTAGTTCAATTTGGAGCGCGACCGTGCCGGTATGCAGAGTTTGAAATTTTTTTTCTCAATTAACATAAATGGTTTATTTAGTTGATAAAAAGTTTAAAATAAAGATGTTTATTTTATCTGAAATATGATTTCAGATTGCTAAAATTAAAGGAGTTTAATTTGGATTTGGTTTTTTGATTAAAATAAAAGAGTTTATTTTGTTTCAAAAACTAAATATTAGCAAAACTTTTGCCCATTAATAGATATCAATGTATATATGGAATGGTTTTATTATTCATGAGATTAATGTTATTTATTGATGCATATGGAGATATGTATGATAATAAATGGGACTGATTATGGACTATTGACCAATGTGTGATTGGATTTATTTTAGAGGATGCTTGAATGTATGGGTTTTTATAAATGGGGCCTGTGTACCTCGTCTTCTATAATTTTTTCTTAATGTAAATTCTATCTCCCTCCTATGTACTTCCCCTTGACTACTGATCAAGGTTTTTATTTATTGTAAATAGTTTATGTAATAGGATTAGTTAGAATTATTTTAAAGAATTGGAGACAAAGGATCAACGAGCGCTTGAAGACCCGTTTGTCATGGAGCCTAGATTTAAATGTAATAGTTATATTTAAATTTAATTCTTGCACCCTAGGTTTGATCTTTTGGTTCACTTGGTGGCTCTAGTAAACCAAACTAGAATAAAACTCCATAATCAATCCGGGTAGAATATAGTATTCTATATGTGCATGTTTACTATGTATATATTATATATTATCCAACATGTTTCGCATGTTAAATAATATGACGCGTATTTTATATATATATATATATATATATATATATATATATATATATATATATATGCATGCGCGCTAAACAAGATGAGACAAATAATATAAAAAAAAACCCTCAAAGAAATCATATTAAGTCCTAAGCGTTCAAAGATATTTAGAATATCGAATGTCGCCTTCTAGCATGGTAAAACGATAGAGTATTAAATATTTAATATGAGTTTATTATGCACACACAAGGCGAGTATTAAATATTTAAGATGTTATTTTATCACATTTGATGTTTATTAAGGAATTGAACATTACTGCTTTGTTGTGCACACACAAGGGCGATCTTTTTCTCTTCACATATATGGAAGTTCTAGGTTGGACTTAACTTAGATAATTTTAGTTCGGATGTGCACACACTTGACCATTATAATCTAAGAGGCAAAATACAAGGAGTTACATAGTGATGTAATTGACAATAGTTGTCTACCTATTTATTTATGTATCGTTTATTGTGCACACACAAGGCTATATACATTTGAAATGGGATCCTTATTCTCACTAGCAAATCTTTAATTGGATTTGTCGAACTATATAATGAGGGTAATGTAGTTTGATGAAAATAGTGGGAGATACCAATTTAAATAAAGACCTAATTTATTTTGATGATTAATAAAATGAATGTATGCTAAAATATTGTCTATTTCACATGCAGAATTTAAAAATGTCAAACTCACTATCACTGCGTAGCATACTTGATGCTAACAAACTGACCGGACCGAATTACACGGACTGGTTAAGGAATCTGAGAATTGTTCTCACTGTCGAAAAGATTTCTTATGTCCTAAATTCACTCGTCCCTGCAAATGTTGCAAAAACAGCCTCTAAGGAAAAGATTGCTACTTTCAGAAAGTGGCAAGATGATGCAATCTTGGCTCAATGCATCATGCTCGCTGTTGCTGGTTTTCACAACCTATAAACTCGTGCAAGTATACGCGGTCTAACAAGTAGTATAGATAAAGTCGAGTGTCGAACCCACGAGGACAAAGTACTAGGTAGTAGCTCAAGTATTAAAATGTGTCTCAACGGTCTTATTTAAACAAGTGAATAAAAGTTGTGTGTTATAATCTATTAGGTAAAAACAGTTAAATAAGAAAGCGAGTTGTATCAAAGATGACAAGCTAGGATTACAACTCCCCTAATACCTCACCTAATATTCCTAACTCTCCATTTAACTAATAAATCACAAGAATGGTTAACCGAGAACACAAGGTACACATAAGCCTCTTCCGATGGTCAAATGCATATCCCTTAGCTAGATAAATCACAACATTCCTATGGTGAAAATAACTAGACTAAGGGTCATTAATATTAATCTCAATGGTTACACAGGGCAAATAGACATATTCCTATTCTATCATGCAATTTGTGCACTCATTCCCTTGGACAATGGTCATAACAAGTGTTATTGTACTTAAGGAAAGGTATAACATCAATTTTCCAATATCAGTTAATACCTAAATCAATTCCTATCTCAAGCAATTGATAAATAAGCATGAACTACAACAATCCATTCAGAACATGATTCATTATATAAATATGAGAGAAATTCATATTAAGCTTATCATTAGGTTACATTGCAATCCTAGAAATGTATTTAGTTTATAACTATAGAACTAATTAATACAGTCATGTTGTTCAACATAATCAAAATTACACGAATGGATGACAGAAATTGAAGAAAGAAAACTCCTGTGCGGAAGTGTTCTTGCTTCAGCTGCTCTCCTTGTATAGCTGCCTCCTTTTTCTCTCTAAGTTGCTACTTCTCTAGTTGTCTGAATTCTCTTTCTTAAATGAGCAGCAGCTAGGTCATTATAGGAAGGCCAGGTGGCTGGGCATTGGGGCTCACGCTGCGGCGTGGGCCTTGCGCCTTATATTGGCGATGCGGCATGAGCTCCGTGTCCTGGCCAAGGGGGGCTCGCTGCAGCGCCAAACCAAGAAGGAATGATGCCGCTGCAGCGTGAGTGTAAGGTGAGCTGGCGCTGCAGCGTGAGTCCTAGGCCAAGCCTTGGTGCTGCGGCGCGGGCTCCGTGTTTTTGCCAGCTAAGGGTCTTTTTGCCCCTATTTGCTTCAAATGAACATCTCCCACCTAAAAAGCAATAAATCATTAGATAACAGATAAAACATAAATTTGTGCTAGAGATAATATAATTAAGCAATTTCTTAAGTGATTAGGAACCCGATTCGCATGTGTGAATCCCGCTCATCAAATACCCCCAAGCTTAAGCTTTTGCTTGTCCCTAACCAAACAAAAATATTTAAATAAAATTAAAACTCCAGCCTCAAGCTTAGGCTAAAAGTGTTCTAAATTACTATATACCTGCATTGTGGCCTCAAGGGTCAGAATTACAATTTCAAAGTAGAAACAAACTCATTAATAAAATCTAGCTCAAAACTCTAGCGTAGACTGCTACTGATCCAAATCTGTGTGTGTGTGAATACCAACTGTTATAACCGTTTACATCTCAAACATAAACACAATTGCAAAAATGAAATTGTTGACTCAATCACTCATGCTACATCAAGCATTCAGAACAAGACATCAAGTGTAAGAACAGACCACATGCATTAATATGTGAACAACAAAACTCAGTGAGACTTGTGCAGAAGTTTAATTACATTAGGCTATGCAGAGTTACTCCCGTAACGAGCTTTAGAACAATGACTCCCAAGCTTGAAGGCTTTAGGGCATTAGGTGTAAAACACCCCCTAGAATTTACTAACTCGAGTAACAAAGTCCACGTAATTAGACTTGAGTCAAACTATAGTTTTATTCATTGCTAACGCATTAACCTAATCTCAAGAATGACCGTGCAGTGCCTGAATACCTTTGGCTCTTCAAAGTTACCCGTGTAACGAGTGTTTGATCAAGGACTCCCAAGTCAGGTGACTTTAGGGCAATGGGTGTGAAAACACCCCAAAGGATATACTAACTTAAGTAACAAAGGCCAAGTAAATAGCCGCGGTCAACTGGGGATTAGTGTTAATTAATGTCTCTATTTTTTTTTTATAAATATTTTTAAACCTGCCTAAGAATCTGTTTCTTACAATCATTAATTTACTTACGATAGAATAAGATAATCACAACAATTTTATAACAAATAACCACTTAGGCTTGGTCGAAATAAAAACAGTTCTAACATTTGGTATGTGCACGATAGGATAGATAGGATCAACAGTAGTGCTAACTAAACAAAATGATCTAAGACTCTATCACTAAATGTTTAACATCATTGACAAAGCAATACCTCAATCATATCACTGGCCACAATAAAAAAATTTCTTTTCTTTTACTCCAAGATAACTACAGCACAAAATAGGGTAATGAAAACCTGTGAAAGTCCCAAAAGATGGGTAAAAATCAAAACTGGAAGAACACCATAGGTTACTCATGCATTCATATATTCATGCAGATAAAACCAGAACTAGGCATCCATAGATAATAGATAATAAAACCTTAAGTTCAAAATAAACCAAAATATGCAGATCCAGCATGCTACCAAAGTCCTAAATATCCTAAATAAACCACCTAACTACAGCAGTTCAAGCATGTCACCACGCATAAATAAATAAATAAACAGAAATATGCTAAAAACTCCCCGAAACTAGAACTGGCCAATGCCCTCAATGGCTGGAATGTGCTGGTGGTGCTGTCGCCACATCCTCCGCAGTATCGCCCTCAGCATCACCCTCATCCCCCTCCTCGTCCTCGGCCTGATCACCCTCTGGTGGAGATGGAGGCAGGTACGGTGGAAAGACAGGAGGCTCTGGAAACTGGTACGGCATGGAGTCCACGTCGTCACTTCCTGAGGCTGCGTAGATGCTGGCCACCGTGTTGGCTAACTCAGCATGATATTGTGCAAATATATTCTGCCTCTGGGCAATAGTTTCCTGTCTGCGGCTGAACGAGCCCATCCTACTGTTGATTGTGTCTATCTTTTGATGCATGAGGTCCATTGAAGCCATCAGTGCAGCAAGTGGACCAGCAGAGGTGGAGCCAAGATCTGGAGTCTGGGTAGAAGTCTCACCCTCAATGGTAAGGGGCAGATCAGTACCTGGCAGGTAACCCTCGCCACACTCATGAGAAATGCCCCCGGGCCAAACAGTAAACCTATTAATGACATGGTGATCGATGACTGACATTGGTGCCTGAGTTGGGTCATCCGGTCCCCACTGAACTTTGGCTCTCTTGTAGAGACGGGTGATGAGAGAAGGGTGCGGGAGGCCTGAACCAATGTTACTCTTTATTGCCTTCTTGATGGACTCCTATATGATCACCCCAATATCGACGTCCAGCCCAGTGATGATGGCAAATAGGAGTACAGCCCGCTCACGGGTGACATCACTGAGGTGACGAGTGGGCATGATGTTGGAGCAGATAAAGGCATACCAGGCCTTCCCATAGCGGCTGAGGGCTGGCTGTGGGAAACTCGTCTTTTCCCCCTGAAACTCATTCACCTTCCAGGCGGTGCCGGGCTGGCAAAGCCGCGCAATGATATCATCCTGGTTGTAACTGCAGTAGCCCCGCTCCTAGAAATCCTTGCCACCAAAGTTGGGCATGTCAAACAGAGCATTAATTGTCTTGCTGTCATACTTCACCAATTTGCCCCTGACAGTGACCTCGGCTGGTCCCTTAGCACTGGTATTGGCATAAAATTCTCGTACCACTGAAATTACTGCAGATTCGGGTGGCTTAGTGAAGTGGATCCACTTCCTTTTCATAATCATCTCAGTTAATTTTCCATCCTTATTGTGGTCCGGCCTAAACCCACGCTCAAACAGAAGATTTCTCTTAGCAAAGGATTTGTTGTAACGATTCCATGTCTCAACACTTACGAATTTTGATTGGTCCCATTGTGGGGCTGATGAGGAGGAGGAACCTCCTATGCTAAGGCGTTGACGCTTTGGTGCCATCACAATATTCAAGTAGAACACAAGCCAAGTGAAATCAAATGCCCAACAACAAAAACCAATGCAGAACTCAGCCCCAAAGCAAGCCAAACTCAGTGCCAATGTAGAACTAAATTAATGGTTAAGCTATTCAAAATCCAACTTAAGCACAAACTGGACCAAGATGCTACTCAGGCAAATTATCAAACACCAGGTGTGCATTGCATAAAACTAACTCAAAACAACCTAAGCCAGATATCAAAACTCCACCAACTTGTTGGTCTCAGTAGATAAAAGTAGCCCAAGATGAAATCCAAACACAAACTACGGCAATAATCACCCAAGTACTAACCCCCACAGAGAATGAAAACAACTCCAACAATTTGAAACCAAAATTGAAGACTTACTTGGTGAGAATTGGAGGAAAATTTCTAGTTGCGATGTGATGAATCCCACAATCAAACCAACATCAAGACTTTGTGCGATACGGCCTAGGATCCGGCTGCGGCAATGCTAGGAAAATTGTGATTTGAGAGAGAGGTATGGCTAGGGCTTTGTTGCTGGTGTGATGGTAAGATGGGGGAGGCTGCCGAGCAGTTGGGGTATTTTAAAAATCGAAACTCGGCACTCACGCTGCGGTGTGAGGAATGATATGTAATACTCACGGTGCGGCATGAGTTCCTTATACTATTTTGAACGGCTCACTGTAGCGTGAGCCATAGGCAAAATTGGTCACGCTGCAGCGCAACTCTCTAGTAGCTTCAACGGTGTTGACACTGCAGCGTGGATTGGCGCCGCTGCAGCGTGAGCGTTTGGCTTGGAAAGGCACGGAGTTCGCACTGCGGCGTGACGAATGCATTGTAACCTCACGCTGTGGCGTGAGACATTTGAACTAATAAGACCGGCTCGCTACAGCATGAGCCATAGGCAAAATTGGTCACGCTACAGCGCAACTCTCCAATAGCCTCAAGGCCTGGTGCCGCTGCGGCGTGAAGAAAAGAGCATAGCCTCACGCTGCGGCGTGAGTCCCAGCTTGGCTCAGAAAATTAATGCAGTTCCTGTATTAACACAAGGGACGCATGTTAGCAATTGCGACCAAAATTTTCTAAACTAAATTAGCATGCCAATTCATAGAGCATATGTACCCTAAAGATTTGACACAAACTACCATGAATCAACACTAGCACAAATGGAAGATACTCATGGACCCAAAATTGTTTCTAATTATTAAACTGTACTATCATACTATTTACACTCGCAATATGCAACAATGGTTAAAAATTTTCGACTGTACAACCGCAACTCTAACATATGCGAGACTATAGAAATTAATCTAGATTCTATAAAAACTGAAATCAGACTTACACTAACAGAAACACGACCAGTGGCTACGCGAACTGTAAAGTAAAAATAATAAAACTATTGAAATAAAACAGGAAGCGTAAAAAGGATAGAAATCGATACTCGGGTGGGGTTACCTCCCCACCAAGCGCTTGTTTTATAGTCGTCGGCTTGACTATCCGCCCGGTTCATACCGGGTCACCAAGGGTGATTGAAGTCAATTGGCGGTCGACTTTGCCGCCCCAGTAATGCTTCAAACGCTGACCGTTCACCTTGAACGTTCTGTCGGAGTTAGGATCCTCCACCTCAATTGCAGCGTGAGGATATATCTTAGCTATTGTGAAAGGTCCTGACCATCGGGACTTCAATTTCCCAGGAAATAACTTCAGACGGGAGTTAAAGAGGAGCACTTTCTGCCCCGGTTCAAATTCTCTCATAACAATCTTCTTGTCATGCCACCACTTTGTCTTTTCCTTATACAACTTAGCGTTTTCATACGCTTGGAGATGGAACTCGTCTAACTCATTCAGTTGTAGCAGCCTTTTTTCACCAGCTGCATCCATATCAAAGTTTAGCTTTCGAATTGCCCAATAGGCATTGTGCTCCAACTCGACTGGGAGATAACAAGCTTTTCCATATACAAGCCTATACGGATACATTCCAATAGGCATTTTGTAGGCAGTGCGGTACGCCCATAATGCATCATCTAGCTTTTTGGACCAGTCCTTGCGGTTAGGGTTCACTATCTTTTTCAAGATCCGTTTGACCTCCCTATTGGACACCTCCGCTTGACCACTAGTTTGTGGATGGTAAGCGGTGGCTATCTTATGGGAAACCCCATATTTTGCAAGAAGAGCTTCAAAGTACTTGTTATAGAAGTGCGTGCCCTCGTCACTAATGATGGCCCGAGGTGTGCCAAATCGAGTAAAAATATTCTTTCTCAGAAAGTTTAACACAACCTTAGCATCGTTAGTAGGCAGAGCTACAGCTTCCACCCACTTGGAGACATAGTCCACAGCGACCAGAATGTACAGGTTATTGTAAGAGGATGGAAATAAAAGTCTATTCCCCAGACATCAAATAACTTAACCTCAAGGATGTTCTGCAGCGGCATTTCATGCCTCCTCGAAATGGTTCCTACCCTTTGGCAATTATCGCACCGCGATACATAGGAATGAGCGTCCTTAAATAGGGTTGGCCAGTAGAAACCAGATTGAAGCACCTTTGCTGGAGTTCGTTGCCCCCCAAAGTGCCCTCCATAATTAGATGAATGACAATGGTGGAGCACACCCTCAATCTCTCCTTCAGGTAGACACCGTCTCAAAATCTGGTCTGCATATAGTTTGAACAAGAACGACTCGTCCTAGAGATACTACCTAGCATCATGTAGGAATTTCTTCCTCTGGTGATAGTTCATGTCAGGTGGTAGCAAATCATAAGCAACATAATTAGCAAAATCTGCAAACCATGGTGCTACACTCTTGACCTCATATAACTGTTCATCCGGGAAGAAATCATCGATATCAAGCTCATTTTCTTTCGAGTTATTTGGATTCTCCAATCTCGATAGGTGATCCGCCACTTGGTTTTCAGTTCCCTTTTTTATCACGAATCTCCAAATCGAATTCTTGGAGGAGAAGGACCCAACGAATCAACCTCGACTTTACATCTTTCTTTGAGATTAGATATTTGATCGCCGAATGGTCAGTATACACAATGACTTTAGTTCCGATAAGATATGGACGGAACTTGTCAAAGGCATATACTACAGCCAGAAGTTCTTTCTCAGTGGTTGTGTAATTAAGATGAGCATCTGTCAAGGTTTTACTGGCATAGTAAATGGTGTGAAACACCTTATCTCTTCATTGTCCCAACACTGCCCCTATAGCATAATCGCTGGCATCGCACATGAGTTCAAAAGGCAATGTCCAGTCAGGAACCACTATAATAGGAGCTGAAATGAGTCTCTTTTTCAACAGATTAAAAGCTTTTAGGCATGCCTCATCAATCTTGAAAGGCATGTCCTTTTCCAATAGGCTACACAACGGCTTGGTGATTTTAGAGAAGTCCTTGATGAACCGCCTATAAAATCCTGCGTGCCCCATAAAACTCCTAACTCCTTTCACAGATGAAGGCGGAGGTAGATTATCAATAATATCAACCTTTGCTCTGTCTACTTTAATCCCACTAGCAGACACTCTGTGTCATAGAATAATCCCTTTTCTAACCATGAAGTGACATTTCTCCCAATTCAGAACCAGGTTCGTCTCAACACATCTTTTCAGAACTGTGGTCAAATTTTGTAGACAAGCGTCAAAAGAACTCCCGAAAACAGAGAAATCATCCATAAACACTTCAAGCGTCTGTTCCACCATGTCAGACATCATGCAACGCTGAAATGTAGCAGGAGCGTTACATAACCCAAAGGACATTTTCCGTAAGGCAAAGGTCCCATATGGACATGTAAAGGTTGTTTTCTCCTAATCATCGGGTGCTATAGCAATTTGATTGTAACCCGAGTATCCATCCAGAAGACAATAGAATTCATGCCCAGCAAGTCTATCAAGCATTTGGTCAATGAAAGACAGAGGAAAGTGATCCTTGCAAGTGGACTTGTTCAGTTTCCTATAGTCCATACATACCCTCCATCCAGTAATTGTCCGTGTTGGGATAAGCTCATTATTCTCATTAGACACCACTGTCATGCCGCCCTTTTTCGGCACACATTGTATTGGACTAACCCATGGACTGTCAGATATGGGGTAGATAATACCCGCATCCAGTAACTTAATAATTTCAGCTCTGACAACCTCCTTCATAATTGGGTTCAACCACCTCTAATGCTCAATAGAAGGTTTAGCCCCCTCCTCAAGAAGGATTTTGTGCATGCATACAGAGGGACTGATGCCCTTTATATCAGAGATAGGCCATCCCAAAGCTGTTTTATGCGCCTTGAGGACTGCGAGGAGCTTCTCCTCCTGTACCTCATCTAGTGATGCAGAAACAATTACTGGCAAGGTAGAAGCCTCACCTAGATAGGCGTATCGCAAGTGGCTTGGCAAGGGCTTAAGATCAAGCTCAGGTGGTTCTATAACTGATGGGTGTGACTGGGATGTGGGTGCTTCATGCTCATTCAAAGAGTCAAATTGTCGCTTGAATATATTTGATCTCAGCGCTACTTCCAACCACTGAACATGCTCGAGATGAGAGGGATCTTCAATATTACATGCTCCAATCAAAGTGGCCTCAAGCGAGTCAGGAAGACAATTTTCATAGCAAACTTGTCGCACAGCTTCCTCAACAACATCGACACGGAAGCAATCATCAGAGGCACTGGGATACTTCATAAACTTAAAGACATTGAACGTTACTTCCTAGTCTTGCACTCTCATAGTGAGTTCCCCCTTCTGTACATCTACCAATGTCCTGCCTGTTGCTAGGAATGGTCTGCCCAAAATGATAGGGACTTCCCTATCCTCTTCGCAATCCAGAATAATAAAATCAGCAGGGAATATAAACTTGTCCACTTTGACGAGCACATCTTCCACTATACCCTTAGGATAAGTAATGAATCTATCGGCCAGCTGCAGAGTCACACTGGTAGGCTTTACCTCATTCAGTCCCAACTTCTTGTAGATAGAAAGGGGCATCAAATTGATGCTAGCTCCTAAGTCACATAGGGCTTTTCCGATAAACTGGTCCCCAATAGTGCATGGGATAGTGAAACTCCCTTGGTCTTTCAACTTGGTTGGAAGCTTGCTTTGAAGGATTGCACTACATTCCTCAGTAAGTGCCACTGTCTCATAGTCCCCCATTTTCCTCTTCTTGGACAAGATGTCCTTCATGAATTTCAAATAGCTGGGCATTTGTTCCAATGTCTCAGCAAAAGGAATATTGATGTGAAGTTTCTTGAAAATTTCTAAGAACTTTGAGAATTGCTTCTTAAGCTTTTGCTTTTGAAGGCGCTGGGGAAATGGTAGCTGTTGGGCTACATGACTTGGCTTACTAACAGTTGGGGTTGGTATTGTGGATTTTTCCTGCACATTCTTTTCTCCCCCAAACTTGACACAATCAAGCTCCACATTGCCTTCCTTCTCAACAACTTCCTCCTGATGCACTGTTGAGGTTTCTCCTCCAGTTTCATTCAATATTGTGCCACTTCGAAGGGTGACTGGCTTGCATTGCTCCTTGCCCTCCCATTTTTGGTTGACATCCGTGTCACTTGGTAATGTGCCTACAGGACGGCTATTCAAAGCAGTTGCCAATTGTCCCAATTAGACTTCCAGATTCCGGATTGCTGCCTCTTGACTTAGGCTCCTTGTTTCATTCTGAGCAATATATCTCGAGAGGAGATCTTCCACACTAGGTTTCCTGTCCTGTGGAGGTGGGTAAGATCCTTGAGAATGCTGTTGATTCTGAGATTGAAATCCAGAAGGATGTGAATAAGGTGGCCTAGTGGTAGAAGGTTAGGCTTGGGTGCTGTTATTGTTACTCCATGAGAAATTTGGGTGATTTCTCAGTCCAGGATGGTAGTGTGTGGGGAGATTGGAATTCTGTTGTCGCCCGTAGTTAGAGACATATTGAACTGATTCCAAGCTAATGGGACATTGTTCAGTCAGGTGACTTCCCGCACACAATTCACGTGGCATAGTGACACTCTGCACCGGTTGCTTCCCCATGGCCTGAATTTGCTTAGCAAGGCTGTCGACATGTGTAGATAGTGCAGTTACTATGTCTACCTCATACATACCGGCCACTTTACTCAGCATTTTCCTCTCTGCCAGCCATTGATAGTTATTTGCTGCCATAGTTTCTAATAGTGCATAAGCTTCGTCATACGTCCTTCCCATAAATGCTCCTCCAGATGCAGCATCAATACTTGCTTTGGTGTGCCCTGATACCCCATTGTAGAAAGTCTCCACCAACAGCCAATTCGGCAAGCTATGGTAAGGGCATTTTCTTAACAGGTCGTTGTATCTTTCCCATGCTTCATACAGAGTCTCAGCATGTAACTGTGAGAAAGACATAATGTTATTTCTGAGCATGGCAGTTTTCGCTGGCGGGAAGAACTTTACCACGAATTTCTGGGCCAAATCAGCCCATGTGGTAATTGAGCCCGAGGGAAGCGAGTTCAACCAACTCTTAGCCTTATCCCGTAGGGTAAAAGGGAACAATCTGAGCCTGATTGAATCTTCGGTCACTCCGTGGTATCTGAAGGCAAATCTCCACAAAGTTGACCACATGATCATTAGGGTCATCATGTGGCAACCCCCCAAACTGTAAATTGTTTTGGATCATTTGAATCGTGCCTGGCTTAATTTCAAAGCTATTAGCTTCAATAGCGGGTCGTTGAATACTGGCATGTAGAGTTGTGACACGCGGCATTGCATACTCCCGCAGAGTTTTCTGAATTTCCTCGGCCATTCTAGCTGGAGTTGGTATTTCCCTAACTCTCTCTCTTCTCCTTTGTCTGAAAGTTCTGTCCACCTCAGGGTCAAGAGGTATTAAATCCTGATTCCTGCGAGGTGGCATACACAGTCTAGAATACATGAGAGAAAGATTAAACAGATAAATCAGTCTAAATTAAGATCGTTTTGAATTAGTATTAATATTGAAAAACAAATAATACTAAGTCCCCGGCAACGGCGCCAAAAACTTGTTACTGGTTTTCACAACCTATAAACTCACGCAAGTATACGCGGTCTAACAAGTAGTATAAATAAAGTCGAGTGTCGAACCCACGAGGACAAAGTACTAGGTAGTAGCTCAAGTATTAAAATGTGTCTCAACGGTCTTATTTAAACAAGTGAATAAGAGTTGTGTGTTGTAATCTATTAGGTAAAAACAGTTAAATAAGAAAGCGAGTTGTATCAAATATGACAAGCTAGGATTACAACTCCCCTAATGCCTCACCTAATATTCCTAACTCTCCATTTAACTAACAAATCACAAGAATGGTTAACCGAGAACACAAGGTACACATAAGCCTCTTCCGATGGTCAAATGTATATCCCTTAGCTAGATAAATCACAACATTCCTATGGTGAAAATAACTAGACTAAGGGTCATTAATATTAATCTCAATGGTTACACAAGGTAAATAGACATATTCCTATTCTATCATGCAATTTATGCACTCATTCCCTTGGGCAATGGTCATAACAAGTGTTGTTGTACTTAAGGAAAGGTATAACATCAATTTTCCAATATCAGTTAATACCTAAATTAATTCCTATCTCAAGCAATTGATAAATAAGCATGAACTACAACAATCCATTCAGAACATGATTCATTATATAAATATAAGAGAAATTCATATTAAGCTAATCATTAGGTTACATTGCAATCCTAGAAATGTATTTAGTTCATAACTATAGAACTAATTAATACAGTCATGCTGTTCAACATAATCAAAATTACACGAATGGATGACAGAAATTGAAGAAAGAAAACTCCTGTGCGAAAGTGTTCTTGCTTTCAGCTGCTCTCCTTGTGTAGCTGCCTCCTTTTTCTCTCTAAGTTGCTACTTCTCTAGTTGTCTGAATTATCTTTCTTAAATGAGCAGCAGCTAGGTCATTATAGGAAGGCCAGGTGGCTGGGAACCAGGGCTCACGCTGCGGCGTGGGCCTTACGCCTTGCATTGGCGCTGCGGCGTGAGCTCCATGTCATAGCCAAGGGGGGCTCACTGCAGAGCTAAACCAAGAAGGAATGGTGTCGCTGCAGCGTGAGTGCAAGGTGAGCTGGTGCTGCAACGTGAGTCCTAGGCCAAGCCTTGGTGCTGCGGTGCGGGCTCCGTGTTTTTGCCAGCTAAGGGTTTTTTTGCCCCTATTTGCTTCAAATTAACATCTCCCACCTGAAAAGCAATAAATCATAAGATAACAGATAAAAAATAAATTTGTGCTAGAAGATAATACAATCAAGCAATTTCTTAAGTGATTAGGAACCCGATTCGCATGTGTGAATCCCGCTCATCACTCGCATCCATGTGTAACGAGCTTCAGTGTCAGCATGAAACTATGGATGCTCCTACTATATTGTTGCACCTCAAGGAGTTGTATGGTGAACAAAGTAGGACTGCTAGATATCAGATATCTAAGGAGCTCTTTCGATCTCGTATGACTGAGGGCACTACCATTGAGACTCATGTCCTCAAAATGATCAATCTGATTGAACAACTTAGACAGCTTTGGTTCATGATGGATGGGGAATTAAGTCAAGATTTGATCTTGCAGTCACTCCCGAACACCTCCTCACAATTTGTTGTGAATTTTCACATGAATAAGTTGGACGTCAGCTTGCCTGAGTTACTTAACATGTTGAAAACTGTTAAAGGTCACTTCTCATCCAACAAGAATCAAGTCTTACTAGTGGATGATTCTTCTAAGAAAAGGAAGTGGCCCAAGGTATCTTCTGAAAAGAAGAAAAAGAAGAAGGCTAAGGGCACGGCGAAAGGAACGGATAATAAGAAAGCTGATCCAGATAACAAAGGAATTTGCTACCATTGCAATAAGTCGGGTCACTGGAAGAGGAACTGCAAGGATTATCTTGCGGATCAAAAGCAGAAGAAGTTTGGAGAAGCTTGACTTTCGATCTAGGTTTGTTCATGATTGAAATTAATTTTTCTGAAAGTCAAAATTCTACTTGAGTATTGGATACCGGTTGTGGTTCTCACATATGTAATAATATGCAGGGACTAAGCACAAATAGAAAGCTGAACAAGGAAGAAGTTATCATGCGAGTGGGAAATGGAGTAAAGGTTGTTGCATTAGCTGTAGGAACTTATTGTTTAGCACTGCCTATGGGCAAATCCATTAGTTTAAATAATTCTTATTATGTTCCAACACTCATTAGAAACATTATTTCAATTTCTGTATTGGATATGGATGGTTTTGATATTATAATAAAGAACAACAGTTGTTCTATTTATAATAAAAATATTTTATATGGTGTTGGCAATTTACTGAATGGACTTTACATACATGACTTGCATGAAAATATACTTCAAATTGAACAAACTAAGAAAAAAAAGAGAGACGATGTTAATTATACCTTTATGTGGCACTGTAGACTCGATCATATCAATGAAACAAGATTAACCAAGTTGCATAAAGATGGGCTTTTTGAGCTATCTGATTACGAATCATATCCAACTTGTGAATCTTGTCTCATGGGTAAGATGACTAAATCTCCTTTTAGTGGAAAACGAGAAAGAGTTACAGAGTTGTTAGCGTTGGTACACACAGACGTATGTGGACCTATGACAACGAATACACGAGGAGGGTATTCTTATTTTATTACTTTTACTGATGATCATTCTAGATTTGGATATATGTATTTAATGAAATACAAGTCTGAATCATTTGAAAAGTTCAAAGAATTCAGAAGTGAAGTAGAGAAGCAAACTGGTAAGAGTATTAAAATTCTTCGATCGGATCGAGGAGGAGAATACTTGACCAATGAGTTTCTAAGTTGTCTCAAAGAAAATGGTATAATCTCACAATGGACTCCACCAGGGACGCCACAGTTAAATGGTGTATCTGAAAGGAGAAATCGAACATTGTTGGACATGGTTCGTTCCAT